>OU015495.1:118258886-118858886 GCA_907164885.2 Dolomedes plantarius
CCCTGAAGGAAACATGCAAATAACATGAAATTTACAACATGCATTAGCGGAGGTGAGATATGCAAATGATTAGAATTTCATCGCAGACGCACATCACGCGCGCCTGTGGCGCCACTTCAAAGCGCTATTTAAGGCTTGGAGATTTCGACGATTTCAAGTTTGGCAATTGTGTTTTTCTTGTGGTTTTTCGAAAAAACGATCAATTATTCCTCGTCGAAAACAGCGATCATCTTTTGATCAAGTATCCGAGTTCGACAGAGGAAGGATAGTGGCCTACCGAGATTGTGGATTATCTTTCAGAGAAATCGGTAGTCGTGTTGGACGAAACCAAACAACTGTAATGCGGATATGTGATCGTTGAATGCAGGAGGGTACGACGGACCGGCGTGTTCGATCGCATCCACCTCAGCGCACCACTTCACGTGATGACAGGCAAATTGTGCGCATGGCAGTGACGGATCGCTCAGTCACATCACGAACCATAGCACAGCACATGCAGTCTGTAACGCATCATCCAGTGTCTGCGCGTACCATTCGACGCCGTTTACAGCAGAGTGGTCTGTCCGCAAGACGTCCATTGCTTTGTCTTCCCTTGACGCAGAACCACAGACGTCTCCGCCGCAAATGGTGCGATGACAGAAGGATGTGGACGGCAGAATGGAATGAAATTGTCTTTACTGACGAGTCACGCTTCTGTCTGCAACACCACGATGGTCGCATTTTAGTCTGGAGACACCGTGAAGAGAGGATGCTGAACAGCTGCGTTATGCACCGCCACACTGTTCCTGCACCGGGTATTATGGTATGGGGCGGTATTGGATATCTCTCTCGCACACCTCTAGTACGCATTGCCGGTACTTTAAACAGCCAGCGCTACAATTCCGAGGTTTTGGAGCCAGTTGTCCTTCCTTACCTTCAGGGCTTGCCCACAGCCATATTTCAACAGGATAATGCACGACCACACGTGGCACGCATTGTCCAACGGTTCTTCGTCAATCGCCAGATTGAATTGCTTCCCTGGTCGCCTCGCTCTCCGGATCTTTCGCCGATAGAAAACATGTGGTCCATGGTTGCTCTACGATTGACCCAGATTCCATCCCCAGCTGCCACAGCAGATCAGTTTTGGCAACGTGTGGAAGCTGCTTGGTCTGCTGTACCCCAAGAACTCGTCCAAAGTCTCTTTGAATCAATGCCGAGGCATGTGGCAGCGGTGATCTCCAACAATGGCGGCTACTCTGGCTACTGATTTTGGCAGGAACCACACTTCACAGAAGTCTATAAATTTAATCATTTGATACTTGGTCAACATGTTATCTACAAAATAAATTTTGTTGTGATATCTGTTGTCTTTCTTGGTGTTGCAATTTGGGTGGCCAGCAGTGTATATATATATATATATATATATATATATATATATATATATATTGTTAGCTCTTCTTTTGCTAACAAGGCAAGCTTCTGGTTACTTAATAACGGAAGATCAACATGACATTATACTTAAAACGATAACAACAGTTTTATTTGAGGAATATAGAAAACACTTAGCGGCTGGCCGTCAACGTGCGACCGCCATCCATTACACAACGCTCTCTCTCTGTTACAATATTGCAGTGCGCATGCGCTCACATTCTTCGTGCGGTCTGTTACATGCTGCCATCTATTAACATAGAAAATTGCTTACATTCGGGCATCCTGACAGAGAATTGCCCTCAATTCGTACTTATAACACTACTAAAAATACAACTTAAACATTTAGAAATATAAACAATGTGCTAAAAAACAAAAATAATATATGGTCTTCAAAGTCTTTTGGATAATGTCCTAATTGAGTCCTTCTTAGAGTTCAAGAGTTCTTGAGTAAAATTTAAAAAAGAATAAAAAAAAACTATATTACCTGATCTTCGGAGGTTGTTACCTGGTGATGATTTGAACTAAGTTAAGGTGGTTCAGGAGGTTCTGCACTGGGAGCCTCGTTGTCTGAATCGTCATCGTCATCGTCTTCATATTGAGGTTTAGGCCATGGCTTGAGTTGACTGACGTGAGCTGTGGTGGTGTAAAATCGTCCTTTCTGCTTTTCCTCCTGGTACTTTGTTCATCAGGCATTCAAAGCACATAGATATATGTCTTCGTAAGTAACGCTTCATATAAGGGAACCAATATAATTCTTTAATTTTGTTGGCAGTTCTGTCGACTGAAAAGTGTCCCATCAGATCATGGAACTTCACTGCGGTACTTTTCCTCATGCTTTTGGGGATTACGTAAAGTAGCTTTTCTTTTCCCTTCTCTTTAACCTTTCTATACAGCTTATTTCCTTTAAAAACATAATTGCATATTTTCTGTTTGTCGTCACTTGTCCTTTCATACTCATCTTTTCGAAAAATGTCTATTAATTTCCTTAACTCTGGATCTGCATGTTGAATTATTAAAACTTGTTCTTCTTCACTAAGTGTAAGACAAACTTCTAGATTTCGTTCTATTATGCTTGTCATAGTATCTTCTGCCTCTAAAACTGGAGCTCTGCTCATCGCATCGACATGACTCATCTTCGTACCCGGTCTATGCTTTACCTCTATATCAAATTCCTGAATCAAATCATACCATCGAGCTATCTGGGGATTCGTCGTTTTCTTCGAATTCATGTAGATCAATGCTTGGCAGTCAGTAACAATTGTAAACTTAATTCCAAGGAGATACTGTCTTAATCTGTCAAGTGTCCATACAATGGCCATTAATTCTAGTTTACTTGAGTGGTAATTCTTTTCTACATCAGTTGTCTTCTTACTTACGCAATACACCAAATGCCATTTTCCATCGTCTCCACGTTGAAGTAGCATTCCGCTTAATCCATCTGAACTCGCATCTGTGTGTACTTCCGTCTCTAATGTGGGGTTATAGTGAGCTAGAACTGGTTGATTACTAAGAATTTCTTTCAAAGCTTTAAAAGCATTCTTCTGTTCTTCTTTCCACTCAAAATCTTTATTTTTCTTAGTTAATCTACTCAATGGTTCGGCCTTCTCCGCGTATTTAGAAACAAAACGCCTAAAAAAAACCTGTAAGTCCTAGAAATCTTTTTACTTCATAAATATTCTTAGGTTCAACGTATTCTTCAATAGCTTTTATTTTCCTTAAACCTGGCTTTAAACCATCGGCATTTATTACAAAACCCAAAAATTGTACTTCCTTTTTACCAAATTCGCACTTAGCAAGTTTAAGAGTAAGTTTCGCTAATCGTAGACGTTCCAAAACTAATACCAATCTTTCAAGCATGTCCTCCCAAGAGAAAGCAGGTATGAGGATATCATCTAAGTAACAAACAGCTTTAGTAAGAAATAACGGTCCTAGTACTTGATACATTAATCTTTGAAAGTCTGAGGGAGCATTAACCAATCCAAAAATCATTCTCTCGAATTGTCCGGTTTCGTCAGGTGTAATAAAGGCTGTTTTTTTCTTCGCTTCCTCCGACAATGGAATCTGCAAGTAACCGTGAACTAAATCCAAGGTGGTAAATAATTTAGCACCGCTCAAACTTTCCAATAAATCATCTATTTTTGGCAGGGGGAATTTATCCTTTACCGTTTGATTATTAAGACGGCGAAAATCAATAACTAATCTGTGTTCACCTGTTTTCTTTTTCACTAACAAAACTGGACTTGCGTATGGTGACCGTGTTTCCGAAACAATTTTGCTATCTTTCCATTCTTTTACAATTTGTTTGATAATATTACGCTCAGAAGCATTCGTCTTATACGGTCGGGAACATACCGGCTTACTACCGTCTATCTCTTTAATATCCATGAAAGTTAAATCTGTGCATCCTAATTCATTTAAATCAAATGCAAAACAGTCTCTATATTCATTCAACAAACGAACTATATCTTGCTTTTGGTCTTCAAGTAACGTCTCGTCAAATTTAATTTGTTCTAAAGTTATAGGTTCTCGTTCTACGTTAGTACTCATGTCTAGAGGTTCTAATGATTGTGCTTCATTAACAAAATTTATATTGTCCTTATACGACTTTAAATTGACATCGTCCACTAATTCCGCTTTACCAACATTTTGATTTCTATTCAATATAATATTACTATCTCTGGTATTAATAACTGGTACAATTGTTTCCCCTTCCTTGACTTCCAATAATGAGTCTAAATTTTCACCTTCTCCCCTAATCATAATTAAACCATCATTTAAATCTTCAGTCTTAGCTTTGACAAAATTTATACTATTCTTCACAATTTGTACTGTTTCAGTTACTTTCAATTTAACCGTTGGGTTTTCCTCAATAAATTCTAAATTAACGAATGGGTAATCTTTCGCATATCCGATATGTAAGTTTTCTCCAACCCTAGCATAAGCTATGTACGGTAAATCGAGTAATGTTCTTCCAACTAATAAATCAACTGGTTGTGTATTGTCTGACACGATCAAAATAGTAACATCCTTAGCCAAAACATAGTCTATCTCTATATCTGTAACTGTAACACCTAGACTTTGCGAAACTGGATTAATTTGGTTTCCAAACGAATAAAGATCCTTTTTACATGGAGTAATATTTAATCCTAACTTTTTAGCAATTGACATTTTCATCAGACAACAGCTACTTCCCGTGTCAAGTAAAATACTAATGCTTTGATTGTTTATCTTTGCCTGGCGTAGATATTTCTCTGGCGCCGTCATTTCACGATTCCCATAAACATTCAGATTTTCGCTCCGCGGTTCATTCGTTTTTCTGCAAAACCTAGCAATGTGGTTTCTCCCTCCACAAACAAAACATGCTCTATCATCGCCTATCGAAGAACTAAATACTTTATGAGTTGCGGTTTCTTTTTCATTTATTTTACTTCTGCTGACGTTCGCGTTTTTGTTCTCAAACTTGCTCGAATCGAACCTATTCGTATTACGATTACTCATCCTGTAATTTGAATGCGGGTAGTATTTAAAATCATCACGATAGTAAGTATGCTTCGTATTTCTGCTTTCGCTATTAGTTTTAATTCCTGATCGAACGTTTTCATAATCGTCCAGCACTTGGGCTAAATCATTCGCTTTAACAAACTTTGGCCAAGAATCAATGAAATGTTCACGCATCGTATTTGGGACTCGCTTTTTTAATTGATCTGTAATCATAAGTTCTTTTAGGGATTCATAGTCATTTATATTTAATCCTGTTAACCACTCATTGAAATAGGTGCGTAATTCGAATACAAAATCAGTCCACGTGCCGTTTACATCTTTAACACGGTTGACAAATTTCTGTCTAAAACTTTCGGGACTTAGTTTATATCTTTTTAACAATAAATTCTTCACAAATATATATTCATTAGTTTCCTGTTCTGATTCTCTCGCAATTAGCTGAGTAATTTCAAGAGGCAATAGCCCTAATAAGTGTGTTACATAGTCACTCTCCGTAAGTCCTACTCGTTTAGCTTGCCTTTCAAATAATACCAAAAATGAAGCTATATCTCCGTCTTTTAAGTCAAATTTCTGCATTAAATTCCTCAAATCTATAGTGTTTTTCTTTACTTCTGGTACAATAACATTACTTTCAGCCTGAGAAATTATCTTATTTTGATTCTGGATTTTTAATTTTTCCAATTCAAAAGCATATTGTTGTTCAATTTTATGTAATTCCTGTTCATCTATCTTATTCTGATTCTCAATTTTTAGTTTCTCTACTTGCAAAGCTCGCTCAAATTCAAATTTTTGTGCTTCCTGTTTCACTCTTTCGTCAACTAATCCTGCTAACACTTCTTTAACAAACGGTTCATCATAGTTTTTACTTTTGGTTATAATATCCTTCAAAATAACTATCGTACTAATTTCAGGGACACTCTCGCCTAACTCAATCGCTAACTGAACTAAATCACACTTCTTATGTCTGCCTAAGTACGCCATTTTTGAGTAAAGCAAAAATTCAAATATTCAAGATTACCTTGTTCGTTGCCGTTGTCAGGAAGTTCCTCTATCCCTCTTCTGATAATTGTTAGCTCTTCTTTTGCTAACAAGGCAAGCTTCTGGTTACTTAATAACGGAAGATCAACATGACATTATACTTAAAACGATAACAACAGTTTTATTTGAGGAATATAGAAAACACTTAGCGGCTGGCCGTCAACGTGCGACCGCCATCGATTACACAACGCTCTCTCTCTGTTACAATATTGCAGTGCGCATGCGCTCACATTCTTCGTGCGGTCTGTTACATGCTGCCATCTATTAACATAGAAAATTGCTTACAATATATATATATATTTAGATTTAATGAATAGCTTGTTCTGTTGCAATTAATTAGTAATAAAATATAATAAGCAATATCATAAGTTGATTTTGTAAAAATAACTATTATAAAGTAACATTAATTAATAATATTAATATTCTTAAGTAATAATAATAATAATAACAAATAATAATATTTTACTCTTAGTAATAATAATAATAATACAATTTTAATTTTGGTTTATATGTCCTATAACACAGTCTCTATTGTAAGTCTGCATCTGTGTTTCCATTAACTCCCTTGTTGCAAGGTTTGTGACGTCAGTCTCCTTGCAGTTTCATACTCTTAACTTCAACTTTGTCTAGCACCAGGCTTGATGTTCTTTGATTGAGCAACTTTTTATTTATTTCTTCTGTTTCTTATGGATTGTTCGATGTCTAAGTATGTTTATTGGTTAGATCATACTTATCAGAAACAATCCACTGGTTTATATACAGTATCGGCACCGCTGATGAAGAGATGTTGTTTACAAGATTTTAAATACTTATCTTTTCATGTGTTTAGATTCTGGCTGCAAGTATTGCTTATGCTTGCGAAGAATGAGCAGCTTATTATGAAAGTGAAGAACCAAACTTACTCTGGTTTTTCACTTTCAACTTTGTCTTACATATATATATATATATATATATATATATATATATAGAGAGAGAGAGAGAGAGAGAGAGAGAGAGATCTGTCGAACGATGTCTCTTATCTTCTACTGTAATAACAGCTGCTGTTGAACAATTAATTCGTCAGTTTAGTAGTTTTCATGTTGCTTGTTTTACTTCGGCAAGCATTTATTGTTCCTAATTTAAAGTCCTTTATTTCTCGAGTCATTTCTTCAGCTTTTAAGTGTTTCCATTCTTCTTTTTTGTGCAGTCTCTTAAATATTAAGTCTACTAGATCTGAGCCACAGTAAGTATAAAAGATCAAAAAGACCTGAATAGTTACAACAGTTTTCAAACTCATTGTGTCATATCTAAAATATTTCCATCCAGAAATATATAGACGTAATATCTCGAAAACAGATTCGTCATTGAATAAATACGTTGCTTTGCCGTAAATTTCCCATGACAACAAGTCCAAATCAATGCATGCAATAAATGATTACTTTTGTTCTTTAAACAGAATCTCTTCATCTATGATACTAATGATACTTTATTGTGGCTATTACTCTAGCTCACAATCTCTAGATTTTTTTTTGGATTTTGCAAATGTCACAAATATATCTTATCTGGAAGAAACTGTATCTTTTGAGCAACAAGTCACTTCGATGTCATATGTCTTGCAGTAAATTTCTTCCAAAATTTTAAAAACGGCTGTCTACGTTACTTTCTGCAAAAAAAAAATTCTGCTTCTCTTATCATCAGAATTTCTTACAGTCTTGTACATAGAACATGTTTACTCCTAGATATAAAGGTTAAAACCGAAGAGCTGTTTAAAACAGTTAACTATCGATGCCTTCCAAATGAGCTGAGAACACAGATTCGGTGTATGGAAAACTCTTGCCACTCGAGCTAACAACGCAATACGTCCAGAGTCAGATATTTATAAACTAATCATCAACAAAAGCCTCTTTATCTCAATATTAAGTCTTAAACTCAATACAAAGCCTGAAAATTAGTATATCCATCAACACATTGACGAAAAATCTTAAGTTTGGGTATTAAAGCATAAACGGTCTTCCGAACACGAGTGGGAACAGTGTTTGGAATTTTAATGCAAACTAGTCCTGTCACTGTTGAAGAGGGCTATAAAATACTCATTTACCCCATCTGTTACTCAGACCTCTTTTCCAAATTTACTCAATTCATCAACGTCAAGCGCATTGACTCTCTAACATTTTGAGCGAGCAAAGTGACCCCCTTGGATGACACAATGAAGTATCACCACCTCAAACTGGGAGTAATAAGTATTCCCTTTATCAGGCTGTTATTTAAGACACAAAATACCTATGAGCTGAAATAACCCGTGTTTATCAATAAATATTTAATTAATTTCAGCTATATAAATACTTTTTTTTCTCTCTTGCAAGTTTAAATATTTTTTCTTGAAAATTCAGGGGGACCTAAGCATACGCATAATAACATAATATATTTATAAATTACATTTCTGTCATTCTTTCCTAAGGGGATGGTGGACTTTCAAATTACCAAAAATCTAACAAAAATTAGAATTTTTCTTAATTTATAAAATGTGTAAATATTGGAATAAAATGCATTTAGAATGTGTACTTGAAAAGAAAAATGAAAACTTACATCTCCGAAATTTTCGATTTTGAGATAATTGCACCACGATGCTCTATAAGAAGTGCTTCTCATTCTCGAATAATGTTATAAGCCTAGTACCAACACAATCTCCTATATGGCGCTTATTACCCTCTTCCACAAATAGGAGCGGGAACTTGCTCATACGCGAAGAATGAAAATAAGATTTTTGTCAGTGCCTAATGTTGTTGTATTAAAATTTTCCTATAATAAAAATGTTCATTAAATTTCATTTGGAAAATAAATGTTTTTATTTGGAAAATAAATTTGCATTTTTTTTCTAACCTGCTGTACATGTTATCAAGGTTTTTTTCTTTGTATTGTGAAAATTTTAGATAGATTGTGCATTAGTATAGAGATATGACAGTATTCCTTCAAGCTTTTCAGTCCATGTTGAAAAAATGATGTTACTAAAAGAGTGTTATGTCTTGTAATTAAAATTCAAAATCATGCTTTAAAAATTGAAAACAACTTTAATAATATATAGTTTTACCTTCTGAAGTGATTCGAACAATAAGTTTTCCCAAAATTATCATGTGCATTCACAAAACAAGAAATGAAATTTCGACATATATCTTCTTTAGCCCTTCCTGAAAATAAGGCTATTTCGAGATGTAACACTCTTCTAGCAGAGGTGTGATCTATATATATAAAACAGTTCCGTAACTGACTCATTCATTCATTCACTGGCTGACTTTCATACAAAGCACAAACCAAACCGCTGGACCTGAAGGGCTGAAATTTTGTATGGCGATTCTTCTAATAGTGTAGGGGTGCACTAAGAAAGATTTTTCAAAAATTCATCTTAGATTTTTTTTTAATTAAATTTTTAAGCTGTTTTTTAAACTTTTTTTACGTTTGCATTTAAAATAATACATTGAGGGTTATAAAATTTATATCACGAGAAAGATCATAAAAATTCCTTCAAAATGAAATTTTTTTCGAATTTTTACCTCCATTTCCTGATTTTTGGTGAATTTTTAAAGATTAATTTTTAGAATTTAATTTATTAAATGCTGATCACGTGATTTCTTTTTCTGGTACTTTCAATAAATTTATCGTCACGTGCGTAACAACTAAATAGACAAAAAAAATTTTTTTTTTCTCTTTCTAATGCAGCAGACGATTGGATATTATCCAAAAAAAATGCATATCCCTTACGATTTTTTTATAAATATATATATATAGATAGATATATATTTTACATCAAATGTATACATTGATCATCGCATTTATTATAAATATATATATTTATTTTTTGGCATAAATTGCATACGTTTACCGTTGTATTTAATTTGAATGTACTCCGTAGCGAAGCGCGGGTTTTCAGCTAGTATATTTATACATTCAATCGCGAGTATTGTATTTTCTCAGATTACATTTACTTTTATATCATGGGATACAATATAAACGGATGGAGTTAAACTCTGTCTAATTTCGTCAAATAAAGAGTGATACTTACCAACAATATATTTTGCGAAAAGCCAAGTCAAAAATATATTTTAAGGAATGAATTTTCCTATAAAATTCCCGGATTAGTTTACAATCGAAGTATATGTATAAGTTCATTTTGATTTAACAGATTTCATTTTATTTGAAAAGTATTTTCCTGTTGTGGGGTGAATTTTTCTGTAGCTTAAATATCATAAGGAATGAATTGATGCATAATTATCGAAACCAAAAGAAACCAAGCCGCGTTTTCTCAGATATGTAACATATATGGCAGTAGTACTAAATCAGGACCGGTCATCTAAAGAGGACGGTAATATTTTACTGCGGTAACCTCCTAAATCATGGTAACCCAACTCTCTTCTTTCGAGGCGTGCGGATACCCCCTCGACATGCACGGGAGGGTGTTTGTTCATGCTCGGAACTGCGAGTATTTCAATGTAATGTTGTTTTTCACACTTCTTAATAAATAACTTAATCGACGCACAGTACCCTATTTATGCATTATTTGTGCATTAAAAAGAGTATTTTTCTGTTTTATATCTAATTTTTCAGAAGAAAAAAAATTTGAAGTGGGTGTGGTGAATGCCCATAATTTTCTTCAGAGAGCTGAACTTTCTTTTGATATTTAATTCGATTGTATGGTTGTTTGAGTACATTACAGAAAATTTTTTTTTTTTTTTGCTTCCTACCTAACTTGTTTCACTGGTTTTGTTGCTGATTTTCATGCAACAGTTCTAGCCCTTTTCCAGTTTAAATAGAAGTTAAAATTCGAAAAAGCTGTAAAATAGGTGAATTACCCGCAAACTGGAAACGCTTGGTGGGTGAATGAAAAACTGTCAGTTTCAGAGGAAAAGGGATAGAGTGAAAACTTTTAACTCTATTCTTCTTTGTCACTGGATCCATCATTATTCTTACGGGAAAGAAATTCGTGAGTTTGTGACTATGAAGTTCTCGCAACTCTTCCCGGTAAAAATGATAAATATAACGTGTCTCTAAACTATTTATTGTCACTCGAGAGAGGTCTTATTTCTAGGAAAGAGAATTAATAAAAGCGATCCAAAACTAGCGTGGATTATAAACACATTGTAACTTTAACAAAGAACTTTAGGAAAAACTTTTTTGGCAGTAAAAAGTCTGGGGAACATTTTATCAATGATGGCTTAAAACCATACAAGCTTGTCATTAATACTGTATTGATATATACCGCTGTTGCAACAAGAGTATCTTCTTGACATTTCAATTTACGTGGGGAACTATTATACACGGGTGCATCTTTAACAGTAAAACATCTGGAGGACAGTTTTTCAATAATGGTTTGTAACCAGACAAGCTTTTCATTAACACTGTATTGACATATATCCCTCTTTCAACAAGAATATCTTCTTGACAGTAAAATTTACTAGGGGAACTACACTGAAGTGCCACTGAATTAGGGATAGCAAAGCCTATGCAAATTGTGTAGCGCTGCGCATCATGTATGCGCAAGTGAGGGAGCTGTGGTAACTGCATATATAGCGCGTACTGTGGTTGTTCTGAATTAGTTGTTGGAATTGCCAGTATGGGTAAACTGCCTGATTTAGACGCCTTCGATCGCGGACAAATCGTAGGTCCGCGACGCATGGGCAATTCAATTTACGAAATCGTCAGACAGCTAGGATTTTCAAGGTCGACAGTGTCAAGAGTATACCAAGAATACATGGATGGTGGAAAAAAACTAGCGATCGGGCAAACTGCAAAGGACAATTTGCCTTGACAGTGCGTGGTGAGAGACGGCTCAGGCGCATTGTACGTAGCCAGCGAAGCCAAACATTAGCTCAAATTACCACTCAGTTTAATGACGGTGCCAGTCGTACAGTCAGTAAACGGACTGTGCAACGCTCGCTTCACCGTATGGGTTTCGGGAGCCGTCGACCTACGAGAGTACCATTGCTCTATACTCGCTATCGGGCTGCACGTCTTGCCTGGGCAAGAGAGCACAGAGACTGGAGTGTAGAGGACTGGAAACGAGTAGCATGGAGTGATGAGTCTCGATTCCGACTACTTAACGCCGACGGGAGGCTGAGAATATGGCGTCAGGCTCATGAAGCCATGGATCCTGTATGCCTGGCTGGAACTGTACAAGGGCATGGTGGCTCAATCATGGTCTGGGGTGTTTTTTCGTGGCAAAGTTTGGGATCTTTGGTGCGTGTACCAACCTCCCTCAATGCAATTCGGTACGTAGAGTTGCTGGGTGATCACCTCCATCCATTTATTCTGTTCTGTTATCCGCACGGTAATGGAGTTTTCCAGCAAGACAACTGTACCTCTCACAAGTCCCGGTTGGCTACTGGCTGGTTGGATGAGCATTCCTCTGACTTCTCTGTCATGAATTGGCCACCTAGAAGCCCAGACCTAAATCCTATTCAGCAGCTTTGGGATGTTTTGTAACAAGGCGTGAAAGGCCATCACACAGCACCAAAGAACCTTACTGAATTATGGACAGCTTTAGCCAATATTTGGCAAGCCATTCCCGTGGAACGTTTCCAGAAACTTGTTGAATCTATGCCTCGTCGTGTGGCAGCCGTTATCAAGGCCAGAGGAGGTCCTACTCGTTAATAGGTAGGTATCCCTATTTCAGTGGCACTTCAGTGTATTATACACTGGTATACTTTTGACAGTAAAACGTCTGGAGGACATTTTTCAATAATGGCTGTAACCAGATAAGCTTTTCATTAATACTGTATTGACATATACCCCTCTTGGAACCAGAGTATCTTCTTGACAGTAAAAGTTACGTAGGGAACTATTATACACGAGTACATCTTTGACAGTAAAATGTCTGTGTCTGGAGGACACTTTTTCAATAATGGCTTGTAACCAAACAAGCTTTTCATTAATACTGCATTAACACGTGCCCCTCTTGCAATAAGAGTATCTTCTTGGCAGTAAAGAAACTATTATTCACGAGTACATTTTTGACAGTAAAACGTCTGGAGGACATTTTTAAAATCATGTGTTATAACCAGACAAGCTTTTCATTAAGACTGCCTCTACACATACCTCTCCTACAATAAGATTATTTTTTTGACAGTAAAATTTACTTTCGGAACTGTTATACACGAGTAGTGTGTTTTTTCGGTTTCCTGATGTATGACGCACATTGCTCAGGCTTTTAATTCGATTGACATATGACTAATCATTTAAGCTCAGGTACAAAAGTTGAATACACCTAATGTAGGGCATACTATTTTAGAATGATAGCATAAAAAGAAAAAGTCTCACATCTAATAAATTTGATAAGGAAATCTTAAATATGTATCAAAAAATTAATAACGTTACAATTAAGATATTGAAAAATAATTTTCCTCTTTATAATATATAAAACTAAATTTAGAAAATTATGTTCTATGGATAGCTGATAAGCTTTTTAGCTTTTAGTTCATTTGGTTGTTAACTGGGCTTATTTATAGCATGTGTTCTATAACATGCGTGTTGTCTATCAGAGAAGGTTATAAAGCGGACATCATCCTCACAATGATATTATATTAACGCATTTACTGCTTCTCTATATAGGTCCTTCATATTTTCATTTTGATTAAATTTGAAACGTATTTTCACGTTTGACTCAAAATTTCTGTCAACAGTGTAAATAGGGAATTCACAAATTCATTGCTTTCCAGTGAAATGAACTATTAGAGTAACCGTGAAGGTATTATATTTAGGATCAAAAATACTCTAATGAAGTTGCAGAATGAATTCAGTATTATTTCAAAACCATATTTTGATTTAAACTACGCTATCAAAATAAGTTTGTGGAAACATGAAATAATAGCATTGACTTCATAGCCATTTTTTTCTAAGCATCATGGTTTAATGGAAAAATTTTGTCTAAAATATACGCTTTAGTATATAATTTTCATTTCAAATATTTATCTAAAAGTTAAATTTTACATATATTCAATTATGCATGATATGCACTTTGATTTGATCAGATACATTTAACACTTGAATTTTTCTTTAACTGCAATAGAAAATATGACCTCGTCTAGTACACTGTATTGAATTAATACATTTAAATATTATTATGATTACTACTATATTATAAACGTAATTCGACAACATATATTTCAGGGACTTAACCTAAATTTTGAATTTCTGATAATAAAATTGGTCATATATAAGACGTATTTTACTATTTAATTTTTAAAAGACTAAACCATCTAATACTTGAACAAAACATTGAGAATAAAATTGATCATATATAAGACGTATTTTACTATTTAATTTTTGAAAGACTAAAGCATCTAATACTTTAACAAACATTGAGACTAAAATTGATCATATATAAGACGTATTTTACTATTTAATTTTTAAATGACTAAAGCATCAAATACTTGAACAAACCATTGAGAATACAATTGATCATATATAAAACGTATTTTACTATTTAATTTTTGAAAGACTAAAGCATCTAATACTTTAACAAACATTGAGACTAAAATTGATCATATATAAGACGTATTTTATAATTTAATTTTTAAAAGACTGAAGCATCTAATACTTGAACAAAACATTGAGAACAAAATTGATCATATATAAGACGCATTTTACTATTTAATTTTTAAAAGACTAAAGCATCTAATACTTCAACAAAACATTTTAAGACTCAAAAATCATTTTCATTATCCTTACGACTGATGTTTCCTCGAGTAACTCTATGTTGCTGTATTCCAAAAGGATTCTCATATATACAGTAGAATTCTGAACAAAAATAAAACAAAGGTCTAGGCATTTTTCCCTGAAGTCATGAGATACGGATAGTCAAAATAACTCCAAAATGTTCATGCACAAAAATTGTACCTGTCTCCTCCAGAAGTTCTATTAATAAGTTTCGGCAAACTTTATTTTGTACGATATTCCATTAATCATTTCAGGGAGAAAAAAAGAAGAGGAGAAATATTATAAAAAAGAGCTTCCCTTTCAATTCTATATCCTGCGAAATTGGGCTGAACAGTTGGGCTAATGGATTTTTTATGAAACTTTGGTAAATTGGAGACGGACGTGGTATCTATCTCGAAAAATACATTAAAAATTCAATTTCGGTGAAAAAAGAACAAGGTTATGCTCTCATAGTATTAAAAAAAAGTGTTCTTGTTAAATATTGTTCATTAACGTCTCTTTAATTCTAAAAAATAGCAATTATGATAATTGCTCTTAAGTACCTTTTTTTTCAAAGGTTAGTTCATTAAAAAGTAGATAAGTTATTAAAAATTAATTTATATTTTAGTATCATATCCTTTGAAAAATTGCAACTATCTTAAAAGTGTATAGGGAAGGAAACTTTTACAGCCTAATTAGTTTTTCAACATTTTTTTAAATCGAAAAACAGTGACTAGGCTTTTTCGATAATTATAAAAGAAATCCATAAATTTATTATTTATAAAATTAATTATTATAATTATAAATAATTATTATGCATAATATTTACAAAAGTAGGGGCATAACGGAATTTGTCTAATTTTGATATACATATTACTTCAGACAGGTCCTTAAATATTTTTCATAAGATAATCACCAATATTAAGCTATTGCAATATTTAAATACCAACGTGGTTCAAGTCTTTTTGTTTAGATTTAATTTATCGGGAAAAATAAAAACTATAAGAGTCTAGGTAATAATAATAACTGTAACAATTTAGAAAACATCTAAATACAGTATTACTTCCGAATTTGTTACATAACGAGTCCAGTAAATAATCAGAATGACTACAACTTTTGCTCTATGATTATATTTCTAGTTTAACTGATGCTAGCTCTGATGTCTTATCTCATGTGTGAAGAAATTGTCGGCTCTTCTTTTTCCCTTATATTTTATTAACAAAACATTCGTTTAAAGTCTGCATGGAATTAAATATCAATTACTCAATTTATTGTCTATATATATAAAACAGTTCCGTAACTGACTGACTGACAGATAACGCACAGACCAAACCGCTGGACCTAAAGTGCTGAAATTTTGCATGGCGATTCTTCTCATAGTGTAGTTGTGCACTAAGAAAGATTTTTGAAAAATTCTTCTTAGATTTTTTTAAATTAAAATTTTAAGCTGTTTTTGTAACATTCTTTAAAGTTTGCATTTAAAATAATAATTTGAGGGTTATGCAATTTATATCACAAGAAAGATTATAAAAATTTCTTTAAAATGAAATCCTTTTCGAATCTTTACCTCCATTTTCTGATTTTTGGTGAATTTTTAAACATTAATTTTTAGAACTGAATTTATTAAATGCTGATCACGTGGTTTCTTTTCTTTTTGTGATACTTTAAACTAATTTTGCGTCACGTACATAACAAAGAAATAATTGACAAAAATATATTTTGTTTTTCTTTCTAATGCGCCAGACGATTGGACATTATCCAAAAAAATATTAAAATACAGTAAAAGAAATATTCCTCAAACTGTACTATATTATTTAGTATGTTCTATTAGGTTTAATTTCAATATTTTCTTCTGCATTATTTTGTGTTTAAAAATATCCGTTTTATATATATATATATATATATATGTGACATTTCACCCCCTGATTCCATAACACATTCAAGAAGCACAAAAAACGAGGCAAAGTTCTATAAAATTGCAGTCCTTTTATTCATAACATTTGGGAGCGGATATCAGAGCGTCCTTCTAGCATGACGCGGAACATACAAGTCTTTTCACATACACAGCCAACAACAGAATAATCCTGCTCTCTTAGTCAGGGGCTGTACCAAAGTCAGCGACTGTTTACATGAACACAGATGTTTTTCGTGGGTGGTATACTACTATAAGAAGCACATTGGGTGCGCTTTATCTTTATGATATTGTTTGACACTTTTGATCCTTTATCTCTGGCACCTGCAGCCATTATCTCTGAGATATTGTGAACTGCGGATTTTAGATGACTAGAGACGGGGTTTGGGTTACTCCTTCTGGGCGGCATGGCTAATAATCCTATCAACTGAAAAGAATTTATTGTGTTATTTTCCCCACTGGAATTTGCAGATGTTCACTTGCTTTTGGGTGGGCTATTCCTTTAGAGGAAGGGTCCTCTCTTAACAGATGTCGGACCCGAATTATAGAAGTAGACGAGATTCAACTTATAATGTCACATCCCCCCTCCCAAGAGGCTATCATCCTATGCCTGCATAGGGTGAGAGACACCTGAGTGTGAGTATGTTGGGACCTCACCTAATTCACTCTGCAAGATCAACATTATAAGTTTTACTACTTCAATTTTTAAGTTAAGTCATAATCGATATAAAACTCTTGATCTGCAGTATCAAGCTCTTTATATCGACATACGTTAGCTGGAATTATAAATCTTTCCGTCCCTCTGGGGAAGTTCTCCACCTATCTAAATTCCTCCATCTCCAGTCATCGTGTTCAATACCATAACAATACAATTACTTGTCCTCAAATTAATAGGTGCACAATTACAACAATAGTCTAATAGTAATTAAAAAGTACATAATTATAACAATATTAGTGGGAGAATAAAATAATAAGGTAATATACTAGTATAGCCATGAAAATAATAACATAGAAATGGCAAGTGATATGGCATAATTGAATCTCTCTGCAAATACATCAATAGTCTGGTAATAATTATGAATAAAATAAGGTATAAGATAATATAATGGTATAGCCATGAAAAGAATAACATAGAAATGGTAATGGATATGGCTTAATTGAATCTCCATGCAGATACATTATACCGAAAATCAGTTCTAATTCAATAGTAATCTACATGAAATCATACACAAAAACAATTCAATTCTGATACTTGTAAATCAATGCTAAATCAATACACAGAAATGATACATTAAATACTTCAATTCAGGTAAACGTAACTCAACATTAATTAAATAGGGAAACATATTGACAATCACGCACTAAATTAGTTCAATTCAGAAAAATATAACTCAATACTATTTACACTTCTAGAGCACTGGTTTACTCAGATAATAATTACTATTTATACAATTACAATAATGCCAGTATGATCATAAAATAGATAATATGATAGTAGTGCGTAATAATGAAAAAGAAATAACAGGTGATGTAATATAATAAAATCCTTACTAAGACACAAATATATCATATGAACACAATGCTTTTCACAATTATTAGATTATTCATCTCTTTCATTCCACTTAAATTCTCTCATGTTTTTTAATTCACTATATTCTTTAATACAGGGGAATAACTTCTATTTTCCTTAAATCCTTAATTTAAAAATAATAAAATAATTCTGACAACTTCAGCTAGTTTGGTTAAGGTATAATCATAATTCGTCTCTTTTTACACACTCAAAGGAATCGGGGACTCGCTCTTTCACCTCCCCCTCTAAAACACTACTCGTCGTTTGACCTACTTCTGTTGGGGTTCAGGGTTCAACTTTTACTCCTAGCACGCTCTATAAGGCCTCAATGCTACACGTAATTCTGACGTCTTAAAAATTTTTAGCAGGTTCCATATTCACTCTCCCAATACCATATTTACTTTTAAGCAAATATACCAATAAACGATGACAATAGAGGAATGAGCTCCGACGATAGATTCATGTTAGCAAATTCAGGTAATTTATCCTGAATGGCATTCTGAGTCTTAGAGTCTTCAGTCAAATCAAGTGTCTTCCTGATTTGCATAGACGTTTTTGGATGCTCATGTTCTCCATTGCCATTCGTTAGCATTATACCATCTCAATTATTTTCAATACGACCATAATATAATTTAGCACAGTTGTTATCATCAGACTATTCATTTATCATTTTACTCGACCTACATATTAATACACGTTACTCCTAATTCAAATTAATAAAATACCAATTAAACAATTATATACCAATACACTACGCAATTACTAATTACACATATGAAAATTATTGAATTAACCTCTACTCACAATTTGAAATTAATACAATGTCACTTAAACAATTATATATAAACACACTAAACATATACTACCCATAAGCATGAAAAATAGTAAATCAACACTTACTCACAAATTTAAGTTAATAATAATAATAAAACATACTGCTAACGGGATCCAATAGACGTAAAGATGATACTACAATCACTTAATTTAATGTTCAGGTTAAATAGCTTCATATGTAGTAAAGATAATAATATATTCTTCAACTGGGTATCTCCTGTATAACATACACCTTAATAGTTCTAGTTAGAAAACCTATAGTATCTTATACACTGATAATTTTATCCATAACAATCTTACCTTGCGTTTGTTGCACCGTTAGCGGTAACACTGTTTTTATGAATTGTCCGTTATAATCACTGTGTTCCGGATCCTCTAAACACCATAGTGGGTTACTATGCACTTCACTAAAGTTTTGCAGTAAGAATCTATGAGATGAGCCCATCACTCAACGTGATCACAAATACACACACATACACACAAAACGCTAAAAATAACACTTCGTCGCTCGATGACACTTAGGGCCACATCAAAAGGCTAATCAGAACCTTTGACAATTGCACTGCCCGTCATAAATAATACTTGACGTGCACACATAATCACACTGATCTATATTTCATTTTAACACATCCTAATTGGATCTGTGAAGTCGGCAGGGTCTCTCTAATCAGTAATAAATTTCTGTGCTCATTCATTACTCTCTTGTTCTGCCACATTCTGTCCAGGTAAACTGCATCTCGGGGACTCACCACATAACACTGTACAGCTTTCTGACACGAATACTTTTCTTCTGAATATCGGAGAAACATTGCCACTCTCAAATGGGTTTAGTCCCGATCTCTTGTCAGCCCCTCTAGTCTTAGGCTGCAGAGAAAGTTCACTTTCTCCCCTTACTTAGTTTGTCCGAAGCTAGTGTCAATGACCTCTGATTATCACCGAACTCCTTCCATCTTGTATACGAATGATGCTTTCCACTGCAACACCAGTGAGCTATTACAGCACTGTCTTCCTTCGTAACGGGGGTGCAATATGACACCCTCCTCGGTTCGGTGTGGGGAATTGGGAAGCAAGGCTCGTCCGCCATGTTTGTCCTTCTTGTCTTCTATTGCCTTAAAAATGCATATAAGTCCATTTAATCAATTTGGTTTCTTCTTATTAAAGTCCATTAGGTTTCCTTCGCAAAGTAACTATCCTGTCGGCTTGTGACATTTCACCCCCTGATTCCATAACACATTCAAGAAGCACAAAAAACGAGGCAAAGTTCTATAAAATTGCAGTCCTTTTATTCATAACATTTGGGAGCGGATATCAGAGCGTCCTTCTAGCATGACGCGGAACATACAAGTCTTTTCACATACACAGCCAACAACAGAATAATCCTGCTCTCTTAGTCAGGGGCTGTACCAAAGTCAGCGACTGTTTACATGAACACAGATGTTTTTCGTGGGTGGTATACTACTATAAGAAGCACATTGGGTGCGCTTTATCTTTATGATATTGTTTGACACTTTTGATCCTTTATCTCTGGCACCTGCAGCCATTATCTCTGAGATATTGTGAACTGCGGATTTTAGATGACTAGAGACGGGGTTTGGGTTACTCCTTCTGGGCGGCATGGCTAATAATCCTATCAACTGAAAAGAATTTATTGTGTTATTTTCCCCACTGGAATTTGCAGATGTTCACTTGCTTTTGGGTGGGCTATTCCTTTAGAGGAAGGGTCCTCTCTTAACAGATGTCGGACCCGAATTATAGAAGTAGACGAGATTCAACTTATAATGTCACATATATATATATATATATATATATATATATATATATATATATATATATATATATATATATATATATATATATATATATATATATATATATATATATGTCAGATCCGGGAGTAGAACCGAATTCCAAATGTAATGTCCAGGGGTAATTCCAATAACTAAACGTTAACTTACCGACAAATATTTATTAAAGATTAGAAATGTCGGCACATCACATGAAACTACAATATAACATAAAATATCAACTCGAACACTGATATAGTCCTAGCTTTAGTGTACGGCCCGCTATGTCCGCATACGACGGCTTCCACTCGCCGAATGTCCAGATGTGTAGACGTTCGCTCTGGTCGCTGCGTACAGCGCCCGCTGGTGGATTTTCCACTCTACATCGCTCGGCCATCAGACCTGCAGAGTCCTCGCTGCACTGGAACAAATCTGAAAAAAAAGAATAAAACAGGGGGAGAGAGAGGGTATTTACAAGGAAGTGTGTGGAAAAGTTAGTTAGTCCACGGTTTTAGCATATCAGCCGAAGTGTTGGTCAGGTTTGGACCTTCATGTTCTCCTAGTTTCTTAACTTCATATCTGTCCTTGGGCTTTACACGGATCACTTCGTAGGGTCCGAGAAATTTTGATCTTAACTTCATTCCACTACCAAATTGAGTACGTTGGATAGCCACAAGATCTCCTTCTTTATAGACATGGGATTTTTTCCTTTTCTTGTCAAATCCTCTTCGGTATTCTTCTTGTATCTTTAAAATATTCTTCTTCGCCTCCTCGCGGATCTCTTTAAGGTTATTCATCAAAAAATTGATTCTTTCTTCTTCTAAAATTTCTAAAATTGATTCCTCTCTGCTTCTCATCTTGACTCCTGTTAGCAATTCGAATGGTGTCTTTCTCGTACTTCTCGATACTGTTGAATTGATCGTTCTTTGCAAAATGTCTACATGTTTGTACCTCTTGGTTGGATCGTCTAATGATAATTTGGAGAGAACTGGGATCAACGTTGCATGTAATCGCTCTACCTGTCCGTTTCCTCGTGGAACCCCTGTGGTAACTTTGATGTGTTCAATATTTTCGTACTCACAATAGTCTAGAAATTCCTTGGAAATAAATGCTCCACCACGATCAGAGATAATACGGTGAGGATTTCCAAATATCGCTTGCTGTTGTTTTAACTTCGCTATGGCATCTTGGGCGGATACAGTCTTTACGGGATATAACCATGCAAACTTTGTGAAAGCATCTATCACGCTAAAGATGTGATTGTAAATTTTGTTTTTGGTCGGAAGGGAACCAATAAAATCAACATGGTAAGTAGACAAAGGTACGTCTTCTTTAGGAATTGGATTTAAGAAACCTTCTGCTTTTCCTGCTTTCTTATTTACTAAGATACATTTAACACAGTTATTTATGACGTTTTCAACACATTTTTTAATATTGGGAAAATAAAAATCGCGTTTAACTACATCCTCAATTTTTGCTATGCCAAAATGTCCTAACTGATGAGCGTTTCTAACAACCTCAGTCTGCATCATTTGCGGTACTACCAAGACTTCTGAATCATTTACAATTTTATATAGCACATTGTTCTTCAAAATATAATCTGTTGTCTTACCATCTTCCAATAATTTTTTAATGGTTTCTATATACTCGTCATCTTCTTGGGATTTAATTATTTTATGTGTTATACCTTCACATGTGACACTCATAACTGGATGTCTGCTAAGTGCATCGGCATGTCTCATACGTTCACCAGAGCGGTGTTTGATTTCATAATCAAATTGTTGTAGGAAAAGAGACCATCGTGCCACTTTAGGTGCTGTTTCTTTTTTATTCATGGTTTCCACGAAAGCTGAACAATCAGTATAAATTTTGAATTTTGTACCTAACAAGTAGTGTCTGAATTTTTTAAGAGCTTCTACAACGGACAGTACTTCTAACTCATAACTACATAACTTCTCCTCTTGTAATGAGGTTTTGCGACTCATATAATGAATTGGGTGATAATTATCATCATCGTCCTTTTGTAGCAAAATTGCTCCAAATCCTAACTTAGAGGCATCCGTATGGAGTTCTATGCTTCTCCCCGGTTTAAATAGGTGTAAAATAGGTTCATTGCTTAAAAGTTCCTTGAGTTTCTGAAAGGCTTGTTTTTTATCATCATCAAACTTAAAAGGTGTTGAGGCACGCAGCAAGTCACTTAAAGGCCTCGCTATTGTAGCATAGTGTGGGATAAATTTTCTAAAAAATTCGGTTAGTCCGAGAAAACTTTGAACTTCTTTAATATTCTTAGGTTCAGGAAAATTTTGGACTGCTATTGTTTTTTCTTTAGAGGGTCGAATAGTACCTTGTTCAATAATATGTCTTAAGAATTCAATCTTCTTTTTCATAAACATGCATTTCTTTAAATTAAGCTCAAGACCGTATTTAGCTGCTGTATTTAGAACTCGTACTAATTTTTCTAAACCTTCAGTTTCATCCTCAGAGGGAATAATAATATCATCTAAGTATATAATCAAAGTACCATCCCTTAACAAATCTCTAAAAATATGATTTATATATCTCTGGAAAACCGCGAGACTGTTAGCTAAGCCGAAAGGAACTTTCAAAAATTCGTATTGTCCGCTTTCTGTAACAAACGACGTGTATTTTTGGCTATTTTCATCGATGTCAACGTGAAAAAAGGCATTTTTAAGATCAAGAGTAGTAAAAACGTTACCCTTCTCTAATTTATCTATAACCTCTTCTAAATTTGGCAGAGGATATTTATCCTTAATCATTTTTTTGTTTAATTGACGGTAGTCAACACATAGGCGCATTGTTCCATCTTTCTTTCTACAAATTACAACTGGTGATGAATAATTTGATACGCTTTCTTTTATAATACCTTGTTTCAACCACTCGTTGATTTGGCTTTCAACTTCTCTTTTTTCTATCAGCGGTAGACGTCTATTACGAATTGAAATTGGCTCCTCGTCCGTTAAAATTATTTTCATTTTTAAATTTGTTGTCTCTGTTTTAATCGGGTTGTAATCGGAAATTAACTTATTTATTTCATCTTTTATCTCCGCGTTCGAAATATGACTCAAATCGTAATTACAGTCCTCGGTCAGCGATAAATTAACTAAAAAAGATTCAAAACATTTTTCACTTCCGTTTTCTAAACAAGTGTGGTTATCGCTTAATCCCGTTTGTTTTTCTCGATTATTCGTTTCGGGGCAACGCAAAATCTCACTCTCAGAAGTATGAATCACTGAGTCATCACTCTGTTTGACAGATATCAGATGTTTATGGATTGTTTCTTTCAATGCATGTAAAACTTTAGGAGGAATAATAAATGGTACGTGTAATTTATCTGTGACAGCACAATTTACATTGGAAGGTTGCTTTGAATCTTCCAGCCACACAGAAATAGTTGCGGTAACAGCAATTATTTTTTCTCCAAACGCTGAAGTTAGTTCGATTTTCCCGTCACACTTGATTGAGACGTTTGGGATGTAATTCGGATTTAAAACACAAATTTCACTTCCTGAATCAATTAATGCTTTAATTATATTTCCATATACGTTAATATTCACACGTTCAAGAGACTGTGAAGAGGGGATTTTCACTTTAGCTACCAATATATTTTCAGTTTTTTCACTTTGTTTCGAGGGAATAGATTGTCTTTCGGTTTGGTTTTTGATTCGATTAGTGCAATATTTTGCAAGATGGTTAAAACTTCCACACTTGTAGCATTCTTTGGACGGATATCTATATTTAAATGAATTGTTTCTCATATGGGGTGGAGTGTACTTAGCCTCTTTGGGAAATTTCTGAAATTTATTAGTGTTTTCCTGTGTCTGAAAATTTACTTCACTAAAAGATCTACCTCTATTTACAAAGTATATGTCAATTTCCTTTCCTAAAGATTGCGGATCTACGTATTTTTCACCGAACTTTATATTGATGCATGATGACACTTCTTTATCCAAAGTTTGAAAAAGCTTATCGGATACGATTAATTGACGCAACGTTTCAAAATCATTAACTTTACGCAAACTACAATAATATTGAAAATTAGCTGACAATCTTGATGCGAATTGAGTATGCGTTTCATTGATTTCTCTTCTGGCTTTCCGAAAATTATTTAAGCATTCTTGCGCGGTAGGTTGGAATTCTTTGCATATTATTGACTTAATGGTATTGTAACATTTAATATCATCTTCACTTATGTAAAACAATATGTTTTTCGCTTTATCACCGAGAAGGTTGATCAAAATTTCTGCTTTATACTCTTCTGGTACGTTTTTAGTTTTAAAGGCCCTTTCTAAAGTTCTAAAAAACAAATTAAAGTTTTCTGGTTTTTCTGGAATAGAAATTGTTAAAGTACGTATACTGTGAATCCATTTTTCTAGGTTACATGAACTAGATACTGTGTCACTACTCGAACCAGCGATTTCATTTCGATCTGCCCTTTCATTCCTAACTTTCTCTAATTCAACCTGTTTTTCTACTTGGGCAAGTTTAATTTTCTCTAATTCAATTTTTTGGTTTTCTACAGCTAACTGCTCTTCCCTCGCTCTACTTTCGTTTTCGATTTTCGATTGTCTGTCCTCAATTATGGACGTTAGTAAGTATGCAACATGTTCGGGGTCATCTTTAAATGCTTTACATCCTTCAATTCTATCCTTTAATTGCACTACTGTCAACCCAGCAGGTGGTGTTTCCTCAATTTCACTTAGTAAATTGACTAAATCTTCTTTCTTTGAATTTTTATACATTTTCATCAATCATTTATTCGCTAGCAGGTAAATATAAATCGAAATTCTCCTACCTGTTTTCACTTGAGCTGGAGTCAGTCCTGGTTCAAAATCGCAATGAATAGTATCCACATAAAGTTCATTATGGCCAAGGGATCATCGCGGCCAGACCCCCACTGTCAGATCCGGGAGTAGAACCGAATTCCAAATGTAATGTCCAGGGATAATTCCAATAACTAAACGTTAACTTACCGACAAATATTTATTAAAGATTAGAAATGTCGGCACATCACATGAAACTACAATATAACATAAAATATCAACTCGAACACTGATATAGTCCTAGCTTTAGTATACGGCCCGCTATGTCCGCATACGACGGCTTCCACTCGCCGAATGTCCAGATGTGTAGACGTTCGCTCTGGTCGCTGCGTACAGCGCCCGCTGGTGGATTTTCCACTCTACATATATATATATATATATATATATATATATATATATATATATATATATATATATATATATATATATATACCGGGTGTCCCAAAAATAACCGACGATTTGAAAAATCAATTAAAGAAAAACGGAAGGCTATAGAAATGTGCGGTTTGCTGCATTCTGCTTAGGTAACCAGGGAATTTATTCTCACCAATTTTCAAAATTAGTTACCTGAAAGTCAACAGATGGCGCTGTTGACTGGTAAAAACTATAAAACAGTGTTTTCAAAGCAAGAGGCATACGGAAGTGGCATGGATTGGCCTCCCTATTCGCCAGATTTCACGCAATGCAATTTTTTTTTTTGGGGGGGGTACTTGAAAGACCAGGTATATCGTCACAATCCACAAACTGTAGATGAACTCGAACAATACATCTCTGCTGTTTGTTAGATCATTCAAACTGAAATGTTTTCACCGGCGTCTGCGAATTTTGATCTCAGACTTCGCCACGTTGTTGCTGCAAACGGTGGTTATTTAGAAAACATTGTTTTACAGTTTTTCCCAGTCAGCAGCGCCATCTGTTGACGAATTTTATAACTAATTTTGAAAATTGGTCAGAATAAATTCCCTGGTTACCTAAGCAGAATGCAGCAAACCGCACATTTCTATCGCCTTCCATTTTTCTTTAATTGATTTTTCAAATCGTTGGTTATTTTTGGTATATATATATATATATATATATATATATATATATATATATATATATATATATATATATTTATTTATTTATTTGCATTAATTGCATACATTGACCGTTGTATTTAACTTGAATGTACTCCGTAGCGAAGCACGGGTATACAGCTAGTTAGATATATTTTTTTAAATGAAGGTGGCTTTTAAAAGCAATGCCTAACATATAAACATGGCTACAGTTTTGTGGCCTACTGTCTAAAGTTTTGCGAATGTATAGTGGTATTCGACTTTTACATTTTTCGCTTGCAAGCCAACTTGTTAACTAAGGAGGCTTCAACACTACATCCACCTTGGCTCCCGACTCCTCTTCGAAATGTCAAGCGACTTCTTATAGATAATATCCGGCACAAAAGAATTTCTGCTCTTAAAGAGTTGGCTGATGGAAAATCTCGGGCTTGTCTACTTGATAACCAGAGACGGGCACAACTTTCCCGCCTCACCAGAGTCGAGGGAGTGGCGTGTTTTAGAGTCATCACCGGACATGGTTACTTGCAAGCCCACCTATGTATATAGAATTAAACTAGCCGATTCTCCAAACTGCCCACTCTGCAGTTCTATGCACATGACTTGGGAGCATCTTTTCAGTTGCCCCTCCCTACTTGACGTTCCCTCTTATGATGACTTTGGAGATCTCCCCCTTTCTGGAGCCACCTCCCTGTTGTATTGGACCGCAAGACGCCTTACGACTGTGAAGACGATGGCGGGCGTCAGTTTATATGTTTTGTCTTGGGGAAGTTGTGGTTATTACGTTAAGTTTACAATCTCGTCTATTTCTCTCACATTACTCGTCCCTATCTCCAATATGGATCAAAAAAGCAGTTTTATGCGTTACGAGCCTACGACGTACTAAACTTTTACGGACGAAATATTTCCAAATTTCATAAATTTGATATGTGATTTACCTATATCCCAAGAATAAGCCAAGAACTAGCGGTAATTCAACCTTTCATAAAATTATTCCTGCAAGAATGTTTTGAACAGTATGCATTCATTTGTGTGACTCAATTTCGTGAGGAATACAAGTAAATCTGATACAGAGGTCTAAAACAAAAGATATTCAATCATAAATATGCATATACACATAATACCAAATGGATTTTTTAATAATAATGTGTCAAACGGATTTTTTTTTCATTCACTTGAAGCGTTCTGACAGTGGTAACTCATTAGTTACCGGAAAAAAAAATTCAATTCATTAATTTTCCAGATAATCTAATAAGTTTTCAGGTATGTTTTTCAAATTAAAAAACATTCTAATATTCACAAATAAATTGAATTTTTTCTGTGTGTAGAATAACAGGATCAATTTACTTTAGTTAGGACTGAATGCAAAATATTTGAGAAAAGCTCCATTTATCAAGAGTAGTATATTTTCTTGAGAATGTTGTTGTTGTTAGATTCTCATATCCCACTGGCCGGAGATATTCCAGACCAGGTCCATAAAGGCTTTCGGGCTGAAGGGTACGGCTCTGTTTTATAATTGCACCACAAGGTTGGGAGTCCGATTCAGCCAGGTGCCACCTCAATTTGACTGAGAACCCCTAGAGGTGGTATCTGGGGGAATCTTGCCCTCTCCCACCCTCTCAAAGAGGGACTTTCAAAGAGGGACTCTCCGGACAGAACCTCAAAGAGGGACCTCAAAGAGGGACTTTCCGGTCTACTGATTTAATGCGCCTATATCTGGCCTAGACACGGAGGTATTTAATGACTTTTTTGTGGAAATTCGATCCGAGCACCCTCGTCATGAAAAGCCGACGTGCTACCACAAGGTTATCTCGAGCCCTTTTTGAGTATGTTATTCGGTGCATTGCCAGAGCTAATTATAAGACACAAAATCTCTTTCTGAAAGCTAGATTCCTAAGTGAAAATCACATTAAATGTAGGACATCGAATAGTAAATAGCTTTCTTACAATTTTTTAAAATTATTATTATTTTACGTTGCATGCCGTAGAACAATAAATTTAAATAAATACATTTCACTGCTTTTAAAGACACAAAAATTTTATGTCGAACAATATCTGACTTTTAAACGAAATTTAATTTTAAAATAGTACATTCTTTAACTGTTAAAAAGAAAAACCTATTAAGTCTGAAACATGAATCCAACTGATTTATTTCAAATAATTATAAATTTCCAGGAAGACGAAAAAAAATCGATGTACATTCTGGGATTCCAGATGCCGATGAATCACGTGGAATTCCTTTAATGAGAGTCGGCCATTTACTGCCCACTTTCTAATTTGATTCCTCAGAGAACGAAATTGATTTTCCCTAAACTACTCTCTCGGGGTTCAAATGCCGTCTTTTCAAAACGTGTAAACTTTTTAATTAAATGTCAAAGGCAATGGAATGCTTTCGCAGACAAGAGCTATTAAAAATGATAAAAGTACGTCAGTAGAAGATAAAAAGTTTCATTAATTATCTAGCAATGGTGAGGAAAATAAATTGTTTTATATCATGCAATGTCTTATCTGCATTATAAGATTGAATTCTCATTTTTAGCCTGTTCGTTAGCTTTCGAGTCGAGTTTGACTTTTAGCGGTAGAAACCAAAACTCGGTTTCCTGAAGTAAAAGTTATTTATTTTTAAGTTCATATAAATTTTAGCAAAGTTTTATGTCTGTCATAAAAGAATTTAGCGATTTTCTAATTAATGACCCCAGGTTAACAATTTCTCCGTTTTTCAGTTATCATTTCCTAATGCTTTAAAATAGGAAGAAATATGTTGTTTACATGCTAAGTTGAATCACTATATTATCATCTCGAATTATCGAACTTTAGTTTCTTGCATTAAAACTTACTTCACTAAACTCACCCTAACATCGATTTTTATTTTGAGCTTTTCCTATGTACACTTCAACACACCCAACAAACACACGAAATCGAAAATAATTTACATTATTTTCGATTGGGTAGCATTCAGACTATCCAATAAATATTTTCTCTATTTGTTTTTACACATTGTTTCGATTGGTCAAAGTAGATTTGATCGCATATCAGTCGAAGTTAAATTATACCGCACTGACGTATTGTGGAAGAATTTCTCTATTTCGTAGTTTTTCCAGATAATTATTTCTATAATGACAGAGTTGGCAAAAATGTCTCTTAAAATAATGCCACGATGAATATTTTCCAAAGCTTATTAAGTATGGTTTCTAATTAATAAATTTCGTATCTTTAACAAAGGTCTTAAAAGGGCGTAAAAATTTACCTATGGATAATAATTTTCCACCAACTCCAATTATTTCAGCTTTTATATGAAATATATATGCATATGTAAAAGTTAAATATGTTCTTTTCATCACCAGTATTATCAGAATTTAAAATGATGCTTAAACAAATAATGGATATTAAATTTATCTAAATTTCGAAATTATTAGGCATTTTTATATGATTGTTGAACAAATCGGAGATAAAAATTGCTTTACATTTTCAGTGAAAGAATGGGGTATTTTGAAGACTTGTGATAATCTCTGAACTGAGATGAGAAAAATGTACATTTCTTTAAACTAATGAAGTTGCATATTTGCATTTTATGATAGTTAAGATTTAATTTTGTTGGACTTTGTCCGAAGGCGTGCAGATTCGTAGATGTAGAATATTAAAGGTTTTCTTACCTTTGGTATGTTGTCAAAAAAGGTTGAGAGATCTCTTGGTGATACTGGATTCACAGGAATGAAAGATAGCTAATATTGTGGACGTAAGAAAAGAAATCTTTATTAAACAAAAAGTAACATTACTGACTAACTGAGTAAATAATAAAAGAAGAAGCATTCGTTGAATGCATGCGACACGTTAGCCGCGTACAACACACTCGCTAACCGTCTCTCAGGAAAGAGCAGTTTTTTGGTTCATTTATCGTAGTGCAGTAGCGCTACCTGGTGAGTCAAGTTTCAGAGCAAAATCTGATATCCTTGTTCTTTCCCAACATATTTCCCCCTTTTGAGATAGAAACTTGCACCAACTGCATATGATCTCTGCAAATTTGAAACTTTGGTTTCGGAAGTGGTTTCGTTAAAATGTCTGCAGTCATTTTTTCAGTAGGAAGGTAAAACAAATCAATTATGTTTCTTTTGTATAAGTCTCGTATGTGATGATACTTGGTATCGATATGTTTTGTGCGGGAGTGATGTTTCTCAGACTCTATAAGTTTAATCGTCGACTGGTTGTCTTCAAAAACTTTTATGGGTAGTCTCTGTGAAATATTTAAATCGTCAGTCAATTTTAATAGCCATGACAGTTCTTGCATTGCCTGTGACAACGCCACATATTCTGCTTCTGCACTTGAGAGTGAAACACAAGTCTGTTTTCTCGATGACCACGCGATGCATGACTTTCCCAAAAAGAAAATATATCCTGATGTTGATTTTCTGTCTTGAGGATCTTGTCCCCAGTCAGCATCCGAGTACACGGAGAGGTTAGGAAAAGATCCTGACGCTATCCGTAAACCAAGATCTTCTGTCGTTTTTAAATATCTAATTATTTTTTTAACTCCGTTCCAGTCCTTTTGTCTAGGATTATTGTTTCGTCTACTCAAGATATGGGTAGCGGCAGCTATGTCTGGACGAGTAACTGAAGAAATATAAAGCAGTGTTCCAACTGCTTGTCTATATTGATCGTTTGAAGTCAGAAGATTTTCTTCCTTCTGTTGGCCATAATAATTAGTCTCCATTGGTATATTAGTAGGTTTTGCATCTTGAAGCTGGAATTCGTTCACAAGTTGATTGATCTTTTTTCTTTGAGATAGTAGAAAGCTTCCGTCGTCTTCTCGAATTATCTCAATTCCTAAGAAATGTTTTGCTTCTCCTAAATCTGTTATCTCGTAGTTTTTTTTTATGTCCTCAATGACTTGACGAATTAAATTTTCTTCTTTAGAACTTATGAGTATGTCGTCGACATACACAATTAAATTTATTCTGTCATTGTTACTTCCTTTAAAGAACAGGCAGGGATCAGCTTCGCTTTGTACAAATTTTAGATTTTTGAGCGTTTTTTCTATTTCTTCATTCCAACATCTCGCTGCTTGTTTGAGTCCATAGATTGACTTTTTTAGTTTGCAAACTCTGTTGTCTTGTTCAAAACCATCCGGTTGCTTCATGAAGATTTCCTCATTCAAATTTCCATTTAGAAACGCTGTTTTTATATCGATTTGATGTACCTTTGCTTTATTATACGCTGCCCATGTAAGAAAACTTCTTATAGTGGTGTGTTTTACCACTGGAGAAAAAGTCTCGTCATAGTCTGTTCCATATTTTTGTGTGAAACCTTTAGCAACAAGTCTAGCTTTGTATTTAATTTTGCCATTATCACCCCTTTTTCTCTTGAATACCCACTTATTTCCAACTACGTGCTTTCCATTAGGTAACTCTGTTAGCTCGTAAGTGTGATTTCTCTTTAGGGAGTCTAATTCATTTTGCATGGCTTTGAACCATTCTTGTTTTTCTTCTTGTGGCAAACATAATACCTCATTATAGGACTGTGGATCTTTGTTTTCAGTTATAAACGCTTGAGATTCATTTTTTATTTTATAGCCATACCTTTCAGGTGGAATTCCTTTGTTTTTTCTTTCGGAGCTTCTTGTTGATTGTGTAGGTATTTCTGAATCTCTATTTTCATCTTCGCTTCCCTCTTCAGGAATATCGTCATTATCATCATGTTGAGGTTGTGGGAGATTAAATTGAACTAAATCGTAGCGTCCATTGGAATTTTCATTGTTCGAATGTGATGGGTTAGAATTTTCTAAGAACTTTACGGTTCTGCTGACGACTATTCTTCGTCCTCCTGTATAGATTCTATACCCAGTACTTCTCAGGTCGTATCCAACGAATACCCCTTCTTCTGCTTTCTCATCCAACTTTCTTCTCTTTTGTTTATGGATATGAAAATATGCTTTGCATCCAAATTTTTTTAAATGGCTTAAATTCGGTCTTCGACCGTTCCACATCTCATAAGGCGTTTTTTCAGTAGACTTCGTTGGTAGTCTGTTTTGTAAATACACCGCAGTTGCTGCTGCTTCTGCCCAAAAGGTTTTCGGCATGTTTGCATCAATCAATAGAGCGCGCGTCATCTCGACTATGGAGCGGTTCTTCCTTTCTGCGACACCGTTTTGTGCCGGAGAATACGGAACTGTGGTTTGTGCAGCAATTCCAAGTTCCTTTAGGTGACGATCAACGGCTTCATTGCAATATTCTTTTCCGTTATCGGATTTAATAGCTTTAATTGTCAATCTAAATTTATTTGTGGTTGACGCAACATACTCTTTGAGTTTGTCAAAAACTTATAAAGTATATTTGAGTGTATCTCGAAAAATCCTCGATGAAAGTTACAAAGTATCTCATTCCCCCTAAACTATCAACCTCCATAGGACCACACACGTCTGTGTGTATTAAATCCAAGACTTGTTCAGATCGATGTGACGGATATTTTGGGTACGGTTTTTCGCTCAGTTTGGCTTTAATGCACGTTGGGCATTCTAAACTGTGAGAGCAATTATTAATGGTTATTCCCCAAACTAAATCTTCCCTTACAATTTTCTTAACAGTTTCCAAATTTCTATGGCCTAATCTTTTGTGCCATTTTAAGATACAGTTATTATTTGTGCATAACACAGGTGTTTCGGAGACAGAAAACAATTTTTCTTCTACGGGTTTTATATTTATTCTATATAAACCTCTACCTAATCTCGCGTCAATTATTATTTCATCACCCTTTCTAACTGTGCACACGTCATCCTCAAAAGTTACTACATATCCTTTATTGGCTACTGCCTGCACTGAGAGTAAATTAGAATCCAACTCAGGAACATATAAAACATTTACAAGTTTTATTTTTCTTACAATTCCTTCTAAAGATTCGCACTGAAAAAATATTTCACCGATCCCTTGCGAATTAAGTTTTGTTCCATCTGCAATAGTTACAAACTTGTTTGTGTTTTTCATTTAACTGAGAGAAAAAACTCTTGTCATAGAACATATGACTTGTAGCACCACTATCAAAAATTACGGTATATTTGCATTCATTTTTCTCACTTGCTGTTAGCACAAAATGGTCTGCGGAATTTATCCCCTCTTGCTTCAAAACTTTTTCGTCCGATTGATTCTTTATATTTTGTTTCCCACTGACATCCGAAGATAGCTGCAATTCAGCTTGAAATAATTTATGATTATTTTTTGACGTGCTAGGTGGCGGCGGACGATGATATTCAGAGTCATTTCCTTTTTGAATTTTGTGTTTTTGATGCACTCGATTTCCGGTTTTATTGCGTTTCAGATAAAAGCATTGCTCGCGATCGTGACCTTTCCGGTTGCAAAATGTACAGAATTTTAATTTCGTTTTCTCACTATACCCCTTTAATGCGAGTGAATCGAATTTTTGGTTAGCTTGTCTCATTTCAACGCGTCTGGAATATTCATCTATCAATTTATTTTTCACATATTCTAGCGATAACTCTTGTTCAGATTTGCTTTCGATAGCTGTAATTAAGGGGTCATAAGAAATTGGTAGCGAACATAACAGAATCGCGATCAAATTATTTTCTTTTATTTCTTCCCCTATACTGCGTAATTTCTCATGTAAAATCAAAACTTCCTGGATATGTTCTTGCATTTTGGTTGTTTCTTTATATTTAATGGAGTATAATTTTCTCAGAAGAAAAAGTTTATTTGTTAAATTTACTCGTTCGTGTACTCCTTTTAACTTTTGCCATGTTTCTCGAGCAGATTGAGCATGCAATACATGAATTATTTGTGAATCCGAAATATTTAAACATATTAATGCCTTGGCGATTCTGTCATTTTTTAACCATGCAGGAGTTTCGGTTTCCGGTTTCTCTTCAAATACAACGTCGTAGAGACCCTCTTTTATTAGAATCTGTTCTATTTTAAATTTCCACACAGAATAATTATTATCAGTAAGCTTATCAATGAGATGATGGTCTTTTAAGCTCGACATTTTCAAAACAGTTTATAATTAACAGTTCAAAAAGTTGATAAAAAAAAGTTCAAGAATCGAAACTGTATTAAAAAAAACATAATGCACTTCAATATACTGTGGAGATTATAAAAGTTCAGTTCATCGATTCTCAGTCTCATAATCAAAATGTTGGACTTTGTCCGAAGGCGTGCAGATTCGTAGATGTAGAATATTAAAGGTTTTCTTACCTTTGGTATGTTGTCAAAAAAGGTTGAGAGATCTCTTGGTGATACTGGATTCACAGGAATGAAAGATAGCTAATATTGTGGACGTAAGAAAAGAAATCTTTATTAAACAAAAAGTAACATTACTGACTATCTGAGTAAATAATAAAAGAAGAAGCATTCGTTGAATGCATGCGACACGTTAGCCGCGTACAACACACTCGCTAACCGTCTCTCAGGAAAGAGCAGTTTTTTGGTTCATTTATCGTAGTGCAGTAGCGCTACCTGGTGAGTCAAGTTTCAGAGCAAAATCTGATATCCTTGTTCTTTCCCAACAAATTTAAAATGTTAACGAATTTCAATAGTCATAATTTTTAAATTGGATAATAGTCCTTATTCAAACTGTTGATATAATTCATTTGGTTTCATAAAAATGTCGTTGGTATATCAATGTATAACATACTGAGATTTTGTATAATTGAAGTGAATTTTATAGAGTTTTGTCTAGAAAATATCGTCACCTGAGTGCAAGAGCTAGGTAACTCCAAAAAATTATTTTTGAAATATAAGGCTATTTATAGCTCAAGTACATAAGAATTGAATGCAATAACTATACAACTCACTTTTCTGCTAACCTAATACCATCTGTTGGCAAGTGTAATAATTAGACAAACAGAACGACGAGTATTTTCTCACTGGAAGAAGTAGACATTTGAGATCTTCAAGAACTTGAAGAATCGAGTTACTTAGTTCTTGCAATCAGGTAACGATATATACAGGATGTCCGGGCTAAAGGTATCCAAAAGTCATGACTTGTTTGTACAGAACTACCCATTAAAATTTTTTAAAAAATTATTTAAATAGAAAGAACATTTCACCAAGTTTTAATATCAATCATAGATTTAGATCATAGTATCAGAGATTTTGATGTGTGCACCTTTTGTAGCACGACAAACTCTAAATGGTAATCCAGTTCTCTCCAAGTATTTCGTAGTATATCAGGAGTTATTACACGAATTGCTTGAATGATACGCTTCTTCAACTCATCCCCAGTTTCAATTTCTTGTTTATACAAAACGGATTTAATGAATCCCCAAGCAAAAAAGTCTAAATGGAGTAAACTGGATAACCATTTAGATGTTAGTCATGCTACAAAAGGTGTATGCATGGAAATCTATGATACTATGATAGAAATCTATGATTGATATTAAAACCTGGTAAGATGTTCTTTCTGTTTAAATATTTTTTTCCAAGTTCTAATGGGTAATTTTGTAAAAATAAGTCATGACTTTTGGATACCTTTAGCCGGGACACCCTGTGCTTTAGTCCGAAATAAGAATATGCAATCAATTTCAGCCATAAAATAGCTAAAATTTCTTTGGCCTCTCATTTATCTTTAACAGATATGTATTTTAAAAGAAATAATCAAATCATTTCAGATTAATATAAAATTCGACAATGAAATGTGACGGTAGAAAATTATCTGAATTAATTCATTTCAGAAGATGTGTTCAATAGCATGTCTATCACTTAAACAAAGAAATTACAGTTTAGAAAACAAAACTGATACACGGCTGTTGATTTTTTTCACATAGGTCACTCTTCCTTTATAAATAATTCATCAGGCAGATAACTGTCAACCACCATCCAAATATTTTAAATTATTATATCTTTTCGAAAGATAAAATTTCGTGAAAGCTGGAATTTGCTGACTCATATGTATGCCTATAATATATAACAGCGTTGTTAATCTTCATGAATTTTACATTCAACCTAGTTTCGCGTTATTTATTTACTTCAAAATGTTTTCCTTTTAGAAAAAATCAGATGCTTTTTATCAAATAAATTTTGGAAAATCAAATTATGTTTATGTTTCCCATTTCTGACACGCACACAGACTTCATTTTTATTACTATTCTTATCAAATATTTTTTTCAGTAACAGCTTTGAATTTTTAAGAAAAGGGGGCAAAAAGTTTTAACTTAAAATACGAGACGACTAAACAGGAAATGTTTATATCGCAAGTATAGAAACAAACTTTTTGTTCTCGAATGAAAAATACCGAATTAAGCTAACAAATGAAAGATATGAAGTCCATTGTCCAGCATTTCCTTACTAGACATTTAATATCTTCTACTTTCAGCAGTTAAGAATAGCTAACATTATTATTCCTGTTTATCTCTTACATTCGGATTCCATTTCCTTCATAAAAATGAGAATCAACATGATCAAAATTTATTTGGAAATAACAGTTTTGTAATTATATGTGAGTGATAGTCAATTTTATGCTGAAAAACTTTATTGAACCTCATCTTTTATTTTTTAACATCTTGAATGTGTTAATATCAACAGCTATGTGGTTTACAATAGCAAAGTGGCAAAAATTAAAAGTTATACAAACATTCACGTCTAGGACGTAAAATATAGTAACAACAAAATTCAATCATATAAGGCCTCTACATCAAGTAAAATTTGTCATATGTTACGCCCAGCAGCTTAAGTAAAATTTTGTTAAGGTTGTTTACGATAAAGTTTCTAATTTCACCTTGTTATATTATATATCCTATCTCTTCAAAGTGTTATTAAAAGTTTACATTTTAAATAAAGTTCTGCTTAATATATGCATTAAGTGCAATAATTTTTAAATATGAACATGCTTCGTTTAACTTTTCTAACAGGCATATCTTTACAAGTGTAAAGAAAAAAATTATGTGTGCTACGCCCTGCATTTTGAATATACGTTGCTTTGTCAGTTTTATACTAAGCACAAGTCATATCTGACAAAGTTCGATCATTTTTCCCTTGCAGTCGTCGAACAAGTTTATTCAAAGTATTAAAAGCGCACATTTTAGTCAAGGCTATCCCCACTTCAAGAATATTTCCACAATCTGTTACTTTTGACATAGTAGGCACGTCAAGTATTTTCATCTTTCGAGAAATTGTAGCGCTTTTTAAAAATGGCTCGAAACGGAAGTAGAAACCATAACCTTTCGAGGCAATTTTTATAAAAGCATTAAAAGATTTTGTTGAAAGTGACCGCCTGAGAAGTCAAGTCGAAAGTTTCATGTTGTTTTGACATACCATACGTCTTAATCGCTTTATTCAATGAACACATGCCGTCTCACGTAAAAGTAATTTTAATTGGGAATTCTGTTTCAAGTCGTTTGAAAAATTTCAACACCAAACATATCGTTTCAGATATGAACTAACTACTCAAGTAAAGCTGCTTTTGGCATTTAAAATAGTGTTTTCCATTGGTGAATGTTCATTATTCTCTCAACTGTTACTCGAGCTTAAGTAGGAAAAGTACAAATAAACGAACTTATTTGCTTTTATACTCTTGTTATTACATCAAGATGACCTCTATATTGGTTTTATTTCATATTCAATTTGAATACCCATTCACACAACAAGCAGCCATCTAAGCAATTCTCACAAGATGTTATCATGTGTTACATTCTTCAATTACACAGAATTTATCTATATTATATGTTGTAACGTTGAACCCCGTTATAGCGAACCCGGTATATAACGAACTCCCGGATATAACGAACGAAAATTTTGGTCCCGCCGTTTCCCTATTGAATTTAATGCTAATTTATCCTTTTATAGCAAACCTCCGAAATCTTAAGAATCGGCTATAACGAACCTTTTTTTATTTTTAAACTTTTTAAGAATGTTGAAGACACAATTAATGTTGAAGAAGAAAATGATGAAGATTTACTAATCGCGATGTGGATAGGAAACGACAAAATTTCACCATTCTCAGATTATATTCGAAACATGTGATGATGAAGTCATTACATGTAAAAATCCTACTGATGAAGTTATTGTGGAAGAAATTAAAATCAATCATTCTGAAATCGAAGATTCTTCTTCTGATGCTGATGAAGAGCAGCACATAAATGACGAATTCTCCACCATCTCAGATGCTACAGCAGCGATGAGTGTAATTAATAAGATTTTTTCTATACAAACAGTGGAAGAAAGAGTGTTGGAGTCATTTGATGTATTGGACAAAGAAATTCATAAAACGGTTTTGAAATTGGCATCACGTCACCAGAAGATTACTGATTATTTCTGTATCAAAACACAGTAAGCAACAATTAAAGGTAAAATTAATTTATTGCCATTTGTCTTCATTTTTAGTCAATTTAATTAGTACTGTGTCAGTGTAATGTAATCGATTTTAGTCAATTTAATTCCGTAATGATCATGTTAATAGATTTTATCATTCTTTTAATACATCATCATTGAATATACATAGCAACTAATGAGTTACACAGTTTGTGAACTTATAGAGATTCTATGCTCACTTCTACCCAGACTTGGGTGTATATAATTTGAAGTGGCACTCTATTTGAATTATATACAAACACAGTTTATACATGAAATAATGTTTATTGAATTCGCTGCACATATAATTGGCTTTTACAGCAATAAGCATGCGTACTACTTGTACGGAATGTAAATACAGCTTTTAAGAACAATATATTTTTATACTTACGAACAGTAAGTCAAACCAGCAGTACTGCCACGTAAAACTTCTGGCCCGTAAAGCACTAGCGCAGGATAACACCTTTTTCAACCTTAACAACAACTCCCCTTTTTATTAATGACGCTGCGTGGTATTTATACTAAGCGCGTATGCCAAAATTAGCATATCTGAAGCAGCTTCTTTAATTCACTCAAAAGTTCGATTCTTGTGAATCGAATCTTGTGTATGCCTTACACTGGCCTCCCTCAAAAAAAAAAATTAGGTAACTGAGGTCTGAACGGCTTCAGTTAACTAATTGAAAACGCGTGCTGGTCTGACTTTTTACATAATGGGTGGCAAAGCCAAAAAACCTTCCACACGTTGTGTGGGGGAAAAACGCCACTACCATTTTACAAAACTAACCCCGAAGGGTCCAGGTGACACCATTACACAGTGGATTTGCAGAGTTGCGGATACTGGGCTGGCCAACTGCGCCCTAAAATATCTATTTTAATTAAAAGTGACAACACAATTGCACAGCATGACATTTCTTGACTGTATCTGCTCTCCCCCAATTTATAATGTACATGTGTTATGATTTGCGAAGTTAGTATGTTAGTTGTTTGTTATCTGTAGTTAGTATGTATTTTTTTTCCACTACATGTCCCCTTCAAAAATTTATAAAACAACAGTATACCGTTTTTTTTCAGTGCCTCACCACTTCCCCTCAAAATGTTTACACAGTATATACACTGGGGAACTTCAAACCAATTTGGTTCGATTTTATTAAAGGGTGGGAGTTAGAATAAGAGAATTGATACAAGACTTGTTCCTCATGAATGCAGCAACTTCACTGCACCAGTTTGTCCAATCCGCTGAACCTCTCTTGATGGTCGCAGTCCTAGTAAAGGGGTTCGTTGACCGTGTGGGCATCCTTCGTGCAGCAGGTCGTTGGTCCTGAGGCGCTGGTCCGGCTTGACGATGGACAGGAGGTCTCTTGGGAGGAGGCCAACCTTGCTGGGCGGCTGATATCTTGCGTTCCCTGTGCTTATGCAAAGGAGCTTTAAAATTGTCATTCTTCCTTTTTACAACCTTGTGTACCTTATGTGTGCCACGTTCATCCTTAGATGGAGGTTTTGTAGTGCACACTTTACTTTTCTCCGTACTTTTTAGAGTATAGACATTAGATTTTAATGCAGATTCTATTTTTTGAAACTTATACGCCGCACCAACGTGTTTAGTAACTGGCTTTATCTCGCTGCTTGTGTCATGATTTTCAACAACCTGACTCTGTTTTTCGTATTTGTGCTTATACGACTTCTTGTTTACCGCCTTAATTACTTCAGTATTAGCAGTTTTAATGCTGGAACCTGAAGGCTCTTTTTCACGTTTTTTATCCCCCTTAACTTTAGTTTTATCCTCTTTTGACGAAAAAGTCTCTTTGAAACTTGCGATATCAGAATCGTTATCATTTAAATTCTTTAACACTGCTTCAGTTTTAGGAAGATTAAGCTTTTCGTACTGGTGCGTTTTATTGCAAACTTTCTCTATAACTTCCGAAGCATCAGCTAAACTACCTATAGTATAACTCTGTGTCAACTTTTCATCCTGATTCTCAGTCTGGTTTTCATGTACTTTATTTAAAACCATATTATCAACCTGGCCTACACAATCCTCATTCGGCTGGAAACTTGAAATAATATCATCATTACCTAGCGAGTTCCTACTATCGTTTAAAGAATTTTTATTGTCGTCAACTAATAAGTATTCACTAACTTCCGTAACGCATACTTCGTCATCTACTAAATTTCCTTCATTAACAGATGTGTGAATATCATCTAAAATATCAGGTATAGCATCAATAATATCAGGTATAGCATTAATAATATCAGGTATAGCATTAATAGAAGTGTCCGATGATTTATTTTCTAAACCACTAGCATTAGTATCGGCCCTATTTTCAGAAATTTGTACTGGAATTACCTCATCATTCCAGCTAGACTCACTTTCTTTATAAGCCACAAAAATACCCCGACTTTCACTATTCTCAAAATAATGATTACTACTCGGACAAAATAATACATTTGACCACACAGTTTCAACAGGTTGAACCATATCATGTGAATCAACTTGCCAGTGCAAGTAAGGTGCTTCCCTATTATTTTCTTTAAGTGCACTAATTTCATTATAACGCCGTGCGCTTCTATTATTTTGCCTGCGGTACTGCTTACGCTGCTGGTTTGAAACTCGCGAAAAATTTTGGCTGGGGTGTATAAAATCTCTCGTACCTGAATGACGGTGAGGGGTAGCGAAGAAATGTCTATTGTCATATTTAGCCAAAGCTTGAAGGAGGGTAACCTTGCTTGTAATTGTTTGATTATCTAAAAAATCTTGAACACTTGGCTTCAAACGTTGGATAACTATTTTTAAGATTTCCGCTTCCGTCATTCCCTCTAAATATTCCTCACACTTGGAAATCTTTTCCATAGCAAAATCTAATGCAGACTGACCTTCACGTTGCCTTAGCGAATAAATTTCCGCTTCAATTTCACTTTGATTAAAGGTCTTTGGAAAAACACTAAGAAACTGTTGCTTGAATGACAAATAGTCAAAAATCAGATTACTGCTTTTCATACACGTGTACCACTGATATGCACTACCTCTTAAAGCGGCTAGAGCAATTTTAAGTTTATCCCCCTCTGGGGTGCATTGTTGCTGAAAGTAATGCTCAATTTTCTTTAGGAATTGGCTTGAGGGGCCGCCATTGAAGGTGGCTTCGAATGGCGCAAAATGCTGAACCATAATTACCCGAGGAAAATTTCCAGCAGGATTTTGTTCTACAACACTCATTTTTTAAATAGTATATAAGTACTTGCAACAATTTTATCAATATACGTACACAGTACACAGTTTTTAATTTCAATTATGTTCTTCGTTACAAATTTAACGCTAACTACCAGGGTATATATATTTTTCGGGCGCCAGTATAGAGAATCTATACTCACTTCTACCCAGACTTGGGTGTATATAATTTGAAGTGGCACTCTATTTGAATTATATACAAACACAGTTTATACATGAAATAATGTTTATTGAATTCGCTGCACATATAATTGGCTTTTACAGCAATAAGCATGCGTACTACTTGTACGGAATGTAAATACAGCTTTTAAGAACAATATATTTTTATACTTACGAACAGTAAGTCAAACCAGCAGTACTGCCACGTAAAACTTCTGGCCCGTAAAGCACTAGCGCAGGATAACACCTTTTTCAACCTTAACAACAACTCCCCTTTTTATTAATGACGCTGCGTGGTATTTATACTAAGCGCGTATGCCAAAATTAGCATATCTGAAGCAGCTTCTTTAATTCACTCAAAAGTTCGATTCTTGTGAATCGAATCTTGTGTATACCTTACAAACTCTAACATTTTTCTTAACGGTTCGGATATAGCGAACAAAATCTTTGGTTCCTTGAAGTTCGTTCTAACGAGGTTCGACGGTATATGTTCTTTCCTGCTTAATTCCGATAACATACACGTAAAAAAATCCTTTTTCCAAAAGCAAATCATCGGTATCCTTGCCTTCCTGTACTTCGGGAACTGAAGCATTTCACAATATCTTAATTTTCAAAAATGCATTAACTCATAAATAACTGACTTTACCTCTTTTATAGAAAGAAATTCATAAATCTTAAATATTAAATGGTGGGTATAAATTTACTACTTTTCTATTTACATAAAAGAGAGTATCTTTCATAAATGTTTTTAGCTAGTATTTCTTTTGATTTTTTTAATTACAAATGAAGGCAAATATTAATGAATGTTTTTTAGTTTTTGGTGACAAAAAGTAGTTGTACAATAAAATGTGCATTAATGGAGAAACACTATATAACAATTCTATGACCTCTTATGGCCAAGTACTGAGAGTCAAACATGCTGTGATGTCTGAACAGTATTTTGTGTTTGAACAGTATACATGTAACTACATCACTGCAGCAGGCTTATAAGATGTTAAAAGATATAAAAAGATAAAAGTTATGGTTCGCATAAAATTTTTCAGCAAAAGTTACAAAATACTAAAACCTTTAATACATTATTTTTCGTGATAAATTTTAAAAAACATTCTATTTCATTCTTTACAGTAGCGAGTAATTTAATGAACTCAGCTCGTAATTTTTATGGGGGTTTTTTCTCCTTTATTTCTTAATAATCAACTTTTAATTTTTACACTCTCATGTGAAAATATTTTATGCTTCATATCATCTATTTATCTGAAATACTTCATGTGTCTTCCTGTTTTAATGATGTACTTCCTCGTGTTCCGTTAAATTTTTTTCTTGTGGGTCTTTTAGTTTTAAAACTGTAAACAGTACTTTATTAGGATCAGCAGAAAAAAGTAAATTTCAGAAGCATATTGCACCTTTTTTTATGAAGGTTAATCCATTCGATTTCATACTATCAGATACGGATAATTGCTATTCTAAAGAGTCTCTTAATTTTAGTTTTATTAGTATCATATTACATTACATTATAGCATTACAACGCTATTAAAAATCGGTAGCATAAATATACACATTTACTGTAAAATATAAATCATACTGATTCATTAAACTATATAAAACCTAAATCTTGATTAATAACATATATAAATTCCTTTCTCTTTTAAACCTCATTTGTACCTGCTATTATTTATTAAGCAATAACTGTACAAATATTTAAGTATATTCAGGTATGTTTAATTTAGAAATATATAAAGTAGTTTTTATTTCGAACTTTATCAAAAATCAAGAGACAAGTTCAATAATCTCATTGCAAGAGCTCTTTCATATTAATAATACATACTAACTAAAAAAAAATATTCCAGGTAGTCCCTTCTAACGAAACTACCGAGGGTTATTAACGTAGGATTACTTCTCGTTTCAGCCGGAGGATGGCCAAATGGCTAGGGCGCTGGCATTCAGTACCAAAATCTGTGGGTTTGAATCCCAATCTTGGCATGAACGTTTGTAGCCCATCGGAATCGGCTTTAAGCAGTAGGTCCCGGTCTAATTAGCCCTCGTGTACAAAAATTGACCGTAGCGCTCCAAATTAAACCAAACCAAACTTACCGTTGCTTGCCATTTTTTTTTTACGCATTTTAGTATTTTTCTGTTTAACTGTCTACTGGTATTGGCGCGCTGTCAAAATTATAACTCGCGACGCAGAACGGACAAATTTTTTCTCTCCGGAAGACCGTTATTGAGGAACGTAATCCTATGTTAAAATCTTCTCACTCTTTATAGAAAATTACATCCAAATTCCATGGTTACACAATTAGAATACTGAAAAATAGTAGTGCCTGAGAGTATAGAAAATTAGTTAATCTCAAGGTTCAGAATCGAAAGTAATGATATTCGCGAAATATAAATTGGGGCTGATAAAAAACATATTACAAATCACAGAATATTTCATAAGTCCTCATGGGGTTTTATTAATATCAATTCGATGCGCAAAATATTCATATGGTATAATTCTGCTCTTGTGGTATTAAAAACACGGCCATATCTGAACCACATATATCACTCCCTAAAACGGGGATGAAAAGAAAATTGTCTAGCGAGATTTTCAGAGGAAACCTCTTAAAGCCATTTAATCCTTCTTTCGACAATTGATCCCGACCGCAGAGAACGAGAGAAAGATAGATAGATAGGTGTTAGAATAATGTTTGCGAACATGATTTGGTTGAAAGAACGTCTAAAATATACGGTTATCTATCTTTTTAAAGTGGTATTTATTTTTGTTCGTGATAGAGAGGATAAAGCAAGTACCAAAATATTTTAATATTCTTAGTGTGGCATAGTCACGAAAAAGTTGTTTTATTGCTATCAGCGATAAAACAGGTTTAAAGAGAAATCTGAAGCAAAAACTTACATTTGTTTCGAAACTGGTTCATAAAAAGGATCGAATTTTATCTGTGATTAAAGACGCTTGGTTGGTTAGGTTTTTTTAGCACTGTGATAACCTTTTGTTACAAAATGGCTATACAGACCAATCTCCAAAATAGATATCGAGGGAAAAATAGATAGACAGGTGTTAAAATAATGTTTGCAAACATGATTGGGTTGAAAGACCGTCTAAGAAATGCGGTTATCTATCTTTTTAAAATGGTATTTATTTTTGTTCGTGATAGAGATGATAAAGAAAGTATCAAAATATTTTAATATTCTTAGAGTGGCATAGTCACGAAAAAGTTATTTTGTTGCTATCAGCGATAAAAAAGGTTTAAAGAAAAATCTGAAGCAAAAACTTACATTTGTTTCGAAACTGGTTCATAAAAAGGATCGAATTTTATCTGTGATTAAAGACGCTTGGTTGGTTGGGGTTTTTTACCACTGTGATAACATTTTGTTACAAAAAGGCTATAAAGACCGAGATTTAAAAGCTTAAAACTGTTTCTGGGTGGAGAGAAGCACCCTTGCCCTACCGAACAGAATGGCAACCACGTAGTTAACAACTATCTGAACGTAGAACGATTTGTACACTTTTTCCAAAGAAGACGGCTATTATTGTCTTCGAAACTAAAAGAGAGTTTTTTTCCCTATATAGAGAATATCCATCCACACTTTTCATTTATTGACGTCATTTTGTCCTGAAGCTACTACGGAATATGAGACTTGGAAAGAATTAGATTAAAAGCCAGAGACAGAATAACTCAAAGAGGAAGCAAAGTACAAAAAATATATAGGATGTAGCATAGTGTAAAAGTTAGATATATTGATGGAATTCAAAAGGGAAAAAAATATTTTTTTCATTATAATTGTAAAATGGATCACAGATAGACTGTTAAATGTAAAAATCAATATGTATGAAACTATTACTTGAAGAATCCAGATAGATATACGCAAAATTATTCTGAGAGAAAGGAAATATTTCTTACAATGTGATCATAAAAAAGTAGATTAAAAATGTTCTCTACTTTCTACCAAAATATAATTACTTAGAGTTTTAAAAATAAAACTAATTTACATAAAGTTCAAAGGGAATTCTTTATTCTGACGCATTATAAAAAACAATGTGCCAGACAGGCACATTAATCATAAAGTGTCGCAGATTCCTAACACAAGAAAAAAATGTAATATGAAAATTTTAGAAAGCAAACTTGTTTTTATGAACTTTTAAAACATTTTATATATGGAGTTAACCTTGATATAAGTAAAACATATACAGTTTTTCTTTCAAATCATGGGAAATTATTTTAATAAAATGACTTCATTTGCATCTGCACGTGAACAGAAATAAAGAATGTCACTCGTAACAAAAGTTAAGTCAATAGAAAAACTCTGATAATAGCATGAATAATTTTACTAAATAAAAAAATATTTTATATTGGCATACACTCTATAGCAAAATAAAATCGTGCACCAAGAAGGAATTATCCGATTGTAGTGAAATTTCGTATGCAAAGATTTTTTGACCGAACATGCAAATGATTAAAATTTGGTGTCCAACGAATAGCGGGTGCTCCAGCGCATCAGAACTGCGCATCTAGCATTTGTATATAAAGCACGGTTCTCGATACAATGAAATCGGTCTCCCCACTCTTAAAAAACACCTTCAAAATCTAGCCATTAACTTTCACTACAATATCGATAATGATTTACTTAAAGATTTAGCAAATTATGATCATGCTGACCCCTCTAACAGGAAACGGCCTAGAGCCATCCTGTCATTTTCTTAAATGTTTTGTCCTTCGTCCTTATTATAAAAAATAAAAAAAATAATACTTGGCTTGCCAAGGTAAAAAACAACAAAAAATTTTATAAAAACAAATAAAATGTATTTCTATCCTTAAACTTTCTTTTTTAATTTTATTCATCTTTGCATCGTATGTAGACCCTCTTTTCTACTGCCCTGCAAGATGCTTACTCACTTTTTCTTATACTATGAACTCACGGATTAGCAGCGGCCCAATCATTTCACTCCTTTCCTATACTCTGTTTCATTGGTTCCCCTCTGCTTATAACCTGAAAGTCTGCAATTGAGGGCGTGGCCCAGAAATTGTAGTTGCGACCCATTTCCTATGGTCCTATGGTCTGATGTTTTAAATTTCTGTTGCGACCGTTTCGACTGCGGATATATTACGTCGACTGTAACAATGCCACTCGCCGAAGAAGGATTCGTGCTCATTACGAGCAGATTTCAGAGTTTGAAAGATGACGTGGCATCGGAATGAAAGAAGCTGGTTGGACAAATCGAAGAAACCCTCGACATGTGTGTCAATCGATGCAGCGATTAGATGATGCTGACAAGAGTGGGTCAACAATGGCAGATTTAAGCGTCAGGACGGCAGCGGTCGACTTAGGACCATAACAGAACGGGAAGACAGCGAGACTGTCAGATCAGGTGTCACAGCACCGGATTCATTGTTATCAACCATCCGACATGTGACCTACATACAAGTGTCCAACATGTATATTTATGTCTTATTTTCAGAAAAAGAAAAATTGTGATATTTTTTTTTTACTTTATTTAACTTTTTTTGTTCTAGAAAGCCATGAACGTTGAACTGCGAAATTTTCTAATTCTATCATGTTCTAGATCAAATTTAGTAGAAATGGTTTGCATTAAAAAGTGTTCCTTGACGTCTTAGAGCAATCACTACTTAAGAAAATGCAATATAAAGACCGTTTAGTGAGATGAAGTAAAAATAACGGGTCTCCTTGAAAGATAATTTCGAATACCCTGTTATTTATATTTACTTGAGTAGGGGTTGCGAAAGGAAAGTGCATAAAAGAATGGAACATTATTCTCATTCGTCACATATTTATCAAACTATGCTTTTAAACAGAAGACGAAACATATGATTCTTCAAGAATATGTTGACATCGTTTCTACTCCCAAAGACTTTTAATTGTGTTTCAGTACCGCCTACTTCTAATTAGGATAAACATCACGTTTAGTTGGAAATGGACAAATGTATTCAAAATGAGGGTAAAAAGCTAAGTGTTGGCAGAGAGAAATATTCCGGACTGAGGAATCGAAACTCTGCAGATGAACATTTTCCCCCTGTAAATAAAGTTTGTTGTTTCCGGTTGAGGCGCTAAATTGCTATCCATTTGGTGAGGGGAGGGGGGATTTTGAATATTCTGTGTTTGTTTTGCATTAAAATCCAATTTATTTAAATCCATGAAATAGTTTGAAATATACTCTTCCACGCAGAAAATCTATTTAATCCTAAATTTCTGAAAACAAATGAGTAATTTCGTTGAGAAAAATATCATTTTTTACCTACACTGCTGGCCACTGTAAATGCAACACCCTGAAGGAAACATGCAAATAACATGAAATTTACAACATGCATTAGCGGAGGTGAGATATGCAAATGATTAGAATTTCAGCGCAGACGCACATTACGCGCGCCTGTGGCGCCACTTCAAAGCGCTATTTAAGGCTTGGAGATTTCGACGATTTCAAGTTCGGCAACTGTGTTTTTCTTGTGGTTTTTTCAAATAAACGATCAATTATGCCTCGTCGAAAACAGCGATCATCTTTTGATCAAGTATCCGAGTTCGACAGAGGAAGGATAGTGGCCTACCGAGATTGTGGATTATCTTTCAGGGAAATCGGTAGTCGTGTTGGACGAACCCAAACAACTGTAATGCGGATATGTGATCGTTGGATGCAGGAGGGTACGACGGACCGGCGTGTTCGATCGCATCCACCTCAGCAAAACCACTTCACGTGATGACAGGCAAATTGTGCGCATGGCAGTGACGGATCGCTCAGTTACATCACGAACCATAGCACAGCACATGCAGTCTGTAACGCATCAAATAGTTTCTGCGCGTACCATTCGACGCCGTTTACAGCAGAGTGGTCTGTCCGCAAGACGTCCATTGCTTTGTCTACCCTTGACGAAAAACCACAGACGTCTCCGCCGCCAATTATGTGATGACATAAGGATGTGGACGGCAGAATGGAATGAAATTGTTTTTACTGACGAGTCACGCTTCTGTCTGCAACACCACGATGGTCGCATTTGAGTCTGGAGACACCGTGAAGAGAGGATGCTGAACAGCTGCGTTATGCACCGCCACACTGGTCCTGCACCGGGTATTATGGTATGGGGTGGTATTGGATATCACTCTCGCACACCTCTAGTACGCATTGCCGGTACTTTAAACAGCCAGCGCTACATCTCCGTGGTGTTGGAGCCAGTTGTCCTTCCTTGCCTTCAGGGCTTGCCCACAGCCATATTTCAACAGGATAATGCGCGACCACACGTGGCACGCATTGTCCAACGGTTCTTCGTCAATCGCCAGATTGAATTGCTTCCCTGGCCGCCTCGCTCTCAGGATCTTTCGCCAATAGAAAACATGTGGTCCATGGTTACTCTACGATTGACCCAGATTCCATCCCCAGCTGCCACAGCAGATCCACTTTGGCAACGTGTGGAAGCTGCTTGGTCTGCTGTACCCCAAGAACTCATCCAAAGTCTCTTTGAATCAATGCCGAGGCGTGTGGCAGCGGTGATCTCCAACAATGGCGGCTACTCTGGCTACTGATTTTGGCAGGAACCACACTTCACAGAAGTCTATGAATTTAATCATTTGATACTTGGTCAACATGTTATCTACAAAATAAATTTTGTTGTGATATCTCTTGTCTTTCTTTGTGTTGCAATTTGGGTGGCCAGCAGTGTATTAAAAAGAATTGTCATCATACTTCCCGCACATGGACACATAATTATAAGTGATCACATTCACGTGTGTGAGGAAGAACACAAGAAAATGGTAAAGATGGAAATTACCGTATTTGCCGGTGTATAGGACGCAGTGGCGTATAAGGCGCCTCCCCCCTTACTTATACACATTTTTAATTAAGGAAAATGTTTTATTCAAAGAAAAAGATTTCTGCATTTTTTTTCATGAATTTCCATGCATAACGCTACTAAATAACGCTAATCCAATAAGGGCCTGTTTACATGGAATCCGTGAGCGTCAGCGTAAAATTTTTTAACCAATCATATACCAATCATTAACCTATTTAACCAATCAGCGCCAACGGAATCTTGTACGCTGATGCTGTGGATTCTATGTGAACAGTCCTAACGCTATGGGCAATCAGCTTGTTGTTGCAATGTGATCACACATGTGCACTTTGGATGAATCGTAATTTTATATGTCAGTGGATTTGAACTGTACTTTACAGGAATGATCCCTCGTTCAGTAACCTCTTTCAAGTAAAAAATATATCACGCAACTTTTTTTTTTCACAGAACAGAAAACATTTATAGAAACGATTCATTCAAAACCACTTTTTAGCATAAAAAATGCAATAGAACGCTTATACGTGTGCATTAATATAAAACAGACGTTTCAGATACACTGAAATTTCAACTCATAATTTTGACCACCGGAGCATAAGACGCCCCTCCCCCATATTTTTGGGAGTAATTCGATTGGGGGCGGAGTACGTCTTGTACGCCGGCAAATACGGTATTTTTGGCATTGTTTCTATGACAATGACATCATCAAAATTAACTAACTGAATGTTATGTTTGTGAATAGTCTGATCTTTATCAGTAATATACAGTAATTAACGAGAGATCTAAGCCCACAAAAGTAATTTTTTTTATGATCTCGGCAACAGACAGTAAAAATACGAAAAGCTCTCAGCCTAAAGCAAGGAACGTTAACCGACAAACAGAGGAAAACGAACCAGTAAATAAGACCGTTAAGTGGAAAAAATCAGCAACAGTTTCAGCAAAAGAGAAAGAAAATGCAGTGCATTTCCAAACCACTGTCTATTGCGCCAGACCCAATGTACATACTGATTAAAGTGGTGAAGAATGGTATTCAAGAAATGAGAGATACTCCGGATAATGAAACGCTGGCCCCTAGAATAGGAGAACAAGATTTAACTCCCAGGACCCGACTTAGCCTAATTGGGGCCCGGGGCAAAAACTTCTTTGGGGCCCCCCCTCTGCTTCACTACTTCAGTAATGAAGAACTTAATACTAAACTTTCTATTTGATTTGGGGGCCCCCTCTGATGTGGGGGCCCGGGGCAACTGCCCCGTAAGCCCCTGCCTTAGTCAGGCTCTGTTAACTCCCCATCCGAGCAGTAGTCGGGATTCAAAACCAGTAGTCTGAACATATGGTAAAACTTTTGAGCTAGGGCAAATCCATAATCGTAGAATAAAATTAATTTAAAAAGTAAAAAAAAAATACGAAGAAGACAACATTCTGTGTCGATGGCTTCAAAAGAAAGTAGCAGTGTGTGATCTAAAAAAGAGGAAAATTGAGAGGAAAAAAGAGGAAGTAAAAGAGAGAGATCTTCATATCGATGGGATTCTTCCGTAGGTAGAACACTCACTTTGAAGTTAAGATACTTGTGGTCGATCCCCACTCCTAGCATTCGGTTGGAAAAAAGTTCTAAAACCAGATCTTTAAGCGAGTAATGTTGAATAATAATCACATATTGCTTTTGATTAAAAATTTCATAAATGCCTTTCAACCAACGAACAGAAAAAGTAAAATAATTGTTTAGATAGTTTGTAGGGTTCGCGTGTTGCTCAGATGCAAATTTCTGGAAGCAGCGCTGTACATGCCAGCCGAAGTGAGTTCGGCGCAGGTGTTTGATCTATTTAAAGGGCACACGCTGAGTTGGCAAAAGCCCAAGACTGGAGTAGCGATACGGAGAGAGCGAGGCAAGCTTGATGGAAGGTGATAACGGTGTTTAAATGATAGAGCGTGTATTGGTATTTAGCCGAGGTGGCTGCACGACTTCGAGAATTAGCCCAGAGCCGAGGTTTACGTGGATTATTAGTAAATGCCTACTCTGCCTGAGGGATTCATTGCGACCTTTAGTTTCTTAGTACCGCGGGTTGCGGTACTGTTGTGTATTATTTTGGAAGCCCCAAGTCTGTATATGTTAGTCAGCCTCTACGTAGAGAATAAAAGAGTTATTCTAGAGTTATCCCTCGTACTTTATAATGTGCCTGGACCGTTAGAGATATAAAAAAGAAAGGAAGAACCACATAAGTTTAATAGCTTCATTTTCCCTCTTTAAGCCTCGAATGAATTGGATAATTCTTATTTCTTCTTTCTACATTTATTTTTGTCCATAATGAAATTTAATTTATATAACCTTTATAACATTTTTAGTTAATCATAAAATGATAATTGTAACGATCCGATAAGGGTACAATGAGTACAAATTCAAATTGGCAAGGATAGATAAAAGCATTTCGCCAGATACTGACAATCAACTTTTGAATACTTATAAACTTTTAACTTACTTTTATATTATTGAACACTGCACTCGGTGGGCTCTTTCATCGTACAACTGGTGTCTTTTATTAAAGAAAAATTTCTGTCTACCACAATAAAGCAGATGAGGAATATTTTTTAGAGTTTGATAGTTTGTTCCAGTACCTCAGCATGATATGATGGAAACAAAATTTGTCATTTTAGTTTCTACAGTGAAGCAGTAAATGCATCTACAGTGACATCTCTTGTCACATAAGATGAAACTCGTTCTCGCTGTAAAAATATTTGGAGCTATGCATTTGAAAAAAAAAAAAATTTCTTCATTTCAGACAAAGCTATTTTTCCTGAATTCAGTTTACATGTCCCATTGAGAATGCGAATAAGTTGCTCTTTAGAATGAAATGATGTATTCATCCGTTTCATATATGAACAGATGATCGTTTCTGCTTTGTATTCTGTCGAGAAAAGTTCCCACAGTCTAAGCATGTACGTCGAGGGAATATATTTACATTAATATTTTTCCTGAATATGAAATTGATATTCTTTTATCAATGTATTCACCTCAGGAATTGAAGCAGAAACAGAAAAACATGACAGAAGCATTTATTTTTGCTGATACGCAGCCTATGAATGCAATAGAAAATTGTAACTCACTTTAAAGAAGTGCTGATAAAATATTATTTTAGTTGATAATAATAATTTGAAGAAAATGACGTGAAAGTTACCTTAATGTATAAATATAATATATTAATATTTATCCATTTTCCCTTAGTAAATGCTTCTTAATAAGTTATTAAATAATTTTTTATTCGCACAGAACATTGGTCGGCTTACATGCAGTTGCAATCTTCCATAAAAGCATTTCTATTACAGTTTTAAAATTTTGTGCAATCCGGTGAATGATATGTAAACTAATTATAAAACAATTAAATGTCCTTTATCACAACTTGTAATACTTTGTGCTTGCATCTCAAAATAAAATAAAAAGGAATAAATGTGACTGAGATACCCTCTACAAACTCCGATGCAAACACTTTTAATCCCTGTATTACATAGTAATAACCACCATTATTATATTTACTAATTACTAGTTGTTCAGTCTTCATTTAAGACTTACAATTTTTATTTTTATTTTTAAATAATTCATTATAATATTTTTTTTTCATTTTATTCATCATATTGTTTGTAATTTGTATTCTAATTGTGTTTCTGGTCAATAGATGGCATCACCATGTAAATTTTTTTGTTTACTTCAAGCTAAAATGTTTTTTATTCTGTTGTTGTTGCTCATTCCATTCTGAGTATTGGCGAGAAAATGACTAAGAAATGTTTAATCTCTTGGGGTGTATATTCTATTCTAATCAATGTCGTGTAAGAATTCGAAATCGCTGTGTTAAATGCTATTCCGTTTATATTTTTTGTTAAAGATCCTGTGCAGATTATTGTTCAAGCTCTTGACATTTTGAAGTCAATTATTCATTTTGTAAAACCTAATCCCGAAGGGTTATTCAGTCTGTCATGAATTCAACAGTTCTGTGTTAAACTGAAGTCAATTATAAAATGCATTTTAAGGATACATGCATGGAACTAAATTTTTTTAGTGGTGACTTATTATTCAAGTACCATTCAGATGATGTTAAAGGTAAGCCATTCCAGATTACCTTGATTAAAAGAAGTTAGAAGATTGATTAGTTGCACATAAACAAGAACATTAAATACATTTGTTAATGGATTCAAATACAGTCCACTACGATATAAAATTATTAATAAATTAACTGACCCCACACTACTACTACAATTGCTAATTACCACTACTACTACATTTACTAATTACCCCACTAGTACTGTACTAACTGTCTACATTTATATTTCACTAATAACTCCACTTACCCTTGCTCTTATTAATTACATGTATTACAGTTCGACTTGCACTAAACTTGCAATTACTATTCACAGTTAGAGTTACACATATGTGCCGGTGATTATGAAAGTGATGTAAGTCCATTGTACCGGTGATTAAAAAAATGGTCTGAGTCTTATTATTCTCGTTGAGATATTTAACGGTTTGAGTTTGAACAAAATACAAAATATTTTTATACTATATAATAAAATATTTCAGAAAATATTTACGGTTTTTCAAAGATTACTTCAGATTTCGGTAATGTAAAGAAATGTAACGCGAAGTAACTGACAAACTTAAAAAAATAAATAAATAAATAAAAAATAATAATAATAATAATTTTTTTTAAAAAATTCTTGACTTAGGCCACTTTTATCATCACCGGCACAATGACGTAGACCACTTTCATATTCACCGGCACATACGCTACGCAAACTTAAAAAATAAATAAATAAAAAATAATAATTTTAAAAAAAGATTCTTCACTTAGGCCACTTTTATCATCACCGGTACAATGACGTAGACCACTTTCATATTCACCGGTACATATACTACTCTTACAATTACTACTTACAGTTACAGTTACACCTACACTACGTTTATTAGTTACGCTATGGGTCTATTCCCATAGCGTCCTTAAGCGTTAGCGTAGCTAGTATTGAAATCTATTTAGCCAATTATAAACCTCCAAACCATTAGCCACGACATTGTTACGGTCTGTGATTGGTTTAAAACCCTTCCAGAGGCAACAACCTCCACCGTTTGCACGGTGCAGATTTTTCCCGATTTTTTTTAACCTAAAAAAATGTTTAAACATTTTCCAATTAAAGGTTACAAAATGTTTTTACTTCTTTAAACTGACAGCAGATGGCAGCACTAGCCATTTTCTGCTCATTTAACTGGAATACATTGAATGCAAATGTACAGAAGTCTACATTTGAGCGTTTGCCCTGTGCGAAACGCGCCCCTGAAAGGGTTAAAATATGTCAATACGAGTAACGGTGACGCTGACGGACTCTATGTAAACAGACCTTTACACCATACTAACGCTCTATTTACTATGCACATTTAATGCATACTTAAAGTCCCTGTGTGACTTACCCGTCATCTAGTCTCGCACATCGTGCTCTTTTAGACAACATAGATTTTATATCTATTCTCCACTTCGAACTCCACTAGTCCTCTTACATCCCCAGTCACGTCAATCTTCTTGCTCCACCCCCACCCCCCTCCTCGCACTTGCACAGCTAGATTTGCAAGACCTCTGAAACTTGACTGAGAGTTGCTTAATATGTTTTGCTCCACGTGAGACATATTAGCTTTTCTTTATATTTTACTAGCCGTCGTGTAACAAAAATGACCGTAGTGATCTCAATCAATCAATCAATCGTTTAAAGCAATGTGCAAGTGTATATTTTATCTGCATAAAATATGGCATGTATTCTCATCAGAGTGAACACAAGAATGTGTGTACTGTCATAAATGAAATACATTCATACTTCTTCATATAATTTTCTCATGATAAACTTATACTACTCAGGCACACATAAAACAAACGTTAACATTATCCTTTCAGAAGCATCATGTTTGAGAATCTCAATGCCCGGCTTAAGAAAAGTTGTTAATCTCGCGCTCTGAATTCTAAATATATTTGCAGTTTGTAAACCATGTACGTGAAGAACCAGATTTACTAGGATCAAAGATATATAGAAATCTGAGTTTTGCTATTCTCTCTATAAATGATGTTTAATTCTACTAAGTTTTTGAAATCGTGTATTCATGATTATGTATTCATGTATTAAATCATGTATTTATGAACACTGCAAATCAAACAAACGAATTTCCCAATCCTTTGAGTCTAAGATTTAAATGTGAAATTATTTATTTTAATAAAGCATAAGTATCTCCCCAGCTTAGCGGGTTGGTACATTCCTTACCTTCTTCTTGCAGTTCCTTTCAAGTCGAAGAATCTCCATAAAATCTATAATATGTAATTCCTCTGCCTGGCCTCCAAAGAAAAGCGACTGTGGGCAACCGAGGGTTACAAATCATTCTAACAAATCCTCATTGAATGGATGTAGTGATCATAATTAGTCAATGGATACAAGCATTTGATTGTTTATGACTACGAAAAAGAAATTTCACCTGAAACAAACCCCACCGACTCCAGTAATCAACACGTTTAGGCTGTGGAAAAGGCAAGAGTGTGGTATGGGGGTTACTAAAGGGTAGGCTCTAAACCAGGGGTCGTCAACCTTTTAATATCTACCGCCCAATTTTGTATATTTGTTGATGATAAAATTTATTTACTGCCCACCAGTGCAACAATTACATAGTTTGTAATAAAATATGGCCTTAAATTTATTTTTTATTCATACTTTATGCATATTTATTCATAGATAATTTAAATTTAATGATTTCCTATATTTTCAAGAAAGATATACAGCTCGAAGACTGAACGATGGAAGATTATAAGCGTTTATCCTCGTTATGCACATTAAACACTTTCTTTTGCATAGGGAGCTCATTATTTGCTTCCTAGTCCACGAGTATATTTCGAGAAGTATCCGGGGAATTCTCATCTATATTCAAAGTTTAGAGATGGAATTCAAAAGTTAGATGCAAAATAATGTTTTCAAAAAGTCATACTCACAAAATTGTCAGCAATGTATTGGATATATGGAGGAAGAACAAAATTTGTAGCAAGAGGCAAAAACTCTCACCGCCCATTAGTGGGCGGTAGAGACCAGGTTGACGATCACTTCTCTGAACTGATGAGCATAGCAGACTTACTGTGCCTAGAGGTATTCAAAAAATAGATACTGTGGAAAGTTTGTGCCACGCATTATTACCAAGCAGTTCTCTGACATTTTATAGAGTAACCTTGACTTAAGGTTGCTGTGTACTAACCCTACTGGATTCGTTCACCTCAATGTTAACCTATGGACAAAATTATCTACTATTTACAGCTTTATAAATGCTGATAATCAAATAAAAATTGGTATTTTCAGATAGCCTAAACTTTTCTGCATCTTGAAACAGAATTCATTTTATAAATTAAGTCCATCAAAGGAATTTGAACGTTTAAAACACGATATACCAGATTTTTCCCCGAATAATTTAAATTTTAAAATATTATTTGCATTTAAAAAAACGAAAAATGTCCCAAGGTGTAAAATTTCTTTCTCTATTACTGGGTACAATTTTTTTTTAAGTCTTCCAATCTAAGCCGGCAATGCTTGGACACATTTTCTTCATAGATTAACATTGGGGTGAGCGAATCCAATAGGGTTAGTATACAGCAGCTTTAATAACGCTTTTAAACATTAATTTCCTATTCTAAAAAAATTAGGTCCATTAAGCTCTATAACGTGCATCAAAACTTGGTCCATAGATTAGATAAAACAGGACAGTCTGACTAACATTGAGCCAATGTATAGGAGAGTAGAGGTATTTAAATGATCGTTTTAAATGCATTTTTTTTAATGAAAAATTTCCCAAGGTGTGAAATTTCTTTCTCAATTACGGACTACAATTTAAAATGAAAAATCTTCCAATCCAAGTCGCCAATCCTTGGACACATTTTCTCCATAGATTAACATTGAGGTGAGCGAAATCAATAGGGTTATTACATAGCAGTTTTAATTTGCATCAGCACCGGAAGAACAACTCCATGCACCACGACGCAGCACTTCTTTCTTCGTGAATTGTCTGCGAACGTTTAGAAAAGTACTCAATCTTCCCAGATCCCCTTATTCCGTTGATATAGCTTAATATTTTTCAATCGTTATGTACACTCAACGGAAGTAATGATATCAAGAGATTAAAGGGAAAAAAATCAGGTAGTCTCATCTAACGAAACTACTCGAGTTAATATCGTAGGATTACTTATTGTTGCTTACTTCTTTCGTATGTACATATGTGTGTATGTGTTATGTATATATGTATCTATATACATGTACGTGTGCATATATATACATATACACTGCTGGCCACCCAAATTGCAACACCAAGAAAGACAAGAGATATTACAACAAAATTTATTTTGTAGATAACATGTTGACCAAGTATCAAATGATTAAATTTATAGACTTCTGTGAAGTGTGGTTCCTGCCAAAATCAGTAGCCAGAGTAGCCGCCATTGTTGGAGATCACCGCTGCCACACGCCTCGGCATTGATTCAAAGAGACTTTGGATGAGTTCTTGGGGTACAGCAGACCAAGCAGCTTCCACACGTTGCCAAAGTTGATCTGCTGTGGCAGCTGGGGATGGAATCTGGGTCAATCGTAGAGCAACCATGGACCACATGTTTTCTATCGGCGAAAGATCCGGAGAGCGAGGAGGCCAGGGAAGAAATTAAATCTGGCGATTGACGAAGAACCGTTGGACAATGCGAGCCACGTGTAGTCGCGCATTATCCTGTTGAAATATGGCTGTGGGCAAGCCCTGAAGGTAAGAAAGGACAACTGGCTCCAACACCTCGGAGATGTAGCGCTGGCTGTTTAAAGTACCGGCAATGCGTACTAGAGGTGTGCGAGAGTGATATCCAATACCGCCCCATACCATAATACCCGGTGCAGGACCAGTGTGGTGGTGCATAACGCAGCTGTTCAGCATCCTCTCTTCACGGTGTCTCCAGACTCGAATGCGACCATCGTGGTGTTGCAGACAGAAGCGTGACTCGTCAGTAAAGACAATTTCATTCCATTCTGCCGTCCACACCCTTCTGCCATCGCACCGTTGGCGGCGGAGACGTCTGTGGTTCTGCGTCAAGGGTAGACAAAGCAATGGACGTCTTGCGGACAGACCACTCTGCTGTAAACGGCGTCGAATGGTACGCGCATACTCTGGATGATGTGTTACAGACTGCATGTGCTGTGCTATGGTTCGTGATGTGACTGAGCGATCCGTCACTGCCATGCGAACAATTTGCCTGTCATCCCGTGAAGTGGTGCGCTGAGGTGGATGCGATCGAACACGCCGATCCGTCGTACCCTCCTGCATCCAACGATCACATATCCGCATTACAGTTGTTTGGTTTCGTCCAACACGACTACCGATTTCCCTGAAAGATAATCGACAATCTCGGTAGGTCACTATCCTTCCTCTGTCGAACTCGGATACTTGATCAAAAGATGATCGCTGTTTTCGACGAGGCATAATTGATCGTTTTTTTTTGAAAAAACCACAAGAAAAACACAATTGCCGAACTTGAAATCGTCGAAATCTCCAAGCCTTAAATAGCGCTTTGAAGTGGCGCCACAGGCGCGCGTGATGTGCGTCTGCGCTGAAATTCTAATCATTTGCATATCTCACCTCCGCTAATGCATGTTGCAAATTTCATGTTATTTGCATGTTTCCTTCAGGGTGTTGCATTTACAGTGGCCAGCAGTGTATATGTGTCAAAATTTTGACGCATTTTGGTCCTTTTCTTTTTTACTATTTACCGCTTGTCCAAGCAATACAGACTGGGTTTGGCACGCTGCCATTATTTTAACACGCGAGATACGGACGGATGGTTTTAGCTTAGTACGGATTTAGCTAGTACGCATGGTTTAGCTGAAATTGTGATTTCCGGAGGACCGATATGGAGGAACGCAGTCCTTCCTTAAAATAGAAAACTTCAGGGCAAAACCTAATTGCGTATCCCCAAAAAGAATTTCCAGGATACGTCCTGGAAGGATAAAAAGTTCTGAAAGCGGAATATATGGACATAATGGTCTTATAAATTTATGAGTACGCCAGTAATATTTTACGCTATCTTTTAAACTTGGTAAAAAAAAATTTAAGTGCACAAATATAGGTAATATTTCTAAATATTTTACTCTATTTATGCATTCATCAACAATGCAAAATGTACTTACTGTAAAAGTTTTGCTTTCCTTGATCATTAGACTTACTTCACCTTAGAAAATGTTACATTCGGAAGAAAATTATGCCATACGTGAAAAAAGAAAATTTTCAAAACATCTTCTCTAAACAATTTCGGTCAGAATATGTAAACTGAATTTAAATAGAATGCATCTTTATTCCCCTTTTTGCCTCAAATAAATTTTAAGTTTTTGACCAAACGCATAAAATAAGAATAAATCGTCGAAAGAGAATTTCTTTACCTCGCTATTTCTCTTATGCTCTTTAATTTTTGAATTTGAACACACATGGGAATATAATTATTTTTTTTCTTTAACTTTTCCTAGATATCCTTCGTTAAAATTGTTCAAAGTTTTTTTTTTTCGGATTGAAAAGCTTATAGTTTTTATCTCGTTAAATATTTCCTTCACGAAGGGTATAGCTTATTCTAAAAGCGTTTATAGACTTCAAATAGATCATTCCTTAACACTGTTGTTTTATGGAAATTAGTTTTTTTCAAGCGAAAATTTTTTAAATAAATCTTAGTTGTACTTAGATTTTTCCTTTTCTTTCGATGGTTTTTATGTTCTTTTTTTAAGAGCAACATCCGGTATATTTTTCTTCTTTTAGTAACTTTGAATATATTTTTGTAAATCTCTTCACCATAAATGCAGTCGTAAATTATATTTTATTTTTATATATTAGGGTAAAAAACCCTAAGTGGTACCAACTCGGTACATCGTCGAAACCTTTGTTTCTTTGCCCTCCCATAAATGCTGTAAAAGAAAACCACGTTGCAGTCCCTTGAATCTAGAATTTATTCGACACTTTGTTATTGTTGGTGTTTCTAATGCCCCCTGGCTGAAAGTGCCAGACCAGGTCCATCTAGGCTTCAGGCTGAAGTGTACGGCTCTGGTTTATATAGCACCACAAGCGTCGGAGTCCGTCTTGGCTAGTTACGCCCTCAATTTTTACCGAGCACCCCTAGGAGCGACATCTAGAGGGATCGTACCCTCTCCCACCCTCTCTGACCTCCTACAGTGACTTTCCGGTCTACAGATTTAACGTGCCCATATCCAGCCTAGACATGGAGTTATTTTATGGCGTGCCCCGGGATTCGATCCAAGAACCATCAGCACCAAAAATCTGCGCGGTACCACAAGGCTAACTAGAGCCCTCTCTTATTAAATTATAATGAATAAACCCCAGCTTTGTTTTATTTCGGTACTCTAATTATGACATTCAATTCATATCTCTTCTCACCAAACAATGATGCCACGTAAATAAACAAAGGTTGAATTCCTCTGTCCCTTAATTGGGTTATCAACTGGGCTCAATAGAAGAGAGAAGCTCAAACTAACCAAGTAAAAATGCAACCGTTAGACTTCGGAAAACACCTGTGACTAAACTCCACTTTTGACTCGAATTTCTACTCTAAAATTTTCTAAATGGCCTGTGATGTCAAAGTCAGAAACACGGGAGAAGAATTGCAAGGAAATGTGCCATAAAATGATAGAAAGAGAGAAAAAAAAAATAAATGCCATAAGGAGAAAATAAAATCATACGTAAGCATGTTTTTGACATCCCAAGACAGTCTCCAAAGAAAAAAACTCGAATCTCATCTATCATTGCATTTTAAATAAATCACATAAGTCCTCGTGCGATTCTATAGCAGGGAAAATTTAAGTATACCGTGAAAATTCTCAGTAAATCGCACCAGATTGAATAATTCAGTGAAGTATATCATGTGCTGTTAAATGAAATGTAGGGGGGGGGGGGGCAGAATAAATATTGCATGAGCACGTTACCGAATAGTAACGAACTTTGCCTAACATTTTAAACATGAGAAAGTCGTTTTGCTAAAGTGTTTAACTAATTCCCTTTTCATGTTAACATGAATTATTTTAAACACTTTTGTCTGTAGCTATAAGCTTAAATCTGAATTTTTCTTTTTTGAAGGTCTAACTTTATTAAGAATAAATCATAAAAACTTTATTTAGATTCATGCTTTAAAAGTAATTTTTAAAACATTGCCTAACATTTTAAACATGAGAAAGTCGTTTGGCTAAAGTATTCAACTAATTCCCTTTTCGTGTAAAGATGAATTATTTTAAACATTTCATCTATAGGTATAAGTTTAAAATTTAATTTTTCTTTTTTGGAGTCTAACTTAATTAAGAATAAATCATAAATATTTTATTAAGATTCATTTTTTAAAAAGAATTTTTTTTCACAATTCTTTGTGTATGAATATATATAATACACTGAATGGAATTTTGAACTATAGAGTAAGAATTTGTCTCAAGTTACCTTTATTTTATTTTCTCCTTTCGGTTGAAAATTAGATTTTTGTTCCATGCACGTTTTTAAAATTTTATTTTTGAACTCAAAAGGAAAATATTTTCCACTCTTTTAAAAATTCTACTTCAGGGAAAATGAGCCATGGTAGACATATTATGCGTTGTCTATTATGTTTTGAAGAAAAACCATCCTCCATTTCAGCATTTTTGATAAATTACAAAAGCTCAATAACTCTCGCTGAAATTTATAAGTCTTTTCACACTGAAGCCAATATAAGGAGCTCGGTACTTTTGTTCGTGTTTAATATTTAATTATACATAAAGCAGAAAATTACATGCACATTTTACATAATAAACGTATTCAATAACTCTTATCTATTACTCATTAGAGCAAAAATTATATTCTCTAAAGGGAGGTTTATTTCCAAGAAAGGTCTTTATTGGGCTATTATTTAAGTAAGGGCTTTATTGACGGCTTTAATAAATGAAATGGGGCAAACTAAAAGTTCTTTCACAACAACTCGGCCGCATTTTTCTCTCTTTAGCCATGTAAAGTAAGAATTTATAAATTATGAAAAGAACGTTTAAAGTTTTCTAAACGAGACATAATTATCATTTTGTTGTGAAAAGTTTAAGGATAAATGATAAAGTTAATATGATAATTATTACAAAATTATCCGCATATGCATTCCCAAACTTATCGTTTTAACTGAAAATTGATTAACTGCAACTCCAGAACTAACGTAATGAAGTGTATCACACTTTCCGCTCTAGTTAGCTGATTATTTCGAAACGTTAAAGTGCAACAAAGTTTTTTAATTGATTTAAGAAAGTATTGTGTTCTTATGGGGAAGTAGTATGCGCTTCAAAATAGAATTTAAACAATATACTTCCCTGCATATATGCAAGAAATGTTTTCTTGAATAAATACATAAAAACTAGGTTTTTTCGTGTACAAAAGGAACCATGTTATATTCATAACTAGTTGGTATCCGTCAAAACATGACATGATGGTTGGATAGTAAAGAAAAGTATTAATACACAAATTATACTCAACACATAGCCAAATGTTGAAAATTATAATATTAAGAATAGAAAAATACACTTTAAAAAATTACTATTGAACCCAATAAAAAGAAATAGGGTTACTCAACAGCGCGAAATAAACAATTTCCGTCAGGTATAATTCTATATCTCACAAACATAATTGAAAATAATTACAAGATAAAAAGAACTTTTTATATACCATGTTTTTAAATTATCTGTTGAATCATATATAAACTTGGGAATTCTATGTATTAATAAATACTTTTTTAAAATTTTGTGGTGAATTATCCCATCAACTTGAAAGAAAATGAAGTTAATTGGAAGTTAACTTGCATTTAACTTTTCGTTCCCGTTCAAGTCAATAGATGGCTGCACCAGTCTACAAAACAAAATTAACTGAAAATAACTGAAAATTAATTTAATTCTGCTTAAAGATCGCTAAAGTATTAAAAAATGCATTGTCATCGTCTTCTGAGCTGTTCTAAAAGTTTCAAATGTCTAACTAGTCGGGAAGTTAGTTAAAAATCGATTGCCAGATTTGTACTGAAAAAACACTTACGCAAACAAACACACAAGCAAATAAGAAAGCAAGTTAATAAAAACATGGTAATAATAAAAATGGCAGAGAGAGAGCTAGAGAGATTCCTCAGAATAAACAAATTAACGTGCCTAAAGAATAACGTGTTTGGCCTCGTGCCTAGTGAGTGTCTAAAGGCAGATTTAAACATGTCAATGAGCATACGCAGAAACAAATTATTGTGTTTATGCGGCCTCGTGCTCAGTGATCATCTAAAGCCAGATTTAAACGTCACTGAGCATGCGCAGAAATAAATTTTTTAATTGTAAATTATCGCTAATTAATAGAAATTGCAATTACAAAAACCAAATTTGACAGATCTATAGATTAAACCCATCTATAGATCTATTATAAACACATCTATACATTAACACCTTTCGTTCAAGACCAAAATGAAGTAAATTAATGCAGAAGTTTTCTCTCCCGGACTGCCCAAAGAATCGGCTTATAAACTTAAATATATAGATGTTAAGCATCGGTGTCAGTGCTCACATTATTTGATGGTTTCTTGGCATAAATTTTTCTAAAATAAATTATTTTCAGCAATAGATACATTTTCCTTGTAAAAAACTAATAGATGTGTCCATCCTCCTATTTTAGTTATCTACTATTGGGGGGTTATTCTAGCTCCTTTATCATAGAAACAGTTATAACGTCATGAAAAGACTCCATATGTGTATCAGAAACATTGTTTATTGAAATTTTAATTATTTATATTATCTATTATGTGAATCAGAGGGTTTCTACCAAATCCATCGTCTACATTTGAGAAAGGTTGTTGCATACTTCTTTTGTACACATGTAAATGAAATATTTTCCCCCAAAAAAAATATTTCTTCGAACGTTATGTTCTAGTCTGACTGGAAATCATATGAAACTTAATTTGGATGTATCTTTTCCAGATTATATGAAAGAATTCGTTTGGCAGTCTTTCTCTTTTAATAAGTATTACTTGACGAGGTTGACCCAGAAATTCCAGATGTTAAGCAAATGCAAGAATAATTCTGATTTTTCCCTAACTCTATTGTATATTGGAGGAATATTTGTTATGGTAGATAGTTTATGTTGTAAAATCATAACGGTATTGCCTCTATTTCATGATAAGTAATGGCAAATTGCAGTCTCTCGATAAAAATATTAACAGATTGTCTATACCTTTTAATAGATTGTCTTTTATATAGACTGGTTTAATAGATAGTCTATATATGTCGAGCAGGGCTTGTGGCGGCCCAGTGGTACAGCGCGCTGGTTTTCGGTGCTGAGGGTGCTCGGATTGAATCCTGGCGTCGCGCCTCGAAAAATGCCTCCGTTCGTGTCGTCCCTTCATAGGGGATAATGCTGTCCACCTATATGGTGCCCCCACAATAAAATGGGCAGTAAAATTGCGGCGTAGTATAGGCGAATGTTTGACGACAAGTGCCTCCGCATTGAATATATATATATATATATATATATATATATATATATATATATGTCGAGCATCAGCTTGTCCTAATTAAAAATTATTCTTTTTAATTCAGACTCGTGAAAGAACTGAACAATTGTGTAACTTTGACTGGCAACTGGTATCAAACTGTTTATAAGTTACCCTTTAAATGAACTTTATATATTTGAAGTAGTCGAACTGCGTTAAATTGTATTATTCTCCCCTTCCTAATAGTTAGGGTTATTCCCTCTTTGAATAGGAGATCTGATATAGTATTCAGTAGGATCTTTATTTCAGATTCATGAATATACGACAAACCAAACTCACATCACATCTGGGGAATGTTGCTGTGGTTGGTCATCTTCCAATTTCTTCCACGCCCTTCAAATGAAATCATTTGACAGTAAGACCCAGGTAATCTTTCTGAATTTACAGTAAATATTACAAACAAGGGAAAAATAAACAGAGGTAGTTCGATCCTTCAGGCTTTCACAGGCGCGTTACACAAAATATTTTCGCAGAAAACTAAACATCCCATAATGTCTCGTTGGGGTCGCGGTGCAACTTTCTTAACTCCTTGATCATATCACTCTTAGCTTCTTTCCTTTTCCTTTTTCACAGTTTCGTAGTATTTAAGTAGGTAATATCCTTTTGTTTGAGTTGACTGATTAGATGTCTAAAAAGAGTGACAGAACACATAATATTCATCGTAAAGAAATAATGAGTTCGTGAGATTATCATGCGTTGTTTATCTTTGACAAAATGCCTTTTGTTTTTGATTTAAAAAATTAAATTTATTTGTATTCTTAGCACTAGAATGAAAAATTCAGCCCTTAATTTTTCTCAATGGCAGCGACTTCCCTTAAATTTTCAAAATTTGACAGACGAATAATGCTTGTTTTTAAAGCCTAGAAAAATTCATCAAGGAATTTTTCGTCATATATAGAGGTGCAGGTGTAAATCTTAACTATTTAATTACTAACACCTCCTAAAACCTTATTTAAAGAAACGAAGTTTTAAAATATAACTTTTTTAACAGTATACTGGGGATGCGTTTCAATTTTCCTTCACAGTGTCAAGTGTAGAAAACGAACATTATTAGTTGCATAGGATCACTGGCATTGACTTACCTCAAATGTTACTAAATTTTGTTTATTCATTTATTACTAAATTTTTAAGCATTTAATAGTTTTCCAAAGACAAATTTCTGATCATGTGCAGGGGTGTATTGCAGTGCTAAAAGTTAAGGATTAAATGCACTAATTATAAAGATTTTAAATTTTAAACTACATTATTATGAACAATGTCTACAAATAATCATGCATATTATTTGCTGTTGTTGCATCCCTAAAAAGTTGACTAAATATACATTGTCATATCATTAACGGAAGAAAATTTGTATAACATTCGTATGAGGATCGTGAGTTATAAAGTAATACCAAATGATAATTAATATATGCTCAACCATAAAAAATTTAGAGCACACACAAAAAAGTCCTGATCTGTAACCTTAATGACACTAATTATCAGTGTCAGATTTTCAATCCCTAATTACCCTTAATTTATTGTCTGAAAGAGTCTGCTCTCTATCACTAATCCTTTGCTCTGCAAGAATAAATAATCAGATACATTAAAAGGAATTATGCAGTAAATATTTGCTTTTTTCCTAGATATACGGCAATTAACTGAGCGTAATTAAAATAGTTTTTCTGGGTCCCAAAAGTAAACTTCATCCTAGACTAAACTGCAAACGCAATCAATCATAGTATGACATGGTTACTGCGATCCACCTAAAAAGTAACAGATTTTTTAGTCGAAGAAAGAACTATCATTGGTTCAAATCTAACGGCTGAATATTACATATTCGATGCGGAAATCTGTATATAAAATATCCACGCCTGTAAATATATTTATGTACTTTCATGCACATATACGTGCATAATATCAAGAGTAGTTCTTAATTTACGTACAATGAAGGGTAAAAAAACTGGTACACCTGCCTAATACCATGTAGGGCCTTCAAGAGCACGCAGAAGGGCCGCAAAACGACGTGGCATGGACTCGAACAATATCTGAAGGTATCATGGAGGGAATTCACACCATGAATCCAGCAAGGCAGTCCACAAATGCGTAGAAGTGCGAGGGGGTAGAGATATCTTTCTGAATAGCACGTTGCAAGGCATCCTAGATATAATTAATAATGTTCATGTCTGGAGATTTAGGTGGCTAATGGAAGTGTATAAAGTCAGAAGAGTGATCCTGGATCCACTCGGTAGCAACTCTTGACTTGTGGGGTGTCGCATTGTCCTGCTGGAATCGTCCAAGTCCGTCGGAATGTACAATGGACATGAATAGGTGTAGATCATCGGACAGGAGACTTATGTACCCGTCACCTGCCAGAGTCATCTCTAGACGTATCAGAAATCCCATATCACTCCAATTGCATACGCCCCATACCATCCCAGAGGCTCCACCAGCCTGAACAGTCCCCTGTCGACATGTATTGTCCATAGATTCATGAGGTTTTCTCCATACCCGTACACGTCCATCCGCCCGATTCAATTGGAAACGAGACTCGTCAGACCAGACAACGTGTTTCCAGTCATCAACAGTCCAATGGAGATGTTGACGGTCCCAGAAAAGGCGTAAATCTTTGTGCCTTGCTGTCAAGAACGGTACACGAATCGGCCTGAAGCTCTGAAAACCCATATGAATGATGGTCCGTTGAACGGTTCGCTCCCTGACTGTATTTGATGCCCCAGCACTGAAATATGCAACAATTTGACGAAGTGTTGCACGTCTATCTCGTTTAAGGATTCTCATCACGACGGTCATTGACGGTCCAGTTCTTTCAAGGTCTTTTTTCCGGCCACATCGTTGTCGGAGATTCGATGTTTTACCGGATACCTGATATTCACGGTACACTCCTGAAATGGTCGTGCGCAAAAATCCAAATTCCATCGCTACCTCGGAGATGCTATGCCTCATCTCTATACACCAAGTCCAAAGTCACATAAATCGCGATAACCTGCCATTGTAGCAACAGGAACCGCTCTAACAGCTTCGCCAGACACATGTTGTCTTATATAAGCGCTGCCGACCGGATAGAGTTACGCTGATTGGTTGCATATCTCCGTTATTTGCACACGCATGCCTGTCCCAGTTTTTTGTTCTTTTTTTTCTGGGGGGGGGCTCTTCTGTGTATAAATATGAGCAAAGAGGATAAAAAAGGGTAAAGTAAAGTTTTATGCCTTCTGACAAACGCTTGCCCTTTACTTAGGTACTTGTCTTGACTATACCTATTAAATTCTAACAATCTGTTATTATTTTTTTGCTTATAAGACACATTATAAAACTTATAAAATTTTAATCAGATTTATCTTATCATAAAGCATTGCAAATAAATATTAAAGAATAATTATTAATAGATGATAATATTTATTTTTACTTAAAAATATATCTATTAAAAAACAAATTTTGAACATATCTAGCCAAAAAAAATGTAAAATTAAAGTTATTTTATTATAAGTAATGTAATCGGGGGATCTGATTAATTTAAACATTATGGAAATGATTACGTTATAAATTTGATAAGCTCCGCATATCAATTATCTGTAAAACATGGATTATGCTAGATTCTCACTCCTTACCAAATATTCCAGAATCATTGGATAAAAAGTTATGCTGAAGGTCGTTTACATTATTTAAATGGTGCAAAATTACTCTTAATTACAGGCAATAAGAGAAAGTGTACGTTTAAAATAAACGATTATAGCATGATGAGGATTTCAAGCCTTGAAGCTCCCTTAACTAAAACAAATTTAAAATAAGTAATCTCAGAAATCATACTAATTTCTTAAAATTCTAGACATTTATTCCAGAAGGCTTTTCAGTGATGACCTATTTATTATTTTGTACTAGCCGAAAGTACTTGAAGATGATTGCTCGTAAATGTAGTATGACGACAAATGTGGAATGCTATAGCTCATATACATGTAACATCATTTGGTTAGCAATTATAATTGTAATTATACTACTTTGAGTTGCAGTTGAAATCCACCTCAAGCAGATTTCTAAGATGCTTTTGCTGAGAATATTCGTTAAAATAAAGCAAAAAATGAGGAGTGTCGTTATTAGTCAAGAAACTAAACGACGAAATGAATGGAGGCTATTTAATGTTTTAAATGGGATACAACTGGTTTAACAATTTCTTAGCAACTTTATGTACAACGATAATGAACAAGTCTTAGGATGATTAGGAAAATCACTTAAGGATATAAACGTTCCTTTGTGTAGGAGCTACCAGTTTAATATTTTTTCGTCACGAAGAGCTGTTTATACAAGCTTAATTTCCAATTATCTGCGCTAGTTTATACACTGTTATGCACAGAAAACGGGAAAATATGGGTTGTCCAAAGATGCCCCCTATAAATCGAAAGGAAATTATTTAGCGGTTTCATATGAGCAGAGGTTTAATTAGGGATTTAAATAAGGATATATTTAAAATAGTAATAAATGCATAGATTTTCAGATTTTCTTTCCGGGATAGTATGATGTATTCCTTTGCTTTACCCATGCTGATGTTTTTCGGACAATGTACTTTATATCTAACCTTTACCTTTTTTGAAGCATAGATAATACGTAAAACAAAATACGACCACAAATAATTGATATTTTAGATTTTTGGTGTAGAAAAAGTAAAATATATTAACATAAAATTAAATAGACAACATCATATCCAATAACAACGAAATGAATGAAGACAATTTAATATTTTAAATGGCATACAACGGGTTTAACAATTTCTTATTTGCAACAATAATGAACAAGTCTTAGGATGATTAGGAAAATCATTCAAGGATTTAATCGTTCCTTTGTGTAGGAGCTACCACTTTAATATTTTTACGTCACGAAGAGCTGCTTATACAAGCTTAATTTCCAACTATCCGAGCTAGTTTATACAGTGGTGTGCATGGAAAACGGGAAAATATGGGTTATCGAAAGATGCCCCCGATAAATTGAAAGGAAATTATTTAGTGGTTTTAAAGAGTAGAGATTTAATTAGTGATTTAAATAAGGCTATATTTAAAATAGTAATAAAATGCGTAGATTTTCAGATTTTCTTTCAGAATAGTATGATGTATTCCTTTGCATTACCCATGTTGATGTATTTTCAGACAATTTAGGCTTTATACCTAACCTTTATCTTTTTCGAAGCAAGGATAATACGCGAAACAAAATACGACCACGATTAGTTGGTATTTTATATTGTCGGTGTAGCAAAAGTAAAATATATTAACATAAAATTTAAAAAAGAAACAAAATCCTATCCAAAACAACGAAATGAATCACGACTATTTAATATTTTAAATGGGATACAACGGGTTTAATAATTTCTTAACAACTTTATTTACAACAATAATGAACAAGTCTTAGGATGATTAGAAAGTCACTCAAGCGTATAATCGTTCCTTTGTGTAGGAGCTACCACTTAATCTTTTTTCGCCACGAAGAGCTGCTTATACACACTTAATTTACAATTATCTGTGCTAGTTTATACAGTGGCATGCATAGAAAACTGTAAAACATATGTTACCCAAAGATGGTCTTTATAAATCGAAAGGAAATTATTTAGTGTTTTTTTTTATTTAGAGATTTAATTAGTGATTTAAATAAGACTATATTTAAAATAATAAGAAAATGTGTACGTTCTCAGATATTCTTTCGGAAACAGTATTATATATTCATTTGCATTGCCCATGTTGAGGTATTTTAGGACAATTTGGGCTCTATACCTAATCTTTAACTTTTTTGAAGCACAGATATTACGCAAAGCAAAAGACGACTATGAACAACTGATATTTTATATTGTTAGTGCAGCAAAAGAGAAACATATTAACATAAAATTAATTATAAAAAGAGACAGAATCCTATTCACTCATAAAAATGAATTTATTCAAACAGGCAGGAAGATTTTAAAAGGATTCTATTCTAAGCTTCATTATTAACCATAGTTACATATATTTAGAAACACGCGGTTTTTAGGTCTCGCAAATCAAATCAGTGGTAGCAGTGCATGTATTGTGTGTTTGTATTTGTTTTGTCTTTCTAGTGATGTGCCTTAACAATTTACTTTTTAGCACTAGTTCCTGTGACAACATTTCTCCAAATATAACTGGCAGGGCTGTTGTACTGGATAGCAACACTTTTCAATTAAAGTGGGATAATGGTTCTCTAGGTATCGATCTATTTTAGATTATCTTGACTACTTTCAGTCGCACAAACTGCTGCTATCATAAAACCTGTTGCGAATAAATGTACATCTTGTTATCTAGAACTGAATACAGACCGAATCGCTCTATCATTTGGTTCTCCATCACACTGAATAACACTTATACAAGAAAGAGTGTGGATACAATGCATAAGAAAATCATTTGCAACCACCTAAAAGATTCTTTAGTTGTTGTTGTTGATGATGATGATGCCCCCTGGCCGGAGTTTCCAAACAATGTCCATATAGGTTTGCAGGGGCTGAGGGGTGCAGCTCCGGTGAAAAATGAAACCACAAGAATGGGAGTCTGAGTTTAGCCAGGTGCCACCTCAAATTTAGCCATGCACCCCAAGGGACAGCAATGGGTGGGAACATACCTTCTTCCACCCTCTTGGACCTCATTGAAGGATATTCCAGTCTACAGATTTCGCGCAGCCATATCCGACTTAGTTGGTTTGTTAAGGTTTAGTGGCGCAAGATCTAGAAAGGACAAGATTCACCAAACACATGTCCAGATCTGATCACAATGCGTATAAATTACTTAAATGAATATACAAAACAAACAACAATGGTATAAAAAATAAGAACAATAAGGGTAACAGTCATATAAAAGGGGGATAAAAACAGTAACATGCATAAGATGACAAAAAGAGTAAAGATGATAAAAACTGTGATGTAAAATCAGTGATTAGAAAAGAAAGAGCAGAGGAAAAATGAAAGGAGAGATAGTTCACTGGGGTACCTCGGAATTGAGACACCCGTATTTACCTAAAGTAGGTAAACCCCTAGAGGGACATATCCGTCTTAGGCACAAAGGTATTGAATAGTACTTGTCGGGATTCGAGCCGAGCGCTCCCGTGCCGAAAGCCGACGCTTTACCCCTAGGCAACCTCGGGGTTCTAGGGTTGTTAATAACCATAACAAAAACAGTTAGATAAGATTTTTCATACCAGGGTCATTTTCAATTTAATATGCAAATTTCTCTTAAATTCTAGAATAAATTTTCACTTGTAATCTAAACTTATTAAATTATCATTAGATTTAGGGAAAATTCCCCCTTAGCGCATTGTTCACCTATAATTTTATTTAATTATATGTGCAAGTCACCGGCAAAGATTGAAATTTTGGATTAAAGTATTGTATTTTTATTTTATGAAATCTATTTTCGTTATATGTGATTCACAGTTTAAAAGATGAAATGCGAGGATCTGCCTGAAATTCCTTTAGGTCATAGAAAAGGTAGTTTTCAATTAATGCAATGTTCAATTGATCAAAAATTTTCCCAATTAGACTTTCTTTTATCCTAAATTGTCTTCAGCATTTTTGTGGAAAAACACGAGTTTACTCGGTACAGATCAAAAATGTGTTGACAGCATAACGGAATTTTAATTTTCCCGTCTGTAAACTAGATAATCGTAACTGAATCCAATTTGAATAGGAAAGTAAAAGGAACTGTTTCATTCTCTGTACGTTAGTTAATATTATTAATGTACTTAAATAAGTATTATTATTTTAAATAATTATCTTTTTATATACATAATACCCTCATCTGTCAGGAAAGCTCTAAAGTTGAAGTTGAATTCATAAGCTTGAATATCTCTTCTAACTATAAAATTTTTACTGAAAAGAGTAAAAATTGAATGCTAAAACCATATCAGGCATATTAAAAGAAATGAAGATATAAATGCTTTTTTAATCACATTGACTTCTATTTTCCTTCATGCAGTCAGTTAAGCGTTTTTTTCACAAAAGTTAATCGTACTGTTCCATAAAACAACAAACTAAACATTACCCTCTATAAGTCCTTTTAATGCGAACTATGCATACAATTCATACACAAATTCGACGCAATTCATTAATTAGCTTTAAAGGTAAATATTTATGATGTGGGAGATGGTACTGTCGTATTTCTCAATCTGAAATTTTAAATGTGATTAAGATTTAAAATTTCATACAAAATCTTATTATTTAACTAGGACTTATTTGACTATCAAAACTGTAAAAATGGTATTTGAATTATTGTGTAATATTATAATTTTTAGGCCACTCAACGTAAAGCTATGAATCCTGAAATGAAATGATGGCTCCGAAAACTAATATATGTGTTATTTAATTACGATTTGGTTCCTTCATCCACGTATTTTTATGTGTAATTTTTAACTTAACCTCTTTTTAAACTAAGTAACTATTAACTAATTTATATATTCACAAAAGAAAGTATTTATGTAACAATCTTTTTATCTATCATTTTTAATAAGCCTTTACTACTTTGGGCTTATTATTGCAATAAACCTGGATGAAACCAGGCTGTTTGAGTAAACTATTGCGAATTTTCTAACTAGCCTAAAGGTAAATGGGCTCATTACAATAAAGCCTAAAATATATCAGGCTAATTAGAAAGTTGTCGATAATTTTACAATTAGCCGGGCACATTGAAAAATTATGGCGATTTTTCCAATAAGCCGGATTTGTCAATTCACCTAAGACATTTTCAATAATTGTTTAATTTTTAGAGGGTTTCTCTTCCATTGCATGTAGTTGCAATTTAATATTATTCGGTAATTCAAAGAAATAGAAAAATATTCTATGTTAAATACTTAAACAATACTGAATATAAAATAAAGAAACCAGGCTGTTTTATATTTCTTTCCTTGAAATAAAAACTTCTAAATATTACGAAGAAACTTTACGATTTGTTTACAAGAGTTTAAACATAAAACCATTACTAACAGAATTTTTAATGACTTTGGAAGCATTTCTGGAAAACGTTCATAATATCCTTTACTGGAAAAAAAATTAATGGATATTACATAACTTTTTTTAATTCAAGCGGAGTTTGGCTAATAACATTTTTCTTCAGTTTAACGGTATGAAAAATGGAGAACCCTCCTCACACAATTATGATCAGCCTTTCTAATATCTCAGGCTTCCTGTAAACCAATCTTCTCTTCTAAAGAGCTAATTTCGTAAACTTTACTTTTATTACCTATCTACAATGAAACGAAAAAATTAATTTTAGCTGCATACTAAACATATGAGAGTGAATAAAGTTCAGGGTAAAATTTCGTAATTTTGTTTGAGAGGGAATTTTTAATCATAAAAATTTCTATTACCTACAACAGGTTACCTGAATGCAGTAGTTACTATTCTTATTATTTCACAATTCTTCGAGGGAAAATTCGGTTATATTTTGAAACGTAGAAGCACTGGGAGTGAATCCCTTTACAACAAAATATAAAGTAACATTGGAAAAACAAATCCTTAAACTCCTCAAAATTGTGGTTTGAATCAATACACCGCAGAGAAAATCCCACTATGTCCAAGTTATTTTAATAGCTATCATACAGGATGAGGAATATTACCCGTTTTAACGTAGGATTATATTCCTCCATAACGGTCCTCCGGAAAGCAAAATTTCAGATGTCCTGCTTCACAAGTCATAATTTTGGCAGCGAGCCAAACTCAGTCTGTATCGCTTGGGCAAGCAGTAAACAGTTAAACCGAAAAGTACCAAAAGGCGTCAAAATTTTGACATATATATAGACAAGAGCCAAAACATTATGACCACCCCCTATATTTGCAATGAATTCGCCTGGATGACGTGGAAGGCACGTGATCAGGTGGAAGTGGTATTTAACTGCTGCTGGAGAGTCTGAAGAATCATTCTTTCACTTATTTTGTTTGAGAGGGAATTTTTAATCATAAAAATTTCTATTACCTACAACAGGTTACCTGAATGCAGTAGTTACTAATATGTGATGCTTTTAGAATATATAATACATCAAGTTAGCCAATAAACTCATAAAATGAAAATTGGGATCTCAGCTAATCTTTAAATTTCCATACTTTCTTATAAATACAATGGAAAAAAGGATTTGCATATTGGGGCGCTCAGGCCTAGTACTATCCAACTGCACGTTTGAATGACACTTATTTCTCTCGGCACTGTACAGGTAGAAATCATAACTACTTGAATTTTATTGAAACTTGATAACGATACGCAGACTTTCAACTGGACTTCCCTATATTTTCACACTATACCGGTAAGTCTAGTTAAATTCGTAACATTGATTACATGTTCTAGTTACATTCTTAGAAATGATATACATCTTACAGAGCCCTCTTAGAGCCTAAGAACAAAGGCATGTAAAAAGCCCCATTCTCCGAGTAATCTATTTTATCTTCTTTTTCCTACTTGCCCTTTCTGTAATCCATCTAGCGTGACTTCATAACGCACAGTGGAAAAGAATCTAGTAACATAGGAATTAATCATCATAATTATATCAAATAGGAGTTGGAAATAATGATTTAGTCGGATCACATTAACAATACTGCTGCATGTTTTATATATATTATATATGCGAAAAACTGCGGCAAATCTAGACCGTACTTCCATTAAAAGCAGCGACTATTAGATATGAACCTCACAACTTTAAAAAACTCTTATTTGACAAAGGTTAAACACAGAGATAGTGGTTACATGAAGAGGGTATTAGTACCCTTTCATTTTTATAATCCAGTACTCCCCATTCATTCAGAGATTTACTGATGAGCAGGTTTTTATTTTCAGTTTTTATCTTTGTCTCTATTTATATCACAGTTTGCATCTGTTTTCTTAACTTATTCTCAGCCTCAGTCTTGTCGGTCTTGTTGTCTCAATCTTAAACTCATCCTCCATCTCAATCTTAACTTCCTCCTCAGTCTTAACGTCAACCTCAGTCGCAATATTATCTTCATCCTCGATCTCAATCTTAACTTCCTCCCCAATTACTCTTAACTTCTTCCTCAATCTCAATCTTACCTTCATCCTTAATCTTACATTTATCCTCAATCTTACCTTGATCCTCAATCTTAACGTCATTCTTAATCTTAAACTCATCCTCAATCTCTCTTAACCTCTCTCATTCTCAATCTTAGCCTTAACCTCAATCATGATCTCAATCTGAACTTCCAGTATCAAATTCAAACCCATTCTCCAGATTTACCAACTAATCTTTAAATTATCTCGAACTTCCGGTCCCACTCTTAATCTGTTCTCTTAGTTGAGCCAGTTGCTTTCACCTAAGTATTTGCACACTAAACTGAAAGCCTTTCTTTTTTTCCTAGGGCAAAACATACGGTTCGATATTCGTGGGAACTGCGTCGAGTGAGAGCGGAAAGATAAATATACAAAGCTTTATGGGGTAGTACCTAAAAATAAGAAATTAGGAAAAAAATAATAAAAAATATTAAATATATAGTTACTAAACTATGTCTCTGAGAAAATAACATATCTCCTCTTTTCCATTACACAATATTTTATCATCCAAATTGATTTCGAAAGAAGCGTTTCTCATATCCATCAACGTTATTGTTTACAACTTCCATTTTCTCCAATTTCAGATAGCTTCCATAATACACTGTTCGCCTCTCTTTCAGACTTTTAAAGTATAGAGAGATAAATAGATTTTCCTTCTAAGGAATAATACAATTGAACACATAGCAGTTAAATTTTTACATTTATTTCGTGTTAAGATTTTATTCACAAAGTGAAGGAAATAAATATGCTTTCAGGGCCGAAGATCGTAAAAGATAACAGCATGATAAATATAAGAAAACAGCGTGGAGTGTGGGCGATATTTTCTTAAAAACCGCTCTTGTGAAGGCATAAATTCTTTTACAGGTACTGGAGGAGACTTAAATTAGACCTTTATGTTCTAATAAAATGGGAAGTATGTTTTTGTTTATTTCACAATTCTTCGAGGGAAAATTCGGTTATATTTTGAAACGTAGAAGCACTGGGAGTGAATCCCTTTACAACAAAATATAAAGTAACATTGGAAAAACAAATCCTTAAACTCCTCAAAATTGTGGTTTGAATCAATACACCGCAGAGAAAATCCCACTATGTCCAAGTTATTTTAATAGCTATCATACAGGATGAGGAATATTACCCGTTTTAACGTAGGATTATATTCCTCCATAACGGTCCTCCGGAAAGCAAAATTTCAGATGTCCTGCTTCACAAGTCATAATTTTGGCAGCGAGCCAAACTCAGTCTGTATCGCTTGGGCAAGCAGTAAACAGTTAAACCGAAAAGTACCAAAATGCGTCAAAATTTTGACATATATATACACAAGAGCCAAAACATTATGACCACCCCCTATATTTGCAATGAATTCGCTTGGATGACGTGGAAGGCACGTGATCAGGTGGAAGTGGTATTTAACTGCTGCTGGAGAGTCTGAAGAATCATTCTTTCACTTACTTCTGTGTGTGATGGGAAAGGCTGCGGATCTAAGCGACTTTGATAGAGGGCAGATTGTAATGGCTCGAAGGCTCGGAACAAGTATTTCCGAAACTGCACGACTCGTGCGTTCTTCGCGACCTACAGTTGTTAGTACTTATGCAAAGTGGATGAATGACGGTGAAACCAGCAGTAGACGACATGGTGTTGGACGTCCACACGCTATCAAAGAAAAAGGTCGTCGGAGACTGTCTCGCATGGTGAAGCAAAACCGGAGCCAGACAGTGGCTCAGCTGACAGCCCAATACAATGCAGGGCCAAGTAGAATAGTATCGCAGCACACTGTTCATCGGACACTGTTGGATATGGGGCTACGCAGCAAACGTCCCACTCGTGTGCCTTTGCTGACCAAGCGTCATCGCCAACTGCGCCTGCGCTGGGCCCGGGAACATCACGACTGGTCCATGGATCAGTGGGAGAGAGTTGCCTGGTCAGATGAATCACGGTTTGTCATTCATCACGCCGATGGCCGTGTCAGGATACGCCGTCTTCCAGTCGAACTGTTGCTCCCTCAATGTACAGTAGGTCATACACAGGCCGGTGGTGGCGGTATTATGCTTTGGGGGACGTTCTCTTGGGCGTCTCTGGGACCCGTTGTTGTGGTAGAGCAGACCATGAATGCTACAGGGTATCTGAACATCATTGCGGACCAGTTGCACCCTTACATGGCCTCTGTTTTTCCAGCAAGAAATGGAATGTTCCAACAGGACAACGCCCAGTGTCACAAGGCTAAAATTGTGTTGAAGTGGTTCCAGGAACATGATGCTGAATTCCAGTTAATGTCTTGGCCGCCTAACTCACCGGATCTCAATCCGATAGAACACATTTGGGATGTCATGGGACGGCAGCTCAGAGTTCAAAGACCACCAACTCGCAATATCTCGGATTTGCGTGACCGTTGCTTAAACATCTAGTACAATCTGTCTCCGGCCATCTACCAAGGACTTGTGGCATCCATGCCAAGGCGGGTTGAAGCTGTGTTGCGCGCCAAAGGTGGGCCAACTCGTTATTGACAGGTGGTCATAATGTTTTGGCTCTGTATATACATACATACATGCAAGTGTATATACATACATACATGCATAACACATACAAACATATATATACATTCAAAAGTGGTAAGAATCGATAAGTAATCCTACGTTACTAACCCGAGGTAGTTTCGTTAGAAGAGACTACCTGAAATTTTTGTTTTGTTTTGTTTTAGCACAGATCAGTGACTTGGGACAACGACCTTTTGTTAACGAGAAGGTGAAAATTTAAAGCGCAGAACAGGTATTTTCCGAAAGAAATTCAAAATATTCAGAGGCCGTAAAGAAGTTAGGGTATGGTTCCTTAAAATCCTATAGTAAATTCATTGTGCATGACTAACACCCATTCTTTAAGAGAACGACAAAATAACATTAAATCGGGGTAATATTTCAAAAGATAAATTATAACATGTACGGGCAGTAAACGTGTGGTAAAGATACATCAAATATAACAACCTGAATTGTTGGAAATTTCTACATTTGTTTGAACCGCTTTCCTATTTTCAAAAATTACTAAACATACCCGAGGTAGCCTACTGGTAGCACGTTGGCTTTCAGTTCTGAGGGTGCTCGGATAAAATCCCAATAAGAGCCTTTAAATACCTTTGTGTCGAGGCCGGATATGGGCACGTAAAATCCGCAGACCGGAGAGTCCTTCTATGAGGTAAGTTTGAAGGGAAGGTACGATCCCCCAGATATCGCCACTGGGGGGTGCTCGGTAAAAATTGTAGTGGCATCTAACCGAGCCTTCTGGTGCTATTATAAACCGGAGCCGCATTATTCAGACCAAAGCCTATATGGACATGTTCTCGAACTTCCGGCCAGGGGGCATTAGAAGCAACACAACAACAACAACTGAAGATGTATATATTTAGTCTCATAATCTGATCTATTTCCCTCATTTGAGAGTTTTTGGGATTACAAGCTTCCATTACAGCATAAATTAAATTAATTTATTAAGAGATAATGATAGAGGTTTCACACGTCATTAGTGTAATAACTGAAGTTATGTGGGCAAAGTAAATCTGTTTTTCTAGAATATTTGTTTCCCTTAGGACTGCCCTATACCAATTTGTATTTCTATGAAATATAACATCTTTCGAATCTGTTAAATGGTAATGACAGCAGTGATGATAAAGAGATGATAGCTTAGATTTCACTAGCGACCATAAATTATTTTCTCCGTATTTTAGTTCAACTTTTATACAATTTATCATTTTTAATTGACAATATTGTGTTTTCCCCTTGGGAAAGTACTAAGAATCCCCTTCTTATGTTTACTCCACACCAGTGTTGACGGACACGAAAATCATGTATCTTCGTTGCTGCGCATGAGTATTACAAAAAAATTTTCACTCCCTCGGTTCGTCTCCGTCTCTGGTCTCTGCGGTTTCAAGTCTTGGAAAAAGTTCAAACTTTTCTCTCTGCCGCCATGCCCCGACGGACAATCAGAATAGAAAGAGAAGATTATGCGCATGCGCAAATAAATTACCTCTTCTCCCCGTCTCCTAGTGGTGTGAAGGCTTTTGTGACAGCCACAGAGACAGGTGGCAAAATGTGTCTGTCTTTCGCTGCTCTTGCCGTTTAGTTTTAACACTCTTTGAGTACCATCGCTTGTAGTCGCCAATAGGGTTAGTACACAGCAGCACTAAGGCTGCTGTGTACTAACCCTATTGGATTCGTACACAGCAATAGGGTTGGCAGCTCTATTGCTTTGTACAAATCCAATGTTAACCTATGGAGAAAATTTGTCCAAGGATCGCCGCCTTGGACTTAAAGATTTTTTAAGTTGTACTCCGTAGTTGTAAAAGAATTGGGGCATTTTTCTTTTAAAAAAAAATGCAAATAATATTTTTTCATTTAAATTATTCGGGGGGAGGAATCTAGTATAGGGTTTTTAAGCGCTCATCAATTCCTTTGGTGGACAAAATTTATAAAATGAATCCTCTTGTAAGGTGCAGAAATGTTCTGGCTATCTGAAAATGCCATTTTTATTGGATTATCAGCATTTATGTAGCTGTTGATGGTAGAAAAATTTTCTCCATAGATTAACATTGAGATGACCGAATTCAATACGGTTAGTACACAGCATCTTTAAAGCGGAATTTTTTCTAGTTCTTTTACTCTAAAAAATGGTTGGCTGTGATATTTGCATAGGTTTTTCTTTTCTTCCAGCAGTCAAGACGTTCTAAGTGAATATTCGTTTCTTTTCATTGGAAACAGGTAGAGGGCACATTCACAGAAAGAAAAAATAATTTTACTAACATAAAGCGAGTTTCTTTTAGTTATATGCTGTAGCTAAATTTTCGCATTTTTTTTCCAAGTTTTAAAAACTTATCAGGCCAAAGGAGCAGGAGTGAAAACGACAAGGTGACAATGTTATGGTAATTTTTATGGTAATTATTCTGTTAGGAAGCGTACTCGCACAATTTCAGTTTGGCGATATCCCCATTTTGGGGTCTTACACAGGAAGTGAAGATCATTAGCGACTTTGCGCGGGAAGGTCGGATATGGGGTTGCTTTTGAAACGGCGAAATGAAAATTAAACTAAACGGTGATTAAACGCCGCAAGCTGTGACCATGCGCTGTTTCGGCGACGAGAAACAGCGCCAATCAGATTTCGACTTGTTTTGACCCGCACGGTCAGAAGGAAAAATTCAGTTCTATCAGTAGACATGAATCACTGGACATGATAGTCAACTGGTGTGAGTACAATTTCTTTCCCTCTTCTCTCTCTCTTCATCATTGTAAATATATTTAAGGAACTATGGCTCTACGACATTTCTCATTAATGTATGTTAATTAATATATTTTAATAATTATATAATTATATAATTATTTATGATAATTATATATGTTTGATATTATATATATTATGATAATTACTATGTTTGATAATTATATAATTATTTATGATATTAAAGCAGCGTTGCATCAATTCCTAATTAGGCTAGTAAGAACACCGGAATTTCCTGAATATGTCGATCCTTGACAAAACACCATAGAAGATTATAGTAAATTTGTTGTTGATGTTTATCATGACCCCTTGCCGGAATGCATTCCAGACCAGGTCCATATAAACTTGACCACTGAGGGGTGCGGCATCGGATTATAACGGCACCAAAAGGGTCGGAGTCCGATTTAGCCAGGGGCCACCTCAATTTTGACGGAGCACCCCCAAAGGTGACATCTGGGGGGGGATCGTACCTTCTCCACCCATTGACCTCAAAGAAGGAATTTCCGGTCTATGGATTCAACGCCTCCATATCCACCCTAGACATAAAGGTATTTAATAGCACTCGTCGGGATTCCATCCGAGCACCCTCAGTACCGAACGCCAACACGTTACCACTAGGCTACCTCTGTCCTTTAGTAAATTTCACTCTAAGCACAATTGCAGATGATTTCCAACTTAACATAATCATAACTCGCTTCCTCTCATAAATACCATAGTGAGTTTTCCATATCTTTGTATCCATTTTTAATAACTGACTGATTTTATGTCTAATACAGCCTTACTTCCAGTTTGGGAGGGAAAAAAATTGGTGATTTGTTTACATTAAATAGATCTAGGTAAGAATTCAGAATCGCTAAAAAGAAGCAAATGTTCTAGCCGCTTCGCACACATTTATCTTCATTTATGGTCTTTGATTCAACACTGTTAACTTTATTACTGTTTCGACTTATCCGCCTCGATCGGTTTTATCGGCAAGTCTGAGATAAAGCGCGTGAAAAATTTACGGTATTCCGCAAAGTTAACGCTAAAACCCTTTACAAATTTTAATATATTGCCGTTAAATTTACGCTAAAGTACTTAACGACATAGCCAGTACTTTATCGTAAATATTTGCGGTCAATTAAAAAAAATTTACAGTGTAAACGATTTTTCAAATAATGTTCGAACTTCTATTTTCTTTCAGTAATTTTCTGTTTAATGAAGCTTTGTAAAGAACTTTGAGTTTTTGAGACATGTTAATCCTCATATAAAAGAAGCATTACTATATGCAAACGTTTTTTAGACATAATTATACAGCGATAATAGTGTCTAGGACATTGTAGCATATATTTTCATGTCTTTTCGAGTAAGTGAAACATTTAATGTAGTAATTAATTTAAATAAAAAAAGCTTTAAAGAAAGTTCACAAGTACACAACAAAAAAGTACAAAACAAAATTTCGGACTATTTTACATTTTAGGGGTGCGTATGGCGAAATCAGCATGATCATGAATTTTATAACATATGAAATATTTGAAACTGTCTTTATCGTTGGAAGTTTCTCTGCGTAATTCCTTTTTAAACTATAGATTTCATTTTTATTTTTTTAAAGAAATAATTTTAAACAACATATTGTTATAAGTTTTGCGCCTAACATTAGCCATTTTGTCAATTTTATCTCGCTAGCTACAAATTCGTGTTCTGCTACTGTCAAAGAGTTTACCCGGGTAGGTCTCCAGGTAGCCTGGTGGTAGCGCGTCGTCATTCGGGGCTGAGGGTGCTCGGATCGAATCCCGACAAGCACTCTTAAATACCTCAGTATTTAGGCCGTATATGGGGACGTTAAATCTGTATACCGGAAAGTCACTCTATGAGGTCAGATAGGATGGGTGTGGGTACGATCTCCATATCTAGGCAGGCTATGGGCACGTTAAATTCGCAGACCAGGACGTCCCTCTATGAGGTCAGAGTGGATGTTAGAGGGTACAATCCCCCCTCCAGATGCCACCCCTGGGGGTGCTATACCAAAAATTGCGGTAGCACCTTGCTAAATCGGACTACCGCAAGGTGACCGATACATCTGTACCATCTGTACCCTTGTGGTACCGTTATAAACCGGAGCCACACTCCTCCACCCGCTAGCCTATATGGACTTGGTCTGGAACAAATTCCAGCTAGGGGGCATTAGAAACTGCAACAACACCAACAACAGTTTACCCTAGTAAGTTGTGTTCCATTATACTATAAATAGTAATTTATTTTCAACCAATTTAATCCTGTCAGATTAAGGATTTTACAACTTAAGTTCATCTCGAAAATCAACTTAGAAGTTAATTATTTTCAAGTCAATTAGATTAACTTGAAGTTAATCTCTATTCAACAATTTTTTTTCATAACGACATTTTTAAATCTACTCAGGGTAACTTCTCTGAAAAAAGAAAGAATTAATTGTATCTATCATGCTTCTTCAGTTCTCCTTTAGTAATATGTTATTCAAAGGGAAAAAATTCCGGAAATAAAACTAATTTAGCCCGGAAGAAAATCCAGCCCAAAACAATAGTATTGGAAGAACGCAGAAGCACTTTAAAGGCATAAAGATTTTGAGAAAGATCCACGGTGAAAGAAGAGCAATAACATCGGAAACTAATTTTTCTCCGCCTTCGAATAATAATCTTGTAGCTCTTTCTTTAATGAACTAAACAGGACTAGAATTTTTCCCCTCCAGGCTTTAAAAATAATCCCCCATTTCAACTCGTTTTCTTTTTACCCTTGGTTTTACCGTTTCTGTTTCTATATAAAAGGGCAATAAAATACAACTTCTTTTTCTCTAAGAGGATATTTTTTGGGAGTGTGTCTGATAGAGTAACCGCATGCTATCCGCTCATTGCTTCATTTCAGTTTCCAATTCCGTTTCGAGATTGACACGATTTATTGTTTCTATTATTTTTAAGAGGAATAATTTTTTTTATTTATTCTCTCTAGCTACCGGGAGGTATTTTTACAACAAGTTTGTACGCGAAATAATTATACAAATAATTAACCCATAAGGAATGAAACTCTTATTTTTTCACCACCTTCTGAATTCCGTTTAATTATAATGATTTCGCTTTATACTACCCAGTTAGTTTCAGTCTGTCGAGTAAATTTTATCAACGATGTTTTTACATCTCATACCGAAAGTACTAATTGATGTATGGGTTACGTACATCATTTATTATTATTTTATTGTATGTATCAACAATATGTTATGTATATCATTTATTATTATTTTATTGTGTCAACAATATGTTATGTCCATAATTTATTATTTTTTGATTGTGTTTGTCAATATTGTTATGTATATCATTTATTATTTTTTGATTTTGTTTGTAAACAATATGTTATGTATATCATTTATTATTTTTTATTGTGTTTGTCAACAAAATTATGTATATCATTTATTATTTTTGATTGTGTTTGTCAACATTGTTTTGCATATCGTTTATTATTTTTTAATTGAGTTTGTCAACTATGTTATGCATATCATTTATTATTTTTTTATTGTGGTTGTCAACAATACGTTATGTATATATCATTTATTATTTTTATTGTGTTTTCAGCATTGTTATGTATATCATTTATTATTTTTTGATTGTGTTTGTCAACAAATGTTACATATATCATTTATGACTTTTTTATTGTGTTTGTCAACAATATGTTATGTATATCATTTATTATTTTTTTATTGTTTTTGTCAACACTATGTTATGTATATCCTTTATTATTTTTGAATTGTGTATGGCAACAATGTGTTATGTATATCATTTATTATTTTTTTATTGTGTTTGTCAACAATATGTTATGTATAAAATAAAAGTAATATTTAGAACACTGAAAAATAAGTTTTTGAAGATAACGTACGTTAAATAATGCATCTGTGAAGACAAATAAAGGGGTTTAATTCTCTTAATAGTTGAGAATTAGTCCTTTTGTCCTTTTTCCCTTGATGATTTTCGAGAAAGCAATGCCTAACTATTAATTACACTCTGAGAGTTTATAATAGCCTAAGAAGTAATTACTATGTATATTTTTATGTATATATAATGTATTAAGTCGAAAATATTAACGTTATGAAATCCTAACATGATCAGATAATGTTCAACTCATAGGCTAAACACTAGTCAAAATTTTCACCACTATGGAGCAATAAACGTATAAAACTTGTTCATTTTTATCTGTATGAAATACAGAAATTCCAGTGGAGTTTATTTAACAATAGAGGATCAATATGAAAAAGTTTTAAACTCACTATTTTTATCGGTTTAAAGTATATCGATTATTGTGAATGTTTTATATTAATGTGTTTGTATTTATCATACAAAATATATAGTGCTAAGAGGTCGACCTCTTTAAAATTTATTTCCCTCGTCTAAGCAATGGATCATCCCGAAAATTTAAATTCTTCACAAGATCATTTTTATAACCCAACGGTCTATTTAAACATGTTTGAACTATGCAAATTTCAAGAGCTTTAATTATACCTTTTCATATACAATGTAGACACATTTTTAATTTAAATTTCAACATCCCGGTTATAACTACATGTTGTATAACTTTTTTCCCCTTTACTATATAGTATTTTCAAAATTTGTTTTAATATCTTTCAAGTCTTAATATGTATATATTATGATATTACAATTTTCGGATTAATCACAATACATACGTATGAAGAATTCTCAATGAGTAAAGTTGTTTCAATTAGAATATTTAAATAGCGATAAAATTATAGATTTTTTTCTTTATTCCCATAAAAACCAATTTTATATGAACAAAGCAGGTAATTGAGTATTTTGTAAGATATTGAAATATAAATATTAATATCTTCATATTTTAATCTCTAAACAAATAGTTTGTAAAATAAATAGATTAGATTTTTAAAAAATTTAAAATGAAAGTATGTAGGAGTATAAAGGAAAGGCTCAGATAAATTAAAATTTTAAATTTCCGGTTCAGTTTTGTGCTGTAGAGGAAATTTGAAAAATATATGAAATCCTTTCTTTCTTTTAATTAACAGCAATAGTTTGTGTGTGTGTTTGTTTGTCATTGGCAACTGCAGTAGTAACATCGGCAACAACTGTTACAGTGGAAAAGAAATTCAAATGCAGTCGTTTACACAAATCATTTTAATTGTTTTGCTTTTAAAATTCACTTGCATTATAAGTAATGCGATTGTTTTGAAAAAACCCGAAATGCGATCACAACAAATGATAAGTTTTATTAACTAATTAATGTGTTTTTAATCAAATCTTTTTCAAGTTGAAAGGGATCAGTGGTGTCAGTATAAATTTGTTATTAATTTTTAACTCAATACCTCAAACCACATCTCAGCTTTGCTACTGCATTCATTAAGAAGTTGACAAAACTATAACAGATCCTCCGTAAAAAAATTGGGCTATATTAACAAAGTATGGAGCAATTTATTAATTATTTCTGAGAGAGATTTTTGAAAAAGGTTTTTCTTCTTCTACTGACTTGCATATAGATCTCTTCATTGTAAATTGTACCCGAGTGTGTAACATAGACGAAAACTGGTTAGTATATTTTTACATTATTTCAATTTCACTTTTTAACATCTAGTTTTAATTAAATAACTTATACTTGATTTGACTTTAATGAATTGGTTGATTTCATGGGATGGTGGACTTTCAAATAACCAAAAATCGAACAAAAATTGGAATTTTGGGGGGTGTATTAATATTTTAAAAATATGTAAATATTGGAATAAAATGCATTTAAAATATGTAATGAAAAGTAAAATGAAAATTTGGTGGTTTTAGAAAAGTAAATATTAAAGGTCGGTGGAAAAAAAATCTTTTAAATGGCTTTTTATCAAAATGAGTAATTTCCAGATTTGCAAGTCTTTGAAATGCTCTTTGCGTCAAAATTTTTCACGAAATTTTTAAAAATTTATAATAAAGAGTCCTCTTGTACACTAAAATAAAGTTACGTATCCATGTCAGGTTTCAACACCATTAAGATTGTCAAAGTTTCACGTAAGTGCAGAAAAGTACAAAAATTTCATGAAAATTCAGAGTACAAGCATAAAAATATTTCCTAAAAATTAACTATTCAACGAAAGCACAAAATATTGCATAACTCTGTTCTATATGTATTTATAAGAAATATAAATGCAAAATTAAGAGAGGAAGTTAAAAATTGGATCGGAAGGAGATTTTGAAAACATAATAAAAATTTCAATTTTTAAAATATACTATTTTTAAATATTTATAAAATTTTATGCGGTGTTTAATATAGTTGTACTTTAATGAATATATATGCAAAATTTTCTATCTCTGAGAAAAAACTTTAAAAAATTGCTTTGTAATGAACACCTTCCTCTTAAATCTTGGGAAAGTATATTGTAACAGCATCCTTCATGATTTATTTCAAATAAATTCTCCAATTCGTAAATTAAAAAGAAGCTTCTTCTTCTTTCTTTGTGAAATCGTAAATCAAATATTTATATTGACCATCTCCTTACGGGGTGGGATAGCATGTATTCCAAGAATAAGGGCCCAAGAGGCCCTTATTCTTGGTATATATATATATATATACATATATATATATATATATATATATATATATATATATATACATATATATACATATATATACATATATATATATATATATATACATATATATATATATACATATATATACATAGATATATATACATATATATATATATATACATATATATATATATATATATATATATATATATATATATATATATATATATATATATATATATATATACATATACATATATATATATAAATATATATATATATAAATATACATATATATATATATATACACATATATATATATATATATATATATATATATATATATATATATATATATATATATATATATATATAAATGCATATATATATATATATATACAGAGGCTGTTCGTACATTTTTTAGACGATTTTGGTAAGCGGTAATAAAAAATCGTTTGCTGCAAAAGAAATAATTGCAATTGTACTATGTTTTTAAAAGTCAAAATTATCGTCTCTGGCTTGAAAGTTTTGTTTTTATTCAAAATGGCGTTTTTAACAAAGCAGAAAAGCCTTCGAAGTGGTTCGAAGGCTACATTTATGCTCTTTCCGAAGAGAAATATGCATACTCCGTTATCCAAAAACGATGTGAGAGTCATGGTTTTGTGATATCTAAAGCGTCGATAGGTAATATCGTCAACAAGATAGGAAAAATACGTCAAATTGGAGCCTCATTTGGGACAAAAATTCCAAACAAGTATCCAAGGAAAAAACGGACATCTTCGACTATTGCAAAGGTACGTTGTTTAATGTTAAAAGAAAATCCCCCTAGTCAAAGAACAGTTGCAAAATCATTAAAATGCTCGGTGTCCACTGTAAACAAAATGATAAACGTTGATTTAAATCTTAAGAAAGCGAAAAAACGCAATGTGCATCGTCTTCTTCCAAATCATATCGCTGAACGCAGGACACGTTGCAGAATTCTATATGAGAAACACTTATCCAAAGAAAAATGGAAAACAATTGTCACAATAGATGAATCATGGGTGTATTTAAATGAATGCAACAAAAAAAGAGCCATTTATTATCATAAAAGGGGAGAAAAAAATTTAAGTACATGGTTCAAAGAATCGAAAGAAAGTTTTTCTAAGGGATTCATGATTGTTGCTGGTTTTTCTTATAATGACAAGTTAAAAATAAAGAAAGTGGAAAAGAAATGTCAAGATTAACTCCAAATACTATCAGGAATATATTTTATCGCCAATCTTTCTGAATGAAATACCATCGCTTTACCCACAGTGCCATCAATCTGTGAGACTCCATCAGAACAAAGCTAGCAGTCACATATCAAAATCCACTGTAAATTTCCTAAAAGAAATGGAACAAAAAATTGGCATCAAGGCCATACCCTTCACCGATATCCCTACTAAATCTCCCGATGTATCACCCATGGACTTTTGTGCTTTCAGACTTTTAAAATCTGCATTATCCAAACGTCGGCCCAAAACCCTTACAGGACTCTGGAAAGCTGTTCAGGAGGAATGAGATAGAATACCTCTTCTGAAACTTCAAAAGGCATCCTGGAAATTGCGGTGTCGTAAGATAGTTCAGAATAAGGGATGTCAAATAGAACATTTAAAACACAAGAATTTTGTGTAATTTAGTTTTGTGAATACAATATACATCGTCTAAAAAATGTGTGAACAGCCTCTGTATATATGTGTGTGTGTGTGTGTGTGTGTGTGTATACGTGTGTGACCATTTTGAGAGGAACATAACATTTTAATCGTCTTATATAGTGTATACCAGGAGTCGGCAACTTTTTTTGCTAGCAGAGCAAATTTCAAAAATGTTAGACTTCAGCGAGCATCGCTGGATAAAAGGAGGGGGGTAATATTTAAACATGAAAATATTAATGCGACACAAATGTTCTTCAAACACAAATGTTCTTCAAACATAAATGTTCTTCATGCGACATAAATAAACTTCAAAAGGCATTATTATCCTGGAAATTGCGGTGTCGAAAGATAGTTCAGAATAAGGGATATCAAATAGAACATTTAAAACACAAGAATTTCATGTAATTTAGTTTTGTGAATATAATATACATCGTCTAAAAAATGTGTGAACAGCCTCTGTATATAAATATATATATATATATATATAGACTGAAGTGCCACTGAATTAGGGATAGCAAAGCCTATGCAAATTGTGTAGCGCTGCGCATCATGTATGCGCAAATGAGGGAGCTGTAGTAACTGAATATATTGCGCGTACTGTGGTTGTTCTGAATTAGTTGTTGGAATTGCCAGAATGGGTAAACTGCCTGATTTAGACGTCTTCGATCGCGGACAAATCGTAGGTCCGCGACGCATGGGCCATTCAATTTACGAAATCGTCAGACAGCTAGGATTTTCAAGGTCGACAGTGTCAAGAGTATACCAAGAATACATGGATGGTGGAAAAAAACTAGCGATCGGGCAAACTGCAAAGGACAATTTGCCTTGACAGTGCGTGGTGAGAGACGGCTCAGGCGCATTGTACGTAGCCAGCGAAGCCAAACATTAGCTCAAATTACCACTCAGTTTAATGACGGTGCCAGTCGTACAGTCAGTAAACGGACTGTGCAACGCTCGCTTCACCGTATGGGTTTCGGGAGCCGTCGACCTACGAGAGTACCATTGCTCTATACTCGCTATCGGGCTGCACGTCTTGCCTGGGCAAGAGAGCACAGAGACTGGAGTGTAGAGGACTGGGAACGAGTAGCATGGAGTGATGAGTCTCGATTCCGACTACTTAACGCCGACGGGAGGCTGAGAATATGGCGTCAGGCTCATGAAGCCATGGATCCTGCATGCCTGGCTGGAACTGTACAAGGGCATGGTGGCTCAATCATGGTCTGGGTTGTTTTTTCGTGGCACAGTTTGGGATCTTTGGTGCGTGTACCAACCTCCCTCAATGCAATTCGGTACGTGGAGTTGCTGGGTGATCACCTCCATCCGTTTATTCTGTTCTGTTATCCGCACGGTAATGGAGTTTTCCAGCAAGACAACTGTACCTCTCACAAGTCCCGGTTGGCTACTGGCTGGTTGGATGAGCATTCCTCTGACTTCTCTGTCATGAATTGGCCACCTGGAAGCCCAGACCTAAATCCTATTCAGCAGCTTTGGGATGTTTTGTAACAAGGCGTGAAAGGCCATCACACAGCACCAAAGAACCTTACTGAATTATGGACAGCTTTAGCCAATATTTGGCAAGCCATTCCCGTGGAACGTTTCCAGAAACTTGTTGAATCTATGCCTCGTCGTGTGGCAGCCGTTATCAAGGCCAGAGGAGGCCCTACTCGTTAATAGGTAGGTATCCCTATTTCAGTGGCACTTCAGTGTATTATACACTGGTATACTTTTGACAGTAAAACGTCTGGAGGACATTTTTCAATAATGGCTGTAACGAGATAAGCGTTTCATTAATTCTGTATTGACATATACCCCTCTTGGAACCAGAGTATCTTCTTGACAGTAAAATTTACGTAGGGAACTATTATACACGAGTACATCTTTGACAGTAAAACGTCTGCGTCTGGAGGACACTTTTTCAATAATGGCTTGTAACCAAACAAGCTTTTCATTAATACTGCATTAACACGTGCCCCTCTTGTAATAAGAGTATCTTCTTGGCAGTAAAGAAACTATTATTCACGAGTACATTATATATATATATAGACTGAAGTGCCACTGAATTAGGGATAGCAAAGCCTATGCAAATTGTGTAGCGCTGCGCATCATGTATGCGCAAATGAGGGAGCTGTAGTAACTGAATATATTGCGCGTACTGTGGTTGTTCTGAATTAGTTGTTGGAATTGCCAGTATGGGTAAACTGCCTGATTTAGACGTCTTCGATCGCGGACAAATCGTAGGTACGTGACGCATGGGCCATTCAATTTCCGAAATCGTCAGACAGCTAGGATTTTCAAGGTCGACAGTGTCAAGAGTATACCAAGAATACATAGATGGTGGAAAAAAACTAGCGATCGGGCAAACTGCAAAGGACAATTAGCCTTGACAGTGCGTGGCGAGAGACGGCTCAGGCATATTGTACATAGCCAGCGAAGCCAAACATTAGCTCAAATTACCACCCAGTTTAATGACGGTGCCAGTCGTACAGTCAGTAAACGGACTGTGCAACGCTCGCTTCACCGTATGGGTTTCGGGAGCCGTCGACCTACGAGAGTACCATTGTTCTATACTCGCCATCGGGCTGCACGTCTTGCCTGGGCAAGAGAGCACAGAGACTGGAGTGTAGAGGACTGGAAACGAGTAGCATGGAGTGATGAGTCTCGAGAATATGGCGTCAGGCTCATGAAACCATGGATCCTGCATGCCTGGCTGGAACTGTACAAGGGCATGGTGGCTCAATCATGGTCTGGGGTGTTTTTTCGTGGCACAGTTTGGGATCTTTGGTGCGTGTACCAACCTCCCTCAATGCAATTCGGTGTGTAGAGTTGCTGGGTGATCACCTCCATCCGTTTATTCTGTTCTGTTATCCGTACGGTAATGGAGTTTACCAGCAAGACAACTGTACCTCTCACAAGTCCCGGTTGGCTACTGGCTGGTTGGATAAGCATTCCTCTGACTTCTCTGTCATGAATTGGCCACCTAGAAGCCCAGACTTAAATCCTATTGAGCATCTTTGGGATGTTTTGGAACAAGGCGTGAAAGGCCATCACACAGCACCAAAGAACCTTACAGAATTATGGACAGTTTTATCCAATATTTGGCAAGCCATTCCCGTGGAACGTTTCCGGAAACTTGTTGAATCTATGCCTTGTCGTGTGGCAGCCGTTATCAAGGCCAGAGGAGGCCCAACTCGTTACTATGTAGGTATCCCTAATTCAGTGGCACTTTATATATATATATATATATATATATATATATATATATATATATATATATATATATATATATATACATATATATATATATATATATAATCCTCTTAATAACCGTTCTAACAAAGGGGGTATGAAATTTCTCGTTCTAAAGAGGGAATCGAAAAAATGGGCCCGTAAGCTAAAGGTTAAGGAATTTAAATTTAATTAACTATAAATCTTTAAGTCCACTTACATGGAAGAAAATTTCGCAGAACTCTTATTGAAATATAAAACCTACCAAAACAAAAGGGATAAACAACAGCATAAATATACTTGAAGTTCATGAGTGCTATGAAAGAGAGAGGACAGAGCAATGGAGTATCGGAGATTTTTCGCATCGCATATCTGTAAACAGGTACTTAAATAAAGAAACAAGGATAGAGTGTTTTCTTCGAAGATGTAAGAAATAATATTCCTCTCTCCTTTTCCTTTTATCTCGAAACTTCTCTTATTTCATTATTGAAAAAAGATAAAAATAACTTTTATAGCAGATATTTGTAGAGCGGCAAGAAAGAAATATTTACTACAGCTTCAATTTATTTCTTCGTTCCTGCTGTGTTCCGTTTCTCAACAAATAACTCCATTCATCAAAATCAATTCTTCATATTCTTACGCAAACACATATGTGCATGTGTGTCTATATGCATGCACTCATTTCCACCCTCATTATAAGTTATTTATTTAGCGAGGCGGAACGTACGTATTTAGTGCAAATAACACGTGCTTATGTCGATGAGTCGCGATGATTTGGTGAAGTACTTAAAGTTCCTATTAATTCAAAAGCAGCCATCCAGCTATAAAATTTCGCTCTATCAATGTGTAGGAGTTAGAACATCGACCGCAGTCGTGTAACAGCTGTTCAAAGAGTGTCCCTTCCAGGTGGATGGAATTATGGAACAGTAGATAGAGCATAGATTATAAACCTCGTTCCCGAAAGCATTCTGGCTTCAGAGAATGGTATAACGTCAAAACTTTAAAAAATATATATCATAAAATGTCATCATACTTGAGTCATCTTTATCCTCTACAGCTTAAAGTAATGCAATGGATAACAATCTTTTTCTCTGGGGGGGGGGGGGGGACAGTGTATCCCAACAGAACATTCCTCATACCATGGATGCGTATATTTTCTTTGTTATGCATAACTTACTCCTTGCCCCTCAGTATTATTCTTATGAAGTAATGGATCAATTATATCTGGGAAATATCTAACTACATGCATTAGGGCCGGTTCACATAGAATTCGAAGCGTCAGCGAAAATTTTTTAACCAAACATATACCAATCAGCGCCAACGCTGAATCTTTAAGGCAGCTATGTACTGAGAAAAAAAATTGTATTTCCCTTTTCCTCTTCTTGCAGGCTCTTGTGGTGGGAGGAGTCCAGTTCACAGTTCGAGAATTCCACCCCTCTTAGGATTGACATTTTGAGGGATTGTAATGGCTCCCTCTCTATAGGAGGTTAGGCCCTGCCCCCAAATTTTTTATTTAAAATTTATTTTTGTCATCTATTTATATGTACATAAATGCTGATAATCAAATAAAATTGGTATTGTCAGATAGCCTGAACTTTTCTGCAAAGCGCTACAGGATTCATTTTATAAATTTCGTCCACCGAAGGAATTTACAACGTCATCCGAGACAATTTACAACGTCATCTATCGGCAAATTTTGGAATTAGCGTTTTTATCTCAAAAACGGTACGAGATACGGGGAAAAAGTCAATTACAAAGTTTTTCAGCATTATTTATTTAGTAAGAAAAGACACTTTGCGCACTTTAATACTCAAAACAGAATGTAGAAAATTAACATTTGTTTGGTCTTGATTTTCAACACTATGGCGTCGTGAAACGCTAGCGAAGCTTGTAAAGACCAGAGAATCCAGTCCAGAGTGCAAATGTGTACAGTGGCTAATGGAGAGCATTTTCAGCAACATAAATAAATGACCCTGAAGATAAGGAAGTGCCTCGGTTTCTTTCTTCCACTCTGTATGATAGGAATATTTTCGAAATCAGACCAAACAAATGTTCATTTTCTACATCCTGTTTTATGTATTAATGTGCGCAAGGTGCCTAGTTTTACTAAATCGATGATGCTGAACAACTTTGTAATTGACTTCTTTCCAGTATCTCGTACCATTTTTGAGATAAAAACGCTAATTCCAAAATTTGATGATAGATGGCGTTGTAAGTTGTCTCACCGACTGGCGCATAGCTTTTTTTACTATACCTAGACACCAACTTTATGGCCTAAGCTGTCACCGTTTAATTGTTAAGGGGGTGGTGTAACGGATATAGGTGGGAACACTTTATATATGAATGTCAAAATTTTGATGCATTTCGGAACTTTTCTGTTTAACTGTTTACTGCTTGCCCAAGTAATACAGAATGGTTTGGCACACTGCCAAAATTATAACTCGCGACGCAGGACATCGGAAATTTTGCTTTCTGGAGGACCGTTATGGAGGAATGTAATCCTACGTTAAAATTCCCATGTTATGTTTTATTAGTAGGTCATTTTCCCCAATATTTTCGTTCTAAACTGATTGAAATACTATGAGTAAGAATCCTTAGAAGAAACTCAATTTCGAAATATAAAATGGAGATTGGGAGTTTTGATCTTACACGACTCTTATATAAATGGTCGTAATTAAGTATCGAGCTGAAAAGGGATTGAAAATCTTGTTTCATGTTAGTTCCTTATGCACGGGAGTTTCCGCGGTTAGGATACGCTTAAAAAATGAATTATAAAAATTATTAGTTAGGCTTTAAAAGGATTTAAATGAAATGTCTGCATCAATTGGTTTGATAACTTGTTAAATGTTTCTATTGAGAATTTTTAATGATGCACCAAAATCTTGTCTTATATCAGTTATTACAAAACTTTATCAAAGACTTTGCATATCCACCTAAATATAAAAAATGTTATACGTATTAGATATTTACTTAAACACTAGTTGTTATTTCTTCACTATAAAAGTATAAAAGTGATCTCAGATCGTTTCTCAGTTCCTGTAAGCATCTGGATGTTCAATATCTTTTGAATCAAAAGACATCAAAGAAAATTTCAACATTCAAATTTTTAAAACAATATATGAATTTAGTCGAATATACCTCTAAAATATAAATGTGTTTTAAAAAAAATTTTTATTCAAATAAGGTTTTTTGTATAAAGATTTCCTATTCTTTGTAAGAAATTTATAGATTATAAACATTTGTAAAGAAATCTCCTTAACTAAGCATATTCATAATGTTTTCTAGTGAAATCTTGTAACAGCTATTATTTTACATTTTTTGTATAATTCTATTTTTATGTTTTTCTGTGCAACATTAAGTTTTTGTTAGTTCAAAAATTGTGTAAATGTAATTATTATTAAAATGGTGGTATTTTCTGAGCAACATTAAGTTTTTGTTAGTTCAAAAATTATGTAAATGTAATTATTATTAAAATGGTGGTATTTAGAATGTGTGCTAGTAATTCTTGTAAAAAGGTAAATATTGCGTGTGTCGCTTTGAAATAACATAAAGATTTGTTATTAGAGGATAGTGGCTTATCAGTTTCCTTATGGTGGTAGACATATATAATTCATTTGCGGTTCATCCTTGAAATCTCACACTAAGTGCATAGGGAGAGCATGTTTAACAATTTCCTGATACAATAGTCTTTGAGATAACCGTATTCTAAACAACTGAACTAAATTGCAACTCAGTGCTTTTAAGTCACGTTTACTATATAACTATAGTAATTAGTAGTCAACCATTTTTTTAAAACGTTCATTTCGTTCATTTTGCATTTTAAAGAAACAAGTATTTAAAGTTTAAAAAAAATACCTTAATACATCCACGATCATTAAATGTAAGGTTAATTCCCTGGCTAGAATTATATCATTTCATTAATCAGTGAGACACAATAGTTTCCTTGTGTTCTCGATTTCATAAATATTCTAAAATAAGAAAAGATTTTTTATACAAAAAATTAACTCATTATTTAAATTTTCAGGAAAAGTTGTACAGAAAAAACACTCCTTTTTTTTGGAACAGTGGAGAAGGGAGATGGAGATGGGAGACGTTGCCAAAGAACAACCATCTTTTCCATAGCAGTTTCCCTTAAAATGGATAAATTTCGGTATCATTACTTTTCATTAATTGAGACAGCGTATTTTTCCTTCCCCTAAAAAAAATACAGACAGAAAAATGGCGGAAGTATCCCACCACGGGGGAATTCTTAATCCGAAACGAAATGAAGCTGGAGAGAAATGAACCTCTCTAAGGTCATTCGAAACCGTCAGCTAATCAACTTTTTCTCAAATAAAAAAAATATATAAAAAAATTGCTAAAGTTGAAAAAAAATATTTAATGAAAATGGCAGCATGGAGAATTCAATTTCTGAATAAATTCAAGGATAGAAAAAAGATTACAGTTTAGAGCCACAATCGAAGACTTATTAATTTCTACAATACTCTGGAAAAAAAAGCTAAATAAAAGTTGAACATCAAGCGCATTATCGAACTGATTTTTTTTTCAGATATATTTTGCTGTAAATTTTCTGTTGCTCTATCTAGCCACTGATTACTATTTTCACAAATAAGGTATTTTTTTCAAGAACAATTACATGGTTTGTTTCATTAACAGGGTATCAATTGTTGTATACTGAAAATTAACAGAGTCGCGTCAATGTGAAGTACAAATTTAAATCTCACTGTTGTTTTAGTCAATTTATAAACCTCAGATACATAAACATGGTACTAGGAAAACGCAGATTAATGAGGAAAATACTTTCTTTGTCGAAGTAATATAACTATTTATTTTTATTCCTTTACTGAACTGGTAACTGTGTGGGTTTGAGTGCATCTCATTTATTTAATACCATAACGACTTCTCCATTTAATCAAACTGTTTAATTTAATTAGAATAGGTTTACTCCCAAATGAAAAATAGCTTAAGGAAATTAAATTAAATTTATTCTGGAATGAAAGTTAAACAAAATGAAAGGGATGAGCTGTTGATTATGTTAGTCGTATTTCTCGAAATTCATAATAACTTATGTAATTGATTCATTACTAAAGTATAGAACTGAAAATTGGATTAATTTTCTTCATTATGGTGGCTTCAATATCTAAGGAATATGTTCTTGTACTTCACATATTTTCTCATTTTCATTCAAGCTTTTTTTTTCATTTTACTCCTATTTTAAGGTGTTACAACTACTACTGATTTATTATTCAATAAAAGTTCCCATAAAATTTCCCTCGGATACTTTTTCATGACCAGCTGATCCTATTACCCCTTGGTAGTCTACTTTATCAAAAAATCGTAAACCCCTAACATGCAATTTTAGGTTAGTGTCCGATATATTAGCTTTTGGAGAAAAATACCCGCATAAAAATCCTCTATATAAAATAGTTTGGAGCAATAACTAAGATACAGATATTTGTTAACACTTAACACTTCATGAATGAAATCCTATTTCTTGAATCATATTTCAAGAAATGCGATTAACAAAATCACATAATCAACAGCTATCCCTTTCATTTTGTTTACTTTTCTTTCCAGAATAAACTAAATTTAATTTAATTAAGCCATTTGTTATTTGAGGATAAGACTAACCTAATTTAATTTAGCTATTTCATTAAATGGAGTAGTCTTTATAATTAAAATAAATATTACACACTCACTCCCGCTCAGTGACCAGTTCAGCATGGAAATATAAATACCTAATTTTTCGAACTATACAAAGCCCCTTTTTACATGAAAAAATCGACTTAAAATTGGGGTGCGTCTTATGGTGTGAAGGTAACATTAACATAAAATGAATATTTTATTACATACATTATATATATGTGTAATGCTAGAAGCATAAACTGTATTTAAATACACTCCTGGACAAAAAAATTAGCGCACCAAGAAGGAGTCGTCAAAATAAAACGAAATTTTACATACGTAATGACTACTTTGATATAAGTAAATGATAAGAAAATCAAAGAAAAAGGATAATTTATTTCAGAGAAAAAGGCAAAAGAACGGAGGAGTTAATACTCCGTTGGACCCCCTCTAGCGCGAATGCACGATGCGATACGATCGGGCATTGAGTCATACAAGTTCTGTATGATGCCTTGAGACATTTCGTTCCATATTTGCTGTAACCTTGCCTCTAGTTCGTTCAAACTCGTGGGATGCCCAACTCGTCGTCCCAAATGATCCCAGATATGCTCGATTGGAGACAAATCTGGTGATCGGGCAGGCCAAGGAACGGTAGTAACAGTGCGGAGACAGTCTTGTGACACGATTGCCGTATGAGGCCGAGCATTGTCTTGTTGAAAAATGGCTCCTGGGAGCCGTTGCATGAGTGGCAACACTTGTGGTTGCAGGATTTCATGAACTGGGCTGTGATGGTGCCACGGAACAATACTAGGGTTGACCGTGTATTGTAGGCAATGGCACCCCATACCATCACACCAGCTGTGGGAGCGATGTGTCGCTGTACAGCAAAGGCAGGATTGAAGCGTTCACCACGGGCTCTCCACACACGAACACGATTGTCATCACTGCCGAGATTGAATCTGGATTCGTCGCTAAAGACGACCTGGTTCCATTCCGCTGCAGTCCAGTTTCCTTGTACGCGGTAAAACTCCAAACGGAGGCGTCGATGGGTGGGTGTCAAGGGCAGCACACGTAATGGGCGTCGCGATACCAACTGTCCTTCAGCCAGGCGCCTTCGTATGGTTCGAAAAGACACAGATGCCCCTAGTGAAGGTGCTACCTGTGCCTGGATGGCGTCCGATGAAGCAGTTGACTGTACGCGTGCATTTCTTACGATGTGGCGGTCTTCTCGACGACTGGTCTGTCGAGGGCGTCCTGAGCTTGGTCTTCGTGTACATGACATCTCTCGGGTCCACTGGTCCCAACACCTCCTCACAACACAACCAGAGTGGCCTAATTGACGAGCTACTCGCCTAGCTGGCCCCCCAGCTTCCATCATCCCGACGATTCTCCCCCTCTCAAACTGCGACAACTGCTTATATTGTCTTCGAACACGGCGTAATGGCATGTCTATCTCAGCTCTTCCTTTGTAAATGATTCAGCACACTCAAACAATCTTTCGTTACCTGTTTTATACTCCACAGAGTACGATGTTCAACGCCCTCTACCGGCTATACGTAATGCGCAATCACGCTGCATTTCTAATCATTTGCATATCTCCCAGGCATGTACCTTCATTGCAAGTTTCGTTACGATTCTGCAATTATTTCTTGGTGCGCTAATTTTTTTGTCCATGAGTGTATATTAATTATCGTTTAACGGTAATTTTCTTTTAAAGATCATAGTATGTTTTCCAATTCAGGAAGTAGATTTTTTTACGCAGTGGAGAGTTCATGGTCATCAATAATTAATTGCTCCCACGCACTCAGAAGTTCGTCGACAAAGGTACAGGCGGGCAGTGCCTGACTGTGATATCATCTGATGACGCAATCGTCGAATGTTCGAAATCACGAGAGAGGGAGTCACGATGCTTAGCCCAATTTCGCATAACGCGCGAAAAAGAACAAAGGAGATTTGGGATTACTTTTCAGAGAGGACGGTCGCACGTCGCGGGTCTGAGAGATGACAGGATATGGCAATTTAGCTGGGTTGAGGAAGTTTTTTTTTTAATAATTTTGAGAAATAAAGTGGTTTAAATGTTATTTAAGCATTAGTTATTTAACCGACCTATTGTTTACTGACTGCCATTTAGGGTAATTTGTAGATAAAATAGTGCGAGGCGAAATGCCGTGATATATATATATATATTTATTTATTTATTTATTTATTTATTTATTATATATATTATTTATTATATTTATTATATACACTGCTGGCCACCCAAATTGCAACACCAAGAAAGACAAGAGATATCACAACAAAATTTATTTTGTAGATAACATGTTGACCAAGTATCAAATGATTAAATTTATAGACTTCTGTGAAGTGTGGTTCCTGCCAAAATCAGTAGCCAGAGTAGCCGCCATTGTTGGAGATCACCGCTGCCACAGGCCGCAGCATTGATTCAAAGAGACTTTGGATGAGTTCTTGGGGTACAGCAGACCAAGCAGCTTCCACACGTTGCCAAAGTTGATCTGCTGTGGCAGCTGGGGATGGAATCTGGGTCAATCGTAGAGCAACCATGGACCACATGTTTTCTATCGGCGAAAGATCCGGAGAGCGAGGTGGGCAGGGAAGCAATTCAATCTGGCGATTGACGAAGAACCGTTGGACAATGCGTGCCACGTGTGGTCGCGCATTATCCTGTTGAAATATGGATATGAGCAAGCCCTGAAGGTAAGGAAGGACAACTGGCTCCAACACCTCGGAGATGTAGCGCTGGCTGTTTAAAGTACCGGCAATGCGTACTAGAGGTGTGCGAGAGTGATATCCAATACCGCCCCATACCATAATAACCGGTGCAGGATCAGTGTGGCGGTGCATAACGCAGCTGTTCAGCATCTTCTCTTCACGGTGTCTCCAGACTCAAATGCGACCATCGTGGTGTTGCAGACAGAAGCGTGACTCGTCAGTAAAGACAATTTCATTCCATTCTGCCGTCCACATCCTTCTGTCATCGCACCATTGGCGGCGGAGACGTCTGTGGTTCTGCGTCAAGGGTAGACAAAGCAATGGACGTCTTGCGGACAGACCACTCTGCTGTAAACGGCGTCGAATGGTACGCGCAGACAGTAGATGATGCGTTACAGACTGCATGTGCTGTGCTATGGTTCGTGATGTGACTGAGCGATCCGTCACTGCCATGCGCACAATTTGCCTGTCATCACGTGACGTGGTGCGCTGAGGTGGATGCGATCGAACACGCCGGTCCATCGTACCCTCCTGCATCCAACGATCACATATCCGCATTACAGTTGTTTGGTTTCGTCCAACACGACTACCGATTTCCCTGAAAGATAATCCACAATCTCGGTAGGCCACTGTCCTTCCTCTGTCTAACTCGGATACTTGATCAAAAGATGATCGCTGTTTTCGACGAGGCATAATTGATCGTTTTTTTTTAAAAAACCACAAGAAAAACACAATTGCTGAACTTGAAATCGTCGAAATCTCCAAGCCTTAAATAGCGCTTGGAAGTGGCGCCACAGGCGCGCGTGATGTGCGTCTGCGCTGAAATTCTAATCATTTGCATATCTCACCTCCGCTAATACATGTTGTAAATTTCATGTTATTTGCATGTTTCCTTCAGGGTGTTGCATTTACAGTGGCCAGCAGTGTATATATGCATGCACATATGTGTACCTGCATGTGCGTGATTAGGCTTTTGTACGTTAGTGCACGCAGTTTGGGAGAAAGAGAAGTTTATCACGCAGAGATAATATTCCATTACTTTTAATCATCTCTTGGGTTTAGCTATCGCAACTTATAATACAAGCAGAATCTACTTTTAATTCCGATGTTCTCTTTGGCTGCAAAAAAAAAAAACGAGGAAATTCAATTAACAAAGTATTTTTTTCAAAAAATTCTCTAGAATGTTTTACTTTTAATTGCTATGCATATTAACAAGGAACAATTGAAATAAGAATTCCCTTTTTCTAAAGAAAATAAAGCAACAATATAATGATATTGTTAATGGTTTGTTGAATCATTATTTTACTTAAGTAGTTTTGGTTTAATGATACCGACTTTAAACAATTTATGAATAATTCTTTCCTCTTCAAAAAAAAGTTGTTTTTCTACTTACGTTTGTGTTTAAAATAATATTTAATTTGATAATGATGCAAAGCATTGTAATTAACTAAATAAGTTTTTTAAATAATTACATGTTCCTGAATCTGCAGGTTTTTCCTTCTCTTTAAAATCTCTTTTCATCTTTAAAACTGCATTAATTTAAAACTAAGAAAAAAAAGATTAACACATTTGTATGAAGTCGCTTTGATTTTAGAGTTCCAAATGTTAATACTATGCAAAAGAGTATGTAGGATCAGCATTTGAAGAATGGTGTTAAGTTAAAAATTTCCATACGTTTTGAAGCATTAAAAATATTTTTACTACGTTTTTTAGTGCAGTTTTACTATGTTTTTTACTGTTCTTTTTCTACGACTTTAAGTTGAATAATTCATTCCGCAAGTGAAAAGAAAAAAAATAATTAAAATTTCAACAGGGATTTTCGAGGATTATTAGGATCTAGGCTTTTATATTGCGAATACATTCACTACTTTCTGCAAAAGTTAAATGAATAAAAAAAATGCGTAATTATTTTCGGATTTTTTGGTGTTTGCATTTGAAATGTACTTAAAGTGTTCAAGCATTCTCTAGATCAAAGAATACTCCACCTTTTAATCTTTGGTAAAGAAAATAAAAGTTAATAAACTGGGAATTACAAGGGGCAAACATTATTTTAATAATAAATATACTGCTTCAAAAATAGTTCTGCTTCAAGTAAACTACTTAAAAAAAGGCCTTTCTGGTTTAAAATGAAATGAAAATTTAAATACCTAGCTGGCATATTCTTTTAATGAGAGAATAAGGTAAGCTATATATATATATACATACATACATATATATATATATATATATATATATATATATATATATATATATATATATATATATATATATATATATATATATATATATACACTCAAGAGCCAAAACATTATGACCACCCCTACATTTTGCAATGAATTCGCCTGGATGACATGGAAGGCACGTTATCAGGTGGAAGTGGTATTTAACTGCTGCTGCAGAGTCTGAAGAATCATTCTTTCACTTACTTCTGTGTGTGATGGGAAAGGCTGCGGATGTAAGCGACTTTGATAGAGGGCAGATTTTAATGGCTCGAAAGCTCGGAACAAGTATTTCCGAAACTGCATGACTTGTGGGTTGTTCGCGACCTACAGTTGTTAGTACTTATGCAAAGTGGATGAATGACGGTGAAACCAGCAGTATTCCCCAAAGTCTTACAGATAACATCATTATCGATACATTCACCATGGAAGACAGGTGTGCAGCAGTCTTAGTCCGAGGAGAACACACGCATATTAAAAATCTTGCATCATTTCTAAACAATACTTTTTTTATCGTTTACATGTAACCAAATTGTTGCCCTAAATCATCTTTTCATGTTTTTTCCATATTTTCAAATAATTAAAGCTTAATTACAAATTTTTTGCGTCTTCTTTTCTGTATTGCGCATTGATACGCGTGCACTATCCATTTTATGCCAATACGTGGCTGTCTCACATGGTTTTCTTAACTTCTTTGCTTGCTCCCCTAATTTTTTTGAGCAGTATATATATATATATATATATATATATATATATATATATATATATATATATATATGTAACATACTGGACAACCCAAGGAAAAAATGGGCGTCCAGCACATCACAGGGAATGAAGATGTAGTCGTGGCTCGAAAAAACGACGCGGCAGGTTACAGCATTATACTAGTTTTTATTTCGTCGGCGAATACGTCTTCTCAATACAGCTACAAAATCCGAAAAGCGTACAGGTTTCCGTTTATGTGGTTTATATAAACTTTGTCATGTGATCAGGATAGCTATTAGGGATTTGCTGTTGTCGATAAGTCACATGTGGTTTTATATAATCTGCGCAGAGCTTATCTAAAATATTGGGGACGCCGCGCCTAATTGAAAAAGGAAGCCATTTAATATTTTCTCTCGAGGTTATCGGAACTTAGAATCAAAAGCGAAAATTAGCTCGTACGCCCAAGGGAATTTAGAATAATGTTAGATTTTAAAATGGTATGGGGTTTTTAATGTTATATATATATATATATATATATATATATATATATATATATATATATATATATATATATATATATATATATATATATGTATATATATATATATGTATATATATATATGTATATATATATGTATATGTATATATATATGTATATATATATATATATATATATATATATATATATATATATATATATATATATATATATATATATTATGTCAATAGTTATCCAAATTTCTCAGTTTTTAAAACGTCGTATGTCGAAAGCGATGACTTTTTCTTGAATTCCCTGATTATTTCATTCATTGATTGGTTAAAAATACATCAACTCAATCCTTTTAAGCATAATGGATATAAAAATGTTTTATTTTTAACGGAACATCTGAAAATGTCAGAGAGGGGGTATTCCATTATGAATACTGTCAAAAAGGTAGAAAAGTTGAATTTGGAATAGATGGGGCTCATTAGCTACTAGATGGTGTGCATCTGTTGTCTTCAATTTCCGAAAACTAAAATATGTCATCTAAAAGATTTTTTTCTTACGTCCCACTCTGTGGAAACGATTAGTAAGTCAAAGACCTTCTGAGAATTCAGAGAATAAATAAAAAGTCTAGCTGAAACCTATTTTTACATCCGCATTGAAAATGCTCGTCATCTTTCGATTAACTAAAATCAGTTTAAGGAAAAGCGAGTGCCTATGTGCAACTCATTCATTTATAAGAGGTATTTCAGAATGTGTTGTGAAAAAGAACTGAAGCGAAGTCATTGCACGAGCCTCGTAACCTGGAAGTATTCTAAATGTTATTCTAATTTATATTATTTTTTTGATGTTCGTAATGCAGTGTAATAAATAGTTCTGTATTGCGTGAAAAAGTCTGATATCTTCAGTCCATGAGTAATAACTCAGTTATAATTTTAATAATTGACCTTATTCGTTAGACAAGCCGCACATTGTTTACTTAGGTGAGATTTAGTTTAGTTTTAATACAAGGTGCGCCCATAAAGTAACCGGACAATTTTTTATAAATAAGAAAAATATTACTCACCTTCAAATAAATTTATCTCCTTAAAAATACCTCTTTTCCTATAGTCTTATGGAGTTTGCGTATTTTTATGCTCATTTTCACAGGCTAAGGAAGCCTGTTTTATGTATTAGTTTGTGCAAATAAAGTCTTGAAAACGACCTCAAGGTGACGTTTTGTTGCTCCGGAGACATGATTGTCCTTGAGCTGATTTTCCTTCCCGCTGATCACAACGCAATGTCCAACGCAGGAGAAGAATAATTTCACAATAACAAAGAGCTAACGTTTTTTCACTTAGTATGGCAGAAACTCACACATCGTTGGCAGAAACTGAAAGAACAAATAGAAAATGATGATCGAAACTTTTCAATAAAAAGCTGCTGCCCTACACGATGGAATGCCGATGCTTCAGCAGTCAAGTCTTTGAAGAAGGAAAAATTACAGTTTAATACATGTTCTGGACATGTTATCCACTAGTCAGGAAGAAAATGCTTCCACGAAATCAGAAGCTGCAGCTTTATGTAAAAAAATGAAAAAATTTGAAACAGCATTGAATATAATCGTATGGGATACTGTGTTACAACGGCTAAATCAAACAAGTATTGAGCTTCAAAAAGTAAATCTCAGTTTATCTGAAGTAGGCCCTTTATATCAATCATTGATTGATTTTGCACAAACTGTCCGTGACAATTTTATTGTATATGAAAAATTAGCAGAAGAACTAGGTGGTGAAAATCACAATTATGAAAACTTACGAAAAAAGAAAACACCACTGAGTAAAGATCTTTGTGCACTTAATGCACCTGAAGTGCAATTAACAGCACGAGAACAATATATATCTATGTGCTACTATGCTTTGTGTGACTCTCTAATTTCGCATCTTTATGAACAGAAAGAGGTATATGAAATAGTAATTCATAAATTTGCTTGTTTAACCAATTTAAAATGTTCTTCAAATCTACTTGAAAAATCAGCCTTTTTAGAAAAATGCTATGCATCTGACTTAGCAGACACTTTTTCTGATGAATAGCTACAATTTTCATCAGTAATACAAGAAAATGATACTTTGTTGCATATGTTAAACAAAGCTAAGAAATTTGAAGAAACATTTCCAAATGTTGAAACTGCTTTAAGAATTTTTTTAACTATACCCATGACAAACTGTTCAGGAGAAAGATAGTTTTCCGTTTTGAAGAGGATAAAATCGGCAGTTCAAAACAGTCTTCTGCAAGAAAAACTTTCATCACTTGCTTTATTACATATTGAATCTGAAATAACAGTGAAACTTGAGTTTGATGATGTTATTCATGATTTTGTAAATTTAAAAATGCGTAAGAAAATGTATATTTAGATAGTTATGAGTTATATTGTTTCATCTATCTCCTTTTTTTTGGGAGTGGGGGGGCTGTAGTGTAGCAGGCCTCCTCGTGGTGCATCCTGGTTAATACTAAATCTGCTACAGGCTTTGCCATTTTCTTGCAGTCTCATAGCTTTATTTGGAGACTCCCATGAACGTTTTTAAAAACTGTCCTTCCAAGGGCATGGACAATCTTGGTTTTTAAGTTCTTTACCAGAGACGTTTTCAACTTTCCCTCCTCCCCAGTGTCGAGGGAGTGGTGTGATTTAGAGTCATCACCGGGCGTAATTTTAAAAAAAAGTAAGTATAGTTTTATCAAAAATTTATATCCACATTAATGTGGTTGAGTGTATAATGATGGAAACAGTCAAAGATTTTGACCTATCTAATTACAAAAGTTTTTATTTTATTTGACTACTCTTGCAAAAGATATTTCCATTACTTTTAACAATATTAGATTATGTTTTTAGCAACATGAAGGCTGAGAAGGATTCAAATACTGATCATTTGATTGTTATCATCACTTCCAAAGTTTGTTTGTAGATGTTTTTTTTCAAATTCAGTTGCAAAATCAAGTCTGTATTGAGAATATAGGATTATAGATACTGATCTCCACACACACAAAAAAAAGGTGTGATGCGATGGGATGTGAAAAGAGGAAAAAGTCCAGTACAGGTTGCCCTCCTATAGCACGTCATCTTACAACATGGTTTCGTTCTAACACGATAAGAAAAATTGCGGGAACCCTCGTATAACACTGCAACCTGTAACACGGTTTTGCTCTAACACTATAAAAAAAAATTACAGCACTAGATAACATGATTTTTGTTTAACACATTTAAAAACTAAATTACCTTAAAATAATGACGAAAAGGAATAATGAACTATAGTGGTTTTACATGAAAATTTATAAACAAATTATAATTTATCCATTTATAACTCTATAAAATTACAAGTAGGCTTAAGCTTATCTAAAAATCTTGAATCATTTTTCCTGAATGCAGACCCTTCCGCTGAAAGAAGCCGAAAATTCAAAAGGGAGATGCAAAATTGTCTATCTCCATATCGTGAATCTGCAATGACCTTGTAAGAGCCAGCAAACAAACCAAAATTACAGATATTTTTAAAGAGGATAGAAGGTGCAAAAAATCTAAATGAAGAAAAAGGTTCTGAAAGTGAAGGTGATATCGTTCAATCGAAAAAACGTTCTTGTTTGCCTGTATTGAGCAGTGATGAGGAAGAAATTTATTAAATTAATGTCGCATTAAAGGAAAATAATATTTTTTGTGTTTTTTCGTTTTGTGTTACACATACATTTATATTTTTAATAAGAATTAAGTTGCTTATATGGAATTTAAAAAGATGTTTGTTTTCAATAAGTTTTCAGAACATAAGTCCTCTTTTTTAACTGTCTCTGGGTCTCATATAAAACGGTTTCACACAACGGTTTCTAGGAACCTATCTACCATGTTGTAGGAGGATTACCCGTTACCTGTATTTGGATCTTTCCAATATTTTCTTTATCATTTGTGTGTAGTGAAATGTTACTTCTGCTTCTGTTTTTATATTTAAAAAAGCCTCTCTTCGAGTCTACACTTTGCACCCTCTACCATCAGTTTTGGAAAAAAAATTCTGGCTATGAGCTTGACTTTGACTTTGGTGTCTGGTTAATACAGTAAAGGGGGACAGTGGCAGATACAGAAAAAATCTTGGGTGAGGCAGGTTGCACCCACTATAGTGAAAGCATACTTACACCTGTAAGCTTTTCTGGCTTATTTTATTTTATTTATTTTTTTGGCGGGGAGGCTTGTAGTAACTCCAGACTGTCATCTATTTTGAATTTCAAAAGAAAATTTCATGAATTTATTTATTAACACTAAAAAGTAAATTAACTAGCACTTATTATTATTATTTTCAAATTTTTGACTTCTGGGTGAGTGTTTCACATGTTCATGTGGAAATCTGCTCCTGGAGGGCACGTGTTCCCCCCCCCCTGATCTGTCCTTTGATGGGGCCCCCAAAGTCGGCTTTGCCCAGGGCCCCATTGGGTCAAAGTCGGGCCCTGCCAACGCATATAAAAGTGTTTCAATGACTTAAAGAAACACTGAAAAAAATTGTATAGACTCCTTTGGCGATTATTTTGAAGGAGATAAGTTTATTTGAAGGTGAGTAATATTTTTCTTATTTATAAAAAATTGTCCGGTTACTTTATGGGCGCACCTTGTATATCTACAGAACGATCTAAGCAATGGGTCATCTGTGGAACAGTATGTTTTTACCCAAAATCTAACTTCAAAGTCCCAAGAAAATCCGATTCATTAGGTTTGAATTCACTTGTAATGTATTTCGTTTAGCAGTTTGTTTGCGGGCGACCGAACATTCCGTGTTTTTTCTTTTTTAAAGTTTATCTGCAGGCAAAGGACAATTCCGTTTTTGCTCCGTCTGTTGGTTTTCTGAGAGTCAGGACTATTTTAAGCTTTAAAGACTAGCTAATTAATGTAATTATTCGTTACTGAAACTGAGATATAATTTAATTTTTTTTATGTGGGGATACAAATAAACTAAAAACTCTAAAAGTGGTGAGTATAATTCAAAAAGCTTTATTAAATTCCAATAAGTGTTTCAAACATTCTGTGACTTTCAGTGCCCTTCCCGAAATTTCTCCGCGACACGTAGGAAAAGGTGTGCAAAATTCTCCAACTAGAAAATGTTAAGGCGATTCGGGGCACAAAGTTCTCTAAACGAACCGATTTTATTTTCTCATCTTAAAAAATACATTTGAGCTTTTATTGTAGAATCAAATAACACAAGCCGTATGTTTTCATGATGATTGATTTACCCGATACATGTTGGCCATAGGGCAAGTTTGCCGTTTGTCAAAGCCCAGCAATTAAAGCAGTTAAAAGCAGTATATTCTCTTATGCAGATAAAGCGTGATATGGTAAATTAAGATGGCTATATTTCTTTAACTTTACAAAATAAATATACGGAACCTAGTAATAATGCATGTTATGTATTAAGTTAAAACGTATTGCAACAAAAATAACTGAAGGTTTAAGTTTTAACAACAACTAATTACTTTATTCGTAATATAAACATAACAAACAAAATGTCACATATAAATTATTTATTGTATAAAATAAACGATGTACGTTACCAGTACGCACGCATCCATATACTGGGAAATAAGTAATTACTTGGAAGAAATAGACTTGTTAGTATCTACAAATAAAGTAAGGTAAGTGTCCCAAATATCGCCTACCCTAATTTTGTTTCGACATTTCCTCCACTTTTTAGTTTCTGATTAGGCTGGAAACTCAAAGAACATCCCTAAGAACTATTTCCTTTGGTATCCTGAGATCAACCAGCTCCGAAACGAGTGCCAGTTTAAGTTATGTAGCTAAATTGGAAAAATTTAAATTTCCAGTGAATCCCAGAGCGGTTCCTAATATCGCATACCTCTGTTCCTATTACCGCCTACCAGGCGAAATTAGGAGCACCTGTTAAAAGGCGTTGCTAGCAAGGTCCTTCTTAGCAAGATTGCTGGAGTTGCATGATGGGAGGGGGAGAGGAAAAAAGAGAAGAAGGAAAACTCAAATAAAAACAGAGAACAAAGAACAGAAAATCTATTGTGGAAAAAGTTAAACAGAAGTAATACCAATAATTTAAAGCTATTTTGGCTCCTAAATTATTCAAACAGAAGGAACATATATATTTCCTGCGCTCTCCATTGGCTGCATCACAATATTTGTAGTTCCACTGAAAGCAGGAGGTACACATGAGCCACTCCTGACCACAGCTACCCCCTCTCTGCTGATGACATTTTGTATACAGCAGATTTCCCTTTCGAGCAAATCACCTGTAGATTTTTTACTTTGGACAGTTGCAATGCCCATTTCGTCAACATTAAAAGTTTTGGTAGGGTGGAACTTAATGTTCTCAAGTTCTGCTTTAAGAATTGTGAAGGATTTCACGTTTTCTTCAGTGAACCCTAGGATTCTGTCTCTTGACAATGAGTGTGGGGTTCTGATTGTCAATTGGGAAGCGTTTCTTTTCAAAACGAATTTAGTCACTTTCGACCAGCAAGAGTTTGTTTTTCAGAGAAGGGGTGGGGAAGATTGTTTCTCAAGGCAAGTTGGTAGGCCATCTGCTTAACATCGTTTCGTGTCAAACCAAACAAATTGGATCCCATTTCCTTGCAGTAGTTAACTTGCTCCTTTTCTAAATCATCCGTCAGTACAGGTTTTCTCCCAAGTTTCTTTCTCACCACTATTCTAACCTCCGCAATTCCATCGTTTTTCTCATTCACATCTTTTTTAATGTACTCACGAATCGTAGATCTTGGAATGCCAAAATGTTTGGAAGCCTTTAACGTTCTCATTGCGGCCTGCAGACAAAAGGTACTCCATGTCTTTCTACTTTTAATTTCCTTTGGCATCTTAGACAAGAGGCCTTCCACAAAAAGGAAAGGAAAGTGTAATAAAATATCTAAAATTAAAAAGGAAACAAGAATGCAATTCTCAGTTTTTAATTAAAGTAACTGTTCCAAATTTCGCCTCGTAGGCTATAAAAGGAGCACAACACAGTCAACACAATTATGCTAAGAACAAAGTTTAAAACGCAGTAGTTTTTTTCAAAAATAATAGCACCTCTGGATTCTCTCTTAAATGCACTTTCAAATGGTATAAGCAAAATTTGAATTGGGATGCACCTACCTGGTTATTCACTGGATTCTTTGAAGCCAAAAGTTACGAAGATAACAGCCAAAACAACTTCAGACGCCATATAGTTTCTGTTGTCCGTGATAAAATCGCTGTCGCTAGCGCTGTGGTTAGTACAAACCAAGAACCAAGAAGTTACAGCATTTTCTCTTACATAGCGTGAATCATACTTTAGAAACACGAGTAGGCGATATTAGGCACAGGGGCGATATTTGGGACACTTACTCTATGCTAAATTCAGCAAAGACGGTTACTATAAATACCACGTAGCCAGGTTACGCAGACAGTCTGGTTTGTTCAACTCGCATAAAGAAGTGGTTTATGCGAGTTGCCGTTGGTGGCTATTAGCTAGATCGCTTCAAAACTTACTTGCCAAGTTCTTGCCAATCCGGCATAAGGAAGTTATTTTGGTCGTAGGGGTAGATTACCGTGCAGCATCGCTGGTTTGACTTTATTGATATTTGTGAGTACTTCAAACTATATTTCTTTGCATAGTGTTTATACATGTTGTCCAGTATTTATGCAGTATTGTTTTGAACCGCAATGTGTCACGCGATATGTGTCACGCGAAGAATAAACTTTTTTGTATACCTATTAAGTGTCGTTTCTACTTCATTAGAGGGTAACTTCGATATACATATAGCCTAGTTAAAACTCTTTTGTGGGCTTTGGGAAGATGACTTTCCACCTACATGACCTTAGGAAATACACCTGCGGGAAGCGCAAAACCCACTGTAATATATTGGTCTCGCTATTATAATGATGGGAAGAATAATTCCCACTTCAGTTTTGTGGTACCATCTAGTTTCCAGCAATTGAAACAGAAATAGTACATATGTTATTAAAGTTTGGAAGCCGGTTCTGTGAAATCTGTTCCGCTCTGACACCTCTGTTGATATATATTTGGCATCGTAAATAGTTTTATATTATGGCAAGTAAATAAACGGAATAGAATTTTAGACCAGCTGAAATTCCGTATAGTATCAGCTCGTCAGCTAATAGACGGATATTCTTCAAGAAAAAGGAAAGGTCGTTCTGCTAGCTTCCAAGCGAAGAAGTGTGCAGTTCCAGATGATGTGCGATTGCCAGTGTGGGAAACCATATGCCAAAGTTGGTTTCAAACTATATAGTCCGGTCGCTTAATGAAATTATCGTGACCTGGCGGATAAAAGCACCAAATTTGGTATGAAGGTACCTTAGGGTATACTAATAAATATTAGCCTAGGAGCCCTCTGGAATTTCTAAAAACTTTTCATGTATGGCACTAAAATCCAAAATCGCCGACAAATATGACAAAATATCACTTTTGACACAATCTATTTTACTGTTAATTTTCAATTACAGCTTTAACACAACTAAGTACATTACAAACCAAACTTAGGGTAGTCTACATATTAAATAAAATACAATTAAATATATCCATATAATTTATTACACTAATTTATAAATACAAATATAACGCTAACAAGTGTTCCCAAAACAAAACAAAATATTTATAGCTGTTCATTCAATAGAATTCAGTATGAAACAGTTATAATAAATTACACTTGTAAATTACACTTGCACTTGCAAAGTGGTGAGCAGTCCAGATTGTCTTTCCCACATTTGCAGCTGTTGCAGTCTCCTTTGCACGAACGTTTAATCAGTTCCTTGCATGATCGGGAAACCTCTAGAATTGTCATCGAAACTGGTACCCATGACTCTGAAACCTTATTCCAAGCAAAATCATGGCACAGCTTGTCCGCTCTGGACTTTGCGCCATTAAACCCCAACCAACCAAGCAAAATCCTACGAAGAAGGAATCACTTGCCGTGTTTGTGTGCTGGTCGTCGAAATACCTACTTGATAAACTGCCCTTCGGATATATTGTAGAAGAGCATCCTCAGTCGGTGGAAGTTTGTCCATTGCTCGATTCTTCTGACAGAAAAGCTCCTTTCTTATCTGGTTGATACTGCTGAGAGGAGTGGTTTTATCATATGAACAAAAGTCAGTCGTTCCAGCTTCTTGAAGTGTGAGTCAGCTTGCAGAAGTTGGAATGGATGAGGGGCCAAATACACAAATGTATTAGTGATGTCTTGAAATGCTTCCCATGCTTCCCAAATGGACTTCTTACTCTTACCTTTGAAGGCGAAGGTTGTGTCGCAACCAGGGTATGAGTGAAACACTCTTGATTATGTGCTCGTGATTTTGGCTCCCCAAGCTTGTACAGATGGAGTGTGTGTGGCTAATGTCCCTGGGGGATGACAACATTACACCCCAGTCCGGTGTACATATGAATATAAGACATAGAAACAGACAAATGACACAATCACAGAAGAATTTTATTGACAGACGATGACACCGGCGATGGACGATGGGTTGCAGCTCCCCTTTCTAGACGGGGTTCCAATTGCAGGCGGAAGACTGACCGGTTCCCCAGAATACAGTCAAGTCTTATGCGGGAATCGAACCCACACCCCCGGCGTGGCAGGCTGATGCCTTATCCACTTAGCCACTGGGCGACACAGATGGAGTTGATGCGGTAAAACCTGTAATGATTGCCCATGCCAAAGGCCACCCAGATATCGGCCAATGTCTGAGTCACTATTAGTTCATAGAATGCACCAGCAATGATGACAATCACATCTGTGTCTACATTACGCACAAGGATACTCTTTGCCCCTTGCTGTAGTGTATGGAGTACATGAACAGGTATCCTCGTGTCTGCCTCTTCATGATTGCAGTTTTCCATGGTTGTGTTCTAACCGATTTGTGCAACTGCATTCCCTCTTGTGACATATACATCTTTGCCTGGTGGCCAGTTGAACTCTACAACTTTGGAAGTCAAAAAATTGAACAGTTCCTTCTTGTTCATTGAGTCACAGAGAAAGTCCATCCAATTTCGTAGCAGTTTGGTGTTGCCAGATACTTTCCTTCGAATCCCCTCACCTCTTTTTCCCGGGTATACTCCTTAAACTGTCTGGAATGTAGGTATCCCAAACAACATCTAGCCTTTGGGCATGCTCCAGCTGCTTATGAGAAGGTAAGGTAGAAATACCTTATCAGCATATTGATTGAAGGTGTCTACATTAGTAGTGAGCAGCCAGTAAACGATGACAACACCGTCCAGAAATTTGGAGTCATAGGTTGAAGGGGACTCCTATTGACCTGGATGCTCAAGACATTGCAGTATCCCAGCCTTGTTGGTTAGCAAATGAAGCTGACCAAAGTCTGAAATGGAAGGAGGGAATGACTGTATCTCATGCGCAAAAAACTCATCCAAATCAGATTCTCGGTTCTGCATAGATATATATATATAGTTGGCTAAGTAGTTCCACATTGTTCTGAAGCACTTTCAGCCTCTTCCCTTGATGAGATGTTACTTTATGCTTTGTTCTCTTCAAGAGTACAAGAGAATTCTTCTTTATTGGGTCATGTATAGAGAGAATGCGCTCATCAAGCACATTATTGACGTCCTGATACTGTCGTTTGCCTATGCCCACCAAGTTGCGTAAGGTTACAACCATCGACTCACTTGCGCAGTTGCGACTGGGAATACTTACTAGATTAGGGAAATCATTCAAGAAGGGATTGCCCCTTTCATTGATGGTTTTGCATAGACTAACAACCTGTTGTTTAATGTTCTTCTGTGATGAAAGTCCCTGCTCATAATATTGGAAATTCTTTGGATTATCTGTGTCATCATTATCCAGAATGCATTCTTCTTCAAACTGTTTGATCATTATGGCAATTTCAGGCCCTGAAAGCATCCATCGTCGGAAAGCAACAGGGTTTACTGTGATCCCAACAACACCACCGGAACCTTTCTCAATCTTGCTCTCTTGTTCGTGATCCTGATCGAATGGTATTGTAGAAAATATGTTGAATGTTTTTAAAATGTCCCAGTTAGAACAGCGATCAAACTGATTCTTGATAGCGTCAGGCAATGACTTCATATCCCTGATGTGGACAGGCATCCATCTTGAGTAGTTTTCATGATCCAAGGCAAAGAACAGAGGTGTAAGTTCCTTTAAGACAGCAACATAAGACTAAAGTTCTTTTCTCTGAGACCTCTAATGAAAATTAGTATAAGGGTTTCATACTCCATGGTCAAGTCTCAATACATGAAAGTTGGACTTCTTTTCTGCATGCCATTTCTCCAGTCTATTTCAGACTCTTCATCTTTGGGGCACTCAGAGAGTAGGAAAGTTTATACTGGAGATTGTGCAGGGCCATTAGAGTGATTTGATGAGCATGCCTAGAACGAGTTAAGTGTGCTGCCTTTAAGTAAGATTCAGCCTTGCCAAAGGATGCCACTTATGCATCTGCAAGGGCAGTGGTCCAACCAGGTTCTTCCAAGACATCTCCCAATGTATTCCAGAGGGCCATTTCAATGTGCAGTCCACCTAGAATAACCACTTGAAGTCGCTCACCATGAGTGTTCGGCCATTTCTACTGTACAAACTTAGGGCAAACAGAGGTTTATCAAATTAATGACTGGTACTGGTCCTGGATTAAGAAATTGAATAGTTTGTCTAATGACATCCATGCCCTGTTTAATCAATGTGTTGTGATGGTCAACTTCTGCAACACAGCATCACAAATCTCATTTTTTATGGTTTTTGCAGTAGTGGTGTCTCGAAAAGAAAGATTCACATGTGATATTTGGTCGTAGTCGGCCATTTTGGATTTTACTGCTGTACATGCAATTTTTTAGAAATTCCAGAGGGCTCCTAGGCTAACTTTTATTAGTATACTCTAAGGTACTTTCATACCAAATTTGGTGCTTTTATCCGCCACGTAACGGTAATCTTAAAATACAGCTCTAAGCTACCGGACTAATAGACGATGTAAGAAATGTAGCACAAAAGCACAAGAAAAGAGGACCCGCTACATGTGTGCAAAATGTGATGTACCCTTGTGTATTGCAACATGCTTCTCATCTTTTCATGGCAAATAATCATCATTAAATTGAATTTTTTTATGTCCGTAGATGGTTCCTTGGGAAGTATGCTTCCCACCTCTAAAATTTAAATTTAAATTTGAAATTCCATAAAATAAAATATATTTCCTTAAATGCCATTGTTTAGTTGATAATAAAACACAAAAGACTGGGAAAACTTCAAAAGAGAAATAAATGGCCCACGAAAGGGTTAAGGTAGAAGTTAGCCATCTCTATAACCTGCTACTCTCAATACGTTTCATGCTACTCTCAATACGTAATCAAAGCATCATTCAGCCAATTTCTATGCGTTTTTCGCATATGTCATTTCACAATTGGATAATTCACAAACATACGTTGATGCAAACAACCTGAGCAGTAGGTGGCACATTTTTGTACAGTTTTGTATTTATCAGGCACTCATTTCTAAAATTATGTTTACAAACGCACCTGCCTGAAAATAAGTGTGGGTGCCTTGGGCCGCACATAAGCGCTTAGTGGGCCGCAGTTTGAGTATTCCTGGTTTAGAGTGTGTAGGGCATGTATTCATATTTGCGTATCGCACAATAATATCAAAACTCTTTAAAAAAGTGAGCTATAGGGCTTACAGCTTAGAGTCACAATTTGTTTTGAAAAGAATTATGAACGGATGGGTTTGGGGTCTGGCATGCGGTACCAGGCTCCATGGGGGATATAGCCAGGGGTTGATATAGATGTTTCCAGTGAATCTGAGTGGGTCATCACCTGTAGATCGCAGTCCCTTTAGCACCCGAGTAGTCAAATATTACCATAGCGCTTTCAAGCAAGCAACTACCTAAGAATTATAATGAAATGTTTAAATGAGAATTATAAGACTTGTTACTATTACCCTTGTTAATATTAAAAAGTTAAAATAATATTTATCCATATACGAGGGATGGAACTTTAAAATGGCAACACTGTTTTAGAGCCCTCACGCAGCAGAACTCTGGAAAGCAGCTTACACCACACGTAGGTCATATACCTGCCATATCTCAGAGTGAATGCGCTCTTCCCACGAACATCACATGCCTGCACAGTGACAGGAAGAATTCAGCCATGTTTTAGTTACCGGTGTATCCAACGAAATAATTTCTTGCATCATACTGATGGAAGGAAAATGCTTGTGTGCACGCTGTGGCTGATATGTTTTGCTCGCTGGGGCTGGGAAATGATCTACCATGCCCCATATTCTCCGGAATTAAGTCACTGTGACTTTGATTTCATACCCAAGATAAAGGAACCGCTCCGTGGATTCCACCAGAGATTCTGCAGGTTGTAGACCGCTCCATTCGAAGGATCAACATATCAGGTGTTGCCAACGGCATCCTGCAGCTTCCAGAACGTTAGCATCGGAGTTAAACAATGCTGGTTACTACTTTAAAGGGCTATAAAAGTCTCACGCCTGTATCTCTTCTGTATACTTTGTACATACTTAGTTGCCACTATTAAAATTCTCTCCTATGTATAAGCACTGTTTATCGCTTGTCATGAAACTTATTGTATATAATTTTTAAAGGAACGTAATAGCGAAATAGAGTGTATAAAATACATCAAACATTTAGTGCCGCATATGCTATATATCACACTTTGTAAATGTGGGAATTGTAGATCATGCCACGCCTAAGTGAACTACATACATGAACATACGTATTAATATAGCACTGGGGTTTGGGAAGATAAACTTGATCATTATGGCAATTTCAGGCCCTGAAAGCATCCATCGTCGGAAAACAACAGGGTTTACTGTGATCCCAACAACACCACCGGAACCTTTCTCAATCTTGCTCTCTTGTTATTAGATAGAGATAAGTTTTTAATTAGATAGAGATAAAGTTTTTTTATTCATTTAAACCAGTCATTCCCAAAGTGGTCTATATCGACCCCTGGGGGTCGATATAGACCTGAAAGAGATCCATGCCAGTGAAAAAGAAAATTGGGGGTGCATGAGATGTAAATGGGGGTCCACGAGTCAGAGAGGCCGCCACCAAAATTTTGGCATCTCGTAAATGCAATAATTCGCCTAACACAGATAGTACCTATGGAGGTATTTACATTATACGCGTACTTTCTTATAATAGATAGATACATTTCCTAATTATATGTATATTTCATAAAATTGTGTAAGAAATCTATTCACTTTTCGGCCGCGGTACGTGTAACTTGTGTTGCGACATCATGGACTTTTGAACTGGAATTGTTACAGCGAGGGCCAGCAGGTGGACGTTATATTGAACTTGCCAGTTTTCCAATTTGGCACAGACAAACTGCCAGGATGATGACCTTTCAGCCTACGTTCAACATTAAAATGTCCTTCACACAAATTTTGAAATTAGGTATGAAGATGTATTGACTATGGAAATACCACAGTGGGTTATCAATCGATACGGTGACATTGAAGAAACGGATGTCATTTTACAAGAACTGATCGGTATAATCACCAACGAAGAACTTAAGGTGCAATTTAGAAAGGGATATCAACAATTCTGGCTTCAAAGAGACATACCTGTTACATATCTTGCATATGGACTATCGCGAGAAAATTTTTGATAGCTTTTCCATTTTTATACCTCGTGGAAAGGGGTTTCAGCGCGGTTGTCAATCTCCTTACTACCCCCCCCCCCCAAAAAAAAAAGAAAGAAAGAAAGAAACAGATTGGAAATCACTTGCCGAGGAGATTTAAGGTTAGACCTAACTAAATTGAAGCCGAATATTGAAATTTTGCTATCAAAGCATCAGGCTCATCACTCCCATTAAAAGCATTGATTTTGCTGTGTATTTATTCTATGTAAAAATGTTACTAGATTTGCATTTTGTGTCGTTTTAATTAATAAATGTATAACTATAAAACTTTATATATATATATATATATATATATATATATATATATATATATATATATATATATATATATATATATATATATATATATATATATATATATATTATTTTTTTTAATTTTTCACTCTACAGTAAACCTTCTCAAAGTGAGTAGCTCTGTGTCAGCTTCAAAAACACTTTTAAAGTTAATGAATTTGTAAAAAAATCAGTATCAGTATAGTAGGGGGTCTACCCAAAACAGAAAAAAATCGGCACGTGGTCTACTGGACAAACAAGTTTGGGGACCTCTGATTTAAACTATAAAACACAGGCACATAAATTTATCCTCTATCTTAACACATATCAAAGCTAACCACACCAAATATTTTACGCATATACCTATATCAAATATTTTATGTTGTAAATGCGATACAGGGAAATATTTGAACACTTTGCAATATGAATCCCATATCCGGAAGGTTTCGTTTATCACCTAAAATGGAGCATTACTGTAGATAGGAAGAACATTATCTGAAACTGAAAATATAAATTTTTTTAAGTTACTCCCACGGTCGTAAACATAAAGACCTGTGTCCAGTGATATCTTAACTGCATCATGTGTAATATATATGCGTGTATAAGGAAATCTCCCTTTATTTTTTTGAATTTCAGTTTTCCATTATTTCTTTGTTTTGTGATAAAAACGAAAGGGAAAAATCTTGGATTTCTCAGGTAAGGTTTTGAATTTCAGATGTGCAACTAAAGTTATTTTTTTCTGCAGTTACCTACTGGAAAGTACTTTTGACTCATTTCTTAAAGTACTCGCTGTTTTAAATCTTTTTTACTTTTATTTTATTTAGGAACACGCTATAAAATAATTTAAATGTAACAAAATGAAAGATTTCAAAATTTTTTAGTAGACTGAATGTTTGGTATTTTCTGATAATTAGGGATACGTAATTTTCGTATTTACGAAATAGATGCAAATAAATGCGAAATTTCCCGATATGAGAGAATAAATACGAAATTTATTTTTTTACTACTTTTCAGTGAAAACCCGGTGATAAACGGCTTTTTAAGCGAAATTAGGTAGTAATAGTAATAATTTATTAACATAATTTGTTATTTAAGGTCATCCACGGTCTTTTACTGAGAGATCTCAGTCTCGAAATTTGCTTATTACTTATTGCTAGAGACTTAAGGAACAGAATGTGGAGACTACTACAACGTTAGTCTTTAACTAAGAATTTTGATACTTACCTAACCAAGTAAGTAAAATTGGGATTTTTTTAAATAAATGGGAAATTTATGAATTTATATATATTTTTGTGAATAAATGCGAAATCTTTTGTATTGTAATTTTTTTGCGAAATTTCGATATTTTTTATGCGAAATTTACGTACACTTACTGATAACAAATCAATCCCGTTATTTTTTGGGAAAATGTTATGGAATATTTAAGTCTCTAGTAATTCTTCAATAAGTCTTGAGAATTTAAAAAGCTTTCATAGAATTTAGAAGTTTTTCTACAGATAATTGAAGATAAACTTCAATTATTATCTGTTCTCCATAAGCACCTTGGGATCACCAGTTTATGTCTGCGGTTATTCCTTAATAATTGTCGTTGATTAAAGAAAAGCTTTAGCCTTAAACAGATTTTTTCTCCAAATGCACATTGTAATCACCAATTTATGTTGGTTAAGGCGAAACGGGAACAGATTTTGTTTTTCTTTCTTTACATACATTATGTAATGACTTTTTTTCATCATTTGAATATTTTTTAAAAAACAATTACCCCAATAAAAATGTCTGAACAGTTTGTATATTTGCATTTAAAATTTTTAAATTTTAAATGCAAAGCATTTTTAGCCTTTGATAAATCTTCTAAAACAATACCTCTGTTCACGTAGCTTTTAATTTATGTTAGTTAAGGCGGTATGGGAGGAAATTCTATTTTCCTTATTTGCACACATTATGTAACGATTTTTTTACTCAGGAGTCTTTTTTAATTTAAAGAAATCGTTATACTAGCGAAAATATTTTAACTAATTAAAATGTTTTAAAATTTTTTATATTTAAATAAACTTTATTCTTTGATATTTACATAACTTTTCCACTTTGTACAAGGGAAAGGTTTCAAAGCATTTTTATCTTCGGGAGTGATATAAATTTTTATTTCTAAGATTTTTAATCATTTAAAAGGGTAAAAAAAATCATTTTCGATAGCAAAATTTGCTTTATTGAAAGTATTTTTCTCTAAATAAAAGGGCAAATATAATTATGAAACACACAAAACTTCACATAGAGATAGATAGCTGGCGAGGAATTTCAGTTATGTCGCTTCAAACATGGCAAATCATGAAAAACTCTGCTCTAAAATAATATCTTATAAAACAGCGCCTCTAAAACTTTTCTTATTCATGACCTTTTTTTATCATCGAGATTTTTTTCGCGACCCCAGGAAATAAGGATATACCGTAAAATCTTGACTATAATACGCATACGTGTATAATACGCACGCTTGATTTTGCGCGAAATTTTCGGAAAAAATTAAAATTCCACTATAATACGCACTCATAACTTTTCAATATTTCATTTAAAAATTGCACAAATATTTATTAACATAAATAAAATTTGTAAAAAAAATAAACGAAAACGTCAAATTTGGTAGAAAAAAAAACTTAAATGTTTAATTCAATACAAACAATACAGTGAAATTATCAGTCTTAAACTTTCACTAGAATACAGCTCATCTATTGTTTGTCGTTTATTCAATGTTTAAAACTACGTGTTTTGGGGGGGTTTTGTACACGAGTATAATACGCACCCTCATTTTTCGGACTAAAATGTGAAAGAAAAGTGCGTATTAAACTCAAGATTTTACGGTAAGATAAATATTTTCTCATAATTTATTACTTTGGTAAACAACATCTATAAATATATATAACGCGTAGGTATGCGGCACAAAAATCGGCGATATTTCTACACTCCGAATGGCAACGGCTGCAACTACCAGATGTAAACATTAGCGGCCAACTGCGTGTGTTTAGTGGTTCGACGATAGCACGTAATTTGGTGCAATTTAATTGCTGTACTTTACACGTGAATAATTTTAATTTATTCACGAGATAATTTATTCTTTTGTTCCATCGGTTTTTCTAAATTATGTAAGAGGACAAACTTTTGACAAATTATGTTTAAACCTATCAAATCCAGTGTTTAGTCATAGGCAGTTGTATGTAGGTTTATCTAGAGTTCGTTCTTTTGATTCTGTCACTGTAGTATCTCCTATTTCTGAAATACTCAACTGTGTCTATCAAGAAGTTTGAGGAATATCATAGTAAAATATTAATAATTGCATTATAATATATTAATAGTATGTAAGAGTTAATTGTCGACACTTTTTTAATAGTACTTGCTGAATTTTTACTCCATTTTATAAGTGAAGAAATTTTCCCAACAATTTTTCATTTGGTATTATTAAGTGTAGATATCTGAATTGGGAACATTAGTACATATAGAGATGTAATCCACACTATATTTTAGTACTTGCTGATTTTTACTCCTTTTTTAGTGAAAAAATTTGTCTCTAACAATTTCTTATTTGATGTAATGATAAAGTGTAGATATCTTAATTTTGAAAATTATTACATACAGAGAGGAATGTAATTTTTTAAATCTTTGTTGTTTGGTTTCTCAGTCTTATCTTTAACTCTGTTCTGAAGTAATGGAAATTGATATTCTTTTAATCACGATGTTTTAGAATCAGCCTTATAGAGAATTTTGCAATGATTATAAATTTTTTGGCTGAGATCCCACTACCACTTAACAACGTACATTTTTATGATGACAGGTAATAGTAACATTCCTTACATACGTTTCTTTCAGTTCAGTTGTTTTGCAAAAGAAATATAAAACTAAAAGCGACCATGCTGGTCGCGCAGCGGCTTGTACATATGAAGAATAGTAGTTTTGATACATGTTTTAAGTGTACAAAAATTGATGAAAGAAAATCACATTTTAATGAGACGGATGTGGTTTTTTTTTTTTTTTTTTTTTTGGGGGGGGGGGGGCTGTACTTCAAATTAAACCTTGGTGCAATATTTGACACTGCTGAACGTAAAGCATGTTCAATATTTTTCAGCGTTGATCGATATTTGTATTTAATAAGCGTCAAAGCTGAAAAAGGCAGTGGTTTTATTTAAATATTTTAATTCATAGATGTTTTATCGAGGTTTGCATAAAATATGAGGAACATGCTTACAGTATATTGGGAGAAATATAATAAAATATGTCACAGATACTCGCGGCGGGCGACAAGAATTAAATTCTTGCATCAGAATTAAATTTTTGCGACCCGACCCCATTTGGGGTCGTGACCCACAAAGAAACGGAGTTGTAAAATAATAAACTTAAAGTACAAATATACAGTTGGGTACGCATAGAATGCATAATAACGTTGAATCAGGCAGTAAATCATCATAGGAACTATCGGTTTGAGTAATTTCTTTCTAAAAGCAGTTTAGTGTGATTCAAGCTAAGAAAAGAAAAATTTATTCTCTTGAGAATTTTTCTGTCCCTTTAATCTGTTTGCCAATACGGGGTACTAATCACTGAAGACTTTCGCACATAATCCACGAGAGTCGTGGGTTGCTTTCAATTTGGGCACCGTATAGGTGAACCAACACCACCCCATGGTGCCACCTCAATTTTGATCAAGCTCCACCCCAGGGGCGACTTCTGAGGAAATCGTACCTTCTCCTACCTTCTCCGGCTTCATATAAGGACTTTCCAGTTTACGGATTTAACATGCCCAAATCCAGCCTAGACACGAGGGTAATTATTGGCATACCACCGGATTCGAACCGAGCATCCCCAGTCCCAAGCGCAAAGCGCTACCACTAGGTTACCTCGGGTCCCACCCTCTTTAATCTGTAAGTATGTAATTTCCCTTCAAATCAAATAGTGTTATAAACTATAAAATGCATTTCCATTGACTAAACTGTACTTAATTTCGCCATTTCAATATTATGCATTGAGTTAGACAAGAGAATGAGGAATTTATAACTACCCACCTCACATTAACCCAGAATCAATCTCATGCAGGGTATCAGAAAATGAAACATTTGTGTATTAAAATTATGTATTTATTCATTTCAAACTTGTATTGTGATATTTACATCCAAATTCATTCAGTTATGAGAAAATGTATATTTTATTAGCACACTTTAACTTATTTTATCCACGAATGCTTTTATTGTGTGATATTAGAATTAATATTAAGATGAATACATTTTAAATTCTTAAAATAATGCCTGTTATCATGATGATTAGCTGTATGAACGTCACAAACCATTCGGTAGCATACAAGTTGAATGGTAAAAAAATTAATATAAAAACTCCGTATTTTTCGAACCCTAAGACTCACCTTTTTACATAAAAAAATGACATAAAATTGGGGTGTATCTTATGGTACGAAGGTAACATTAAAATAAAATGTATATTTTATTATAAACATCATAAATATTTATTATATAAATATTTTATTTATTATATGTATTTTTCATTAAATATATTTTTTATATTTAATAAGTAAGAAATTGAAAATATCTTAATATACCAAACAAAATACAAAATATTCTTTTCTAAAAATCCTTCTATAAATTTTAGGTGCGTCTTATCGTCCGGTTTGTGCTATGGTCCGAAAAATTCGGTAATCTTGAGGCATATAATTTAGTCCCCGGGTTTTAAAGTGATATGGTATTGCATTAAGCATCGACGGCGAACCCGTCTTAAGAGAATTTGGCTGGCACTTAGACGAATAATCTTTGACCAAGTTTGAATTTGGAAGACCTTTAAATACAATTAAATTGTTCCGAATCGAGATCTATATGAATTCAAATGCTTATCGATTTTAAAAATAATCTCTATAATTAATGAAATTAAGCAGCTATCGGACTTAAGAAAAAATTTTAATTCCAATTTTAATTCAAAAAATTAAAATTGTGAATAACTCGATTTCCAAACTAGAAAAATTTTACACGCCACTTAAAACCACTCATGGCTGTTTGGAAAAAAAAATTTCCACAAGAGAAAATATTTGAAAATCAGAAATCAGCTTTATTAAAAAGGGATTACAGAAATAAACGGGCTAATGAATCTAATTCGAAAAATATTTTCTGTCTTTATCGTGTCCACGAACAGTGCAGAAGAAAAAAGTCTAGATAGAACCGAAAGCCTGTATAATAGCAGCTGCCAGACCAGGTGCCCCTAGGCTGTAGAGGAGTTCTTGCGGTGACCAAAACAAGTTTGAAAAGAGCAACCACGATCTAGGCTCTCAAAGATATGTTCTGGAGAAAGTTGGATGGTATATTATATGGTATATATATCCAAACATTCTTTTCAATATCCAAATATTTTAAATATATTTCAAATATTTTCAATATTTCAATGTCTTTTTCATCCAAATATTTTGATGACTGCATGAAATGACTAAATATCAGCAAGGGCGCAGTGGTCAAATTGGCAAAAGCAGCGAGCCAGAGATCTGAACGTCTCTGGTTCGATGCCAGGACACAAAATCCACCGCCGTGTTCACTAATGGTGGCCGGTGCACGTAAAATCTGGTTTAGCTGCAATGTCCTCCAAGTTCTCAAATTTACCTCTGGAGGTGCAGGGTCAAGTGTTCTGGTCTCGTCACTTGACTCGGTTCTAAATTACGGGACCGGCTTGTAGGGGGTAATGCTGGCCTCCTATACGGTTCCCCCTTAAATGAATGGTCACTAGTCTCGCCGTTTACTTTGAACAAATGGCGTCATAGCCAATCTTCCGCCCATTTGTAATAAATAACTAAATATCGATATTTATCTGCCAAAATCGAGTTAATTATATTTTTTTTTATTTATACATCACACTTTATTATTATTTCTGTGAATATTTTGTTCCTTTCATGACACAATGCATATTTGTTATAATTAATAATAATCTCTTTCTAAAGGCTTTTTTTTCCTATTGATAAACTAGCCTGGCACGTCAGCGGCCACAGCTTTTAATATTGCTTGTAAATGTTTCGCGCACGCGCACAAGAAAAGATTCGACACCCTTGGTCAAAATTGCAAACAAAGCCAACAAAAAATTAAACTTTTATAGTTATAAAAAATGTTTTCCACATTTTAGAAATGTCTTAAACAAAATCAAATTAATAAATAGTTAAAAGAAAGTATACACTTGTAATGTTATTATGTGGTAATGTATCCCATATGAGATACGCTATCTCAAAACTGCGAATAACTATAACTAAAGCAATTTGTGTTTATTTAGTATAAAACATTTCTACAGACAACTTTTTAACGATGCCCTTTTAAGAGACTGTTCCAAATAACCGCCATACTTAAAGATAATGTAGTGTAAACAAGCACAAATATGGAATAAAATTTATAAAAAAACATCGTTAAATAACATCCTCGAATAAAACTTTTGAACCCACAGCTGTTTGCAACTCTTATTGTATTCTTATAAAGACAAATAGAATTACATTTCCGTATGTGAGACATTCGTTGGAGCATAAGCGTCATAAAGTACTCTGAGGTAGAAATTCGATTTTCCTAACAGCTAGTTGTCATTTTTTCCCCTTTTTTGCGATGTTACACGACGTTAGCTTTTTCTGGCATACTTATTAATTCAAAATCTTTACTTTGAGCACCTAGAAGTTCATTTTAAGTGAGGCAATATACAGGCCGCGGCAGAATGGACTTCCACTGTCTAAAGGTCACTGGTAAAGGGGTGGTAGATGTAGAACGGCATAGGAGATGGCAAAAGTTCCTGAGGATTTTCGAGTTGTCAGTGTGTGTGTGGCTAAGGTTCCTGGGGCTGACGACTGTCACACCCCAGCCCAGTGTACATATGAATACAAGAAAATAGAAACATAAATAACACAATCACAGAAGAATTTTTTATTAACGAACGATGACACTGGCGATGGACGATGGATTGCAGCTCCCCTTTCTAGACGGGGGCTCCTTTTGCAGGCAGAAGACTGACGAGTTCCCCAGAATACAACCTAGTCTTATGCGGGAATCGGGACTACTCTAGATTTGTGTGCACGGCCGCCATCTTGGATTTTTTTTTGCGCCAACTTGGCGATTTTACCGTGTTTTTAGGAGTGGAAAAATTCTCGCCAATGTGTTTTAAGCGGTGCTTTCAAAACGCTGGACTTTGAATTTCTTTAGCTTTTTTAATAAAAACCACCTGTTTAAATTATGAAACTTAGAAAAAACTTTGAAAAATCATTTAAACGTTGGACTTAGATTTATTTTTGGGTTTTTAATAAAAACCACTTTTTTAAATTATGAAACTTGGAAATTTTTTTGAAAAAATCATTCTCAAATATTGGAAATTTTGGATTTTTCTTTTAGATTTTTTAATAAAAACCACCTTTTTAAATTATGAAACTTAGAAATATTTTTGAAAAATCATTTAATCGTTGGACTGAGATTTTTTTTTGGCACATTTAATTAAAAACTACCTTTTCAAATTATGATCCATATGAAAAATTTAGTCAAATGAATTTTACTTACAGATAAAATTTCAATGCCATGTATTCAGTTTGCCCTAACTCTTTGACTAATAGTAATGAATCACCAAAATATTATGGCAATATATTGTTAATTAGAAAAAAATACAGCATTTTCGTACCACCTAAATAACTTGCAATTTAAAAATTATCTAAAATTCAGCTTTGAAAAATGTAAAATAATTATGAACCCATAAATTTATGGTGAGTAACCAGATCCTCTGTTTTTTTTTTTTTGGTTAGGGCATTGTTCAAATGAAATTTTACTTCAGATTTGACCTTAACCAAATATTTGGTGCATACAATAAAATCGGGACAAGGATTATTTGACATTTATCCTGCTGTGTTGGAAATAAGAAAAAAAAACTTTTCCTAAACCAATAACTTAACCTTAACTAACTTCTTAACTTAGGTTCCTGGGGAGAGAGAAGTTGAACTTCAGTTATTTAAATTTATTTGTAATCCACTACATCTTGGAATTATAAAATATTTTAAAATATATTGTATTTAAAATGTATACTGTATTTTACATTTTACGAAAAAATGATGGCAGATAATTTTTACTTCAAATAAATGAAATGGTGTATCATTATAGTATACTAATTGACAATCGATAAACAAAATTAAAAGCAACTTAAATTTAATAAGTTAACGAAAAACTGATAATGGATTCAAAAATTTTCAACAAAAAGACTCTTAGTTTTAAAAATAATTTACTCTTTTGAGTATAGTCCATTTGACTCAGATTTCCAGGTCAAGGTCGCGATCTGACCTAAAATTATTATACTGTAATTAAAAGATCACATCAGAAATAACTGTTTGATCTTAAAATTAGAGAATTTGACATTGGGTTATTTTTACCAGAATGCAATAATTATCGCCATGCGAAATGCGCCAAACCCTGGCGGTAAAATCCAAGATGGCGGCCGTGCACACAAATCTAGAGTAACCCCCGGGAATCGAACCCGCGCCCCCGGCGTAGCAGGTTGATGCCTTAACCACTTAGCCACTGGGCGACCTGGTTGTCAGTAGACACCATGATTGGTCCAGTGAACATCGCAGTTTCATTATGGCTACTGTGTATTTACCCTATTGGATTATCTCACCTCAATGTTAACCTACGGAGAAAATTTGTTTACAGCTACATAAATGCTGATAATCCGATAAAAATGGTATTTTCAAACAGCTTGAACTTTGCACCCTGCAACTTGATTCATTTTATAAATGTCGTCCACCATATGAATTTTTGAGCGTTTGAAACACGCTATACCAGATTTCGTCTCTGAATAATTTTAAATTAAAATATATTATTTGCAATTTTTAAACAAAAACGAAAATTGCCGCGAGGTGTAAAATTTTTTTCTCTATTACGGAGTACAATTTAAAAAAAAATCTTTAAATCCAAGCTGGCTATCCTAGGATACATTTTCTCCATAGATTCACATTGAGGTGAACGAATCCAATAGGGTTTGTACACAGCAGATTTAGCGAGGCGTTCTTTTAAAACAACGATTCTGTAACCCAACACAGAGGGTATTCAGGGCGCTCTCCAGAAGGCATTTGTCGTGGGGTACGACATATTAAAAGTTCGAAAAGAGCAGACAAACCAATTAAGGCGAACAAACGGGATGTAAAATGAAAGAATGAAATGGCACCAGCTTATACAAGGAACCGGAAGAAGAATAAGGAATCGAAAAGAGCAGTTAAAAGACGGAACAACGAGGGGTCTACTAAAAGGGGACAATGAAATAAAAAGGTGATTGTTGACAAAGAGGAAACGACCCCACACATTTGGGTTGTTCTGGGAAAACAAGATTCTTAGAACTGCAGGGAAGAGTGGAAGGCTGAATTATTTTAATGAGAAACGCCCCTCGCTCGTAATGGTCAAGAGAGAAGAGTTAGGGGGTGGAAATTAGCGAATCGAAATTGGAATGAGAGAAATGATATAACATGATTGACGAATGAAATGAACGGGAGGAGCGTTGAGAAGGAGATAAAAAATAAAGAGTGTGAGAGTATTAATGAATCAATGATTTGATTTTTGGCGCTCAGACTCAGCCCACTGTTATGAAGTAGTAGCCTCCTTAGAGAGAAGTTCTCAAAAGAATATATGCGATATTGCGCCCAGACTCAGCACATCGCTAAAATCCTGCAAGCCGACGATGAGAAGGAAATAGATGAGTGCCCAAGCCAAAAAGATTCACTGACCTCTGCAACCCAGCGATGATAATTGATCGGAGGGAAACCTATCCTGTCTTCACAGCCCGCTAATCGCCAGCCATCGTCCCGCGCCGTCCAACGAAATTTGATGAATGCGTCACCAGAAAGAATTGAATCCGAAAAAGAGATCCCAATCGATGCTAGATGACATGCCGGCGAGTGTTCCCTATGCAGTCTACAAAAATGGAGGTAACCTTTAACTACCTATTGCCAAAGAGTCAATAAATCCCCGAGTCATATAATATAGGCTAAAATTAAGAAATAATAAATTGCGTACTGAGAGTGGAATCAAAAGTAAATGAATGAACTAATATAATTGAATAATCAATTTATAGTGAGTGTTTTTTCTTGATGTTAATAATTATCAGTAATATAATTTAATGTGTAATTATATATGTGTTTATGTTAATAAATCACTGTATTATTTAGAATTCAGAGTAATGGTATCATTGCCTACCACTACACTAAATCACGCCACCAACTAAAACCTATGACAGCATTCTCCGGACATTATGCAACTGATGCAGTTCCTCGTCGAAAACAATTCAGACGTGAGCAAATGAGTTTTCATTGACAAGGAAACCAATTGGTCATCCTCGGAACACTGGAACACCTGAAATTGTGCTATGAGTCTGTGAGTCCACTGTTCATTATGAAGTTGTCTCCATTCTCCCAGAGATGACCAACAGAGTGATGGGAAACTTTATATAACGTCTTCGGCAGTGCATTGCAAATAACGGGTGCCACCGAAGTGATGTTATTTTTAAAACCTAAGGGTAAAGAACTAAATTGTTATTACTTTTTGAAAACATAAAACTTATTTCTGTAAATTATTTCGTTCTTTTTTTTATTACCCTTTCAAATGGGGGAGTCCATTCTGTGGCATCCTGTATGTGTATTCAATAATAATTTTTATGATTAATTGTTATTAGTAAGTGTCTAAACATCAGGAGTATTTTCCCGCGGTGTACAAATTTCCTATTAAAATTTCTTTAGTTTTTGATGTCTAGGTCTTAGTTTGTTTAATTTAGTTTTTCTGATGCAATCTTATGTTTGTGATTAATTTAACGCGAAATGAATTATTTCTTATTGATTTTCGAAAATCATTCTTAGTAACAGTAAGTAGTCTGATCTATTAACGGACATTTCGTATTTGCTCCTGTGTGTTATAAACAAGTTGGTATATTTTTGTCAAATATTTGCTTTAACAGCGATATGTATACAGAAAGAGTAGAAACAAAAAAGTATTTGGTTGTTAAAACTTACTCTATACAATTTAATTTTAATTTTGAACATATTGCATAGTACATGGATTGCACAATCTTCAAACATAGCCTTGGGCGAGTTTTAGGAAATCGAGGTAAATACCTATTTTTATAATTCTCGTTTTTTGGAAAGGTTTCTATTTGCATCTAAAACACTGAAAAAATTAAAAATCTAAATCCCAGAGGAAACTTGCACATGTACCAGCGTTATTATTTTCTTTGTGTGGTTCCAGTTCCGGGAAGCATATGATAAAGTATTAGAAAAAATCCTTTTAAAAAATTATGTGTATAAACAAGGAAATGTATAATGTTTTAAATAAAATTCCCTCTGCCTGAAGTAAAAAAAACTTCTCTATAGAAGAGATTAAAAAAATAACCATTCTAATTTCAAAGCAAAACCAGCCTTTCTCTGCCTTTGAATTTCGGAAACGATCTTTTATTTATTTCATAGAGAAGATCTAAGGACATTCAAGTAACATTAATCAGTATTTGTTGGTGCTTTTTTTTTATGTTTGATGTGGTCGTTTATGAAACAAAATAACAGTGAAACTGTTTAGCAATACCTACATAAATTATCGTTTGAAAATTCTGCTAGCCTTTAAAGAGAATGTTTTCAAGTTCTCACAATATCCTAACTATTAAAAAGTGTTTAGTACTTTTAAATATTAAATATTGCAGTGTTAAGTATTTTAGAAAACAAGCCCTTAATCAACCCCATCGAATAACATTCTATAAAGTACATGCCCTTTTCATTTTATTCTATGCTACATATCTCGCCCCGTTATATCCATCACTTTCACATGCAATATATTTTGCTAACTTTTTTTTCTTTCTCCGTAAAAGCACCAGATTAACTCTGGAATCGAACCCATACCTTCCCCATTTTAGAAAAGTGTGCTGACTGTTACACCATGGGAGCTGTATCATAACTTTTCTTAACAAAATGAACATTCTTTGCCTTTAAAAATAATTTATTTTGAGCCTGACGTTGCTTTTGCAATAAAGCCATTACTTCATTCACATTTTTTTTAATCTTAAAATAATTACATTGACTCCGAAATCGAACGCGCATTTGTTGCTTTCCAGACATCTGTTCTCACCATTATCCTAGTTAGCGAATTCATGGCCTGCCTAAACGTACTTCAAACGAAAAGGAAATATTTCAGGTAGTCTGTTCTAACGAAACTATCGCGGTTTATTAACGTAGGATTACTTATCATTGCTTACCTCTTTTGTATGTGTATAAGTATGTATGTGTTATGTATATATGTATCTATATATATGTACGTATGTATACATATGTATGTCAAAATTTTAACGCATTTTGCTACTTTTCTGTTTAACTGTTTACTGCTTGTCGAAGCGATACAGACTGGGTTTGGCACATTGCCAAAATTATAACTCGCGAGGATGGATGGACGGATGGACGGCTGGTTTTAACATCTGAAATTTTGCTTTCCGAAGGACAGTTATGGAGGAACGCAACGCTAAGTTAAATGTAATGCAACAATTAAGTGTGCCTGTTACCTTGCAGAAAATATTCCGAGCCCCAAATTTTTGGGTTATTTAAACCTTATAAAAAGAAATTAAATAAAATGTTGGACTTAACGGTGTAAGGAAATTTGAAAATTTCATTTTTTTGTAACTTTGGCATTTCGAAAGTTTTTTTGTTCCCTCAAATGTTACTCTATGCTAAAAAATTTAACATTTTTTAAAAAATTCTTGAAAACTTGAAATTGTGTAATAAAAAACTTTAAATTCGTTATTTGAACCACATGTATCAGCTGCATCAATAATTAGCTCTATTTTAAGCATTTTTTATTTTCCCTTTTGCACGCAAGAAAGTTTAAAAATTATAAAAAAATACACTAGGCTTGCGGGATTTATTAAACATTTATTTATAACACCTTTAATCACTTTAACGGCCAAAAAGACTTCCAAATCAGGAGCTCTATTTTGCATTTTTTCCACATTTGCTTACGGAAAAGGTAAAAAATAACTAAAAATAAAATATAACATGCCTGCAGAATTCAGAAAAAATTATAAAATATTCACTGACTTAAATAGTCATAACATATTTTTTTCACTAAATTTTTAATTCATAAAAAAAAGTTTTCTGAAATTTTATTCAAAATGAAATACGGAAGATAATTTAATAAAAATAAAGAAAACACTGCATAAATTTTCATAGAGATACCTTGCATTGAATTTATATATATATATATATACATCCTCTTAAAGATGGCAAATCGTGAAAAAAATTTTCTTGCGAGATAAATAGACTTTAAATACAGACGGGTATACAAAAAGTGTACAGCATAAAAGTATTTTATCTTGAAATATAATCACCTTAGTAACTGAAATATAATCACCATTAGTTACTTGTCTGAAATATTTTTGAGAATTGTATCCCAGAACCCCTGAAAATCAAAAAAAAAATTTCATCTTATTTCTTATCGCAGTTTAAAGATGATTACAAAGCAAAAGTAAAATATTTCCCTACACTAATGAGTTTTTTTTCCTAGTTCTTAATACAAATTTTTTACTGAAATTTAGTTTGATTCCATGTTCAAAAGTCGTAGAACATCGTCTTGAAAAAAACATTTATGTTTGTTGTTGTTGTTGTTCCTAATGCCCCCTGGCAGTTCCTGACCTAGTCCATATATAGGCTTCGGACTGAGTAGTGCGGCTCTGATTTATATTAGCACCTTAAGCATCGGAGTCCGACTTGGCTAGGTGCCACCACAATTTTGACCGAGCACCCCCAGGCACGACATCTTGGGGGAACGTACCTTTCCCACCCTCTGACCTCATAGAAGGACTTTCAGGTCTGCAGATTTAACGTACCCATATCCGGCCTAGACACGAAAGTATAAAACGGCTTGTTGGGATTCGATCCGAGCACCCTGAGTACCGGAGAGTCGATCGATCCGGCGAGCTACCGATAGGCTACCTCGGACCCATATGTTTGTTTAAATCACACATAAAGTTTATTTAAATTTTACTAACTTATTTGAAAATAACAGTACTTTTTTGATCACGCTATTTAAACTAGTTTTATTAAAATGATATTATAAAATACTTGAAGTCAAGGGGAAATCATTAGGAGAGATCTTATTTGCTTTCACAGTAGGTGAATTTCCTTTAAAGGTTTTTAACTGTCGTTTTGATGGGATATTTTGCAATCAGGGAAAGAAAAATAGATTTTTACATCAAAAATAGATCATATCTGCTACTTAGTTTTAACTCCTTAGGCTTAAGGCTGCCGTTCACTAACCATACTGGATTCGCTGACCTCAATGTTAACCTATTGAGAAAATTTGTTCACGGATTGCCGACGGGAATTTCAAGATTTTTTTTAATTGTACTCCGCAATAGAGAAAGAAATTTTACCCCTAGAGGCATTTGTAATTTTTTTAAAAAAGCAAACATTATTTTTTAATTTAAATTATTCGGGGGAATAAATCTGGTATGGTATGTTTTTTAAAATCTCTTAAATTCATTTGGCGGACGAAATTTATAAAAAAAAAATCCTGTTGCAAGGTGCAGAAAAGTTCAGGCTATCTGAAAACAGCATTTTTATTGGATTATCAGCATTAATGTAGCTGTAAATAGCAGACAAATTTTCTCCATAGATTAACATTAAGGTGAGCGAATCCAATAGGGTTAGTACACATCAACCTCAAAGACGTTTCCACGGGAAAATTCTACTTAGGAACAGAGTAAGACTTCTGCATATATTTACATTTGTTTTTTGCTGAAGTCGATGGATAAATTCTACTGATAGTTCGCTTTCTCCAACATAATAGCTGTATTGCATGTCAGCTAAAAATATTCAAACCGGACACTATAACTAAAAGGGCTGTATGCCCCTGCTCTTATTGTACTTTCATATTTTAATGCATTTTGTTTTTCGAACTACGCTCTAGTTTCTGGTACGTCAGGGATTTTATTGGAATACTTTGTGTCTAGTACCGGAAGATGTAATAATATAGATATTAAAAATTTAAGAATCCTTTCTCGGAAAACATTTCTCATAAAAATCTCTATGATACATAACATTCTGCAAAGCGTGTACCTTTGAAGATTTTCTTTCGAGTAACCTTCAGTTCATAGACATTGGGTAATAGTTCATGCCGAGATGAAGGTAATAGTAATCATTTTTAAATAAATGAACACTGAAATGTTCGCGCACGCTTAGTCTTGTTAATAATATCTTTTTCCTATACATAAACGAATGAAAACCACCCAAACAAAACAATAGACTATCATTATATATATATATATATATATATATGTGTGTGTGTGTGTGTGTGTGTGTGTGTGTGTGTTTGCGAGTGACTTGGTACAAGAAATGCCGAAGTCAGTTTTCTCTAAGATTACTTTCTTTGCTTATGTCTCTTTAAAAAAATATTATTTTCAATGTAATAAGTACCCAAGTCTGTCCGGTGCTTTAAAAGTGTTTTCTAAACCATTGTACAAACTTGGGTAATTCTTACGTTGAAAATAATATTTTTTAAAGACACATAAGCAAACAAAGTCATCTTGGAGAAAACTGACTTAGATACTTCTTGTACCAAGCCACAGATATATATATATATATATATGTGTGTGCGTGTGTGTGTGCGTGTGTGTGTACACAGAGAGAGAGAGAGAGACATGTATAAATTTCTCGATCTATTCAGTTTCCAATTAATTATAATATTAAATTTAAATATTGAATATAACAAAAATAAATAATCCAACAGAGCTAGATAATTATGAGAAGAATGTAGAGAAAAACATACAGAAATCAAGCACTGGGGGCTCCACGCACCAGAGGCAAAATTCTGTAGTAGTGCCGGAACTAAACCAGAAATCGAGGTAACCGACTGGTCTCGTCATCAGGGAACCTAACCAAATCAGTTTCCTCAAGGGGGAACTTTCTGAATAGGATGCAGGTAAAGCCAAAAGACACCCCATGGCCCCGAGATCACCATTGAAACAGTTAGTCAAAAGATAATTAAAAGACACGGACAATTTGCAGTAAGGGCTCAACGTACCTTACATGCAAGTACACATACAATCCTAATGAAAAGACAAAGATGCATACATACCCTAATTCCGTAAGTGACGGTTATGGCGAAACAGCAGCCAATTTTACCCAAGTAGTTACATCACTGTAGCAAAACCACAGCGCCACACCCTATTGAAGTTTAAAAAAAGGAAAACAGAAACCCTATCCTAAACGTCTTTACACTTACAAAACAAATCACTAACGCCGGAACCAACCCCCACTTGACTACCATTCGCCATAGGGCACGTATGACACCATTTATCTTTACATTTAGCATATTTTTTAAATTTTATGTTATATAAACGTAACAGTTGTTCAGGTAACATTTTAACCACCACAATCCCCCTAACGAGACGTGCAGCAGGGCTCCTTGTTACGGAACGCGACGATCCATGTCCCATGAAAAAATCCTTAATACTCGTTTGCATAATATTTTAAGTTTTAACCTGAAAAGCAAAGAAATCATTAGAAAAGCCTGCATACTACATGAGGAACCCCGGAAAAGAAACCATAAACATTTTCTTTTGACTAACTCTTTCAATGGGGATCTCGGGGCCTTGGGGTGTCTTTTGGTTATACCTGCATCCTATTCGGAAAGTTCCCCTTGAGGTAACTGATTTGGTTAGGCTCCCTGATGACGAGATCAGTCGGTTACCTCGATTTCTGGTTTAGTTCCGGCACTACTACAGAATCTTGCATCTGGTGCGTGGAGCCCTGAGTGCTTGATTTCTGTATGTTTTTGCCTACATTCTTCTTATAATTATCTAGCTCTGTTGGATTATTCATTTTTGTTATATTTGTCCATTTTAAATATGAGGATATGAAGCAACTTCACAATCTTTTATTGAAAAGTTTAATGTTTTCAATGCTAGGGTAGATTATAAGTTAACTTGTTTGGCAGTCTATGTCCGATTTTTAATTTTTTTGTTTACATTATTTTACATTTAAATATTGAACTAGTTCATTGCAAAATAATTTGGATATTCAAGATGTGGGCATTAACACTCCTGCTCAATGGCTGAAAAAAAAATCACATATAACATTTTCGTAGAAATAAACACGCAACTTCCTTAAAATCCACTTTTTTCTTTTTCTTTATTTTGGGGGGGAGGGGGTAGCCAATGCGGGGCACTTTTCAGTAAAGACATCCAAAATCTCTCCACGTGAATAGTTGTTAGCTTTCAATGAAACACTTTTTATATGAACTAACACCACCACCACTGATGCCCCCTCAATTTATCCTCACACACCCAGGATACGACATATGGAGGGCTCGTACTTTCCCCACATACCTCTGAGCCAATAGAAAGACACTTTACGGTCTACGGATTCAACGTGCCCATATCAGGCCTGGACACGAAGGTTCAATGGCGGTCGTCGGGATTAGAACTGAGCACCCTCAGGCCGAATCCCAGTGTTATATCACTAGTGCTGTACAAGGCGCGCGGTGAAATAGGGACTTTTGAATTATGACAAAATTCTCATAAATAAAAATCCGTCTAAGCGATGATCATATGTACAGATGAATAACAAAAACTGAGACATAACAGCGAGCAAACAGCTCTTAACGGAAGAATTTACATGGCTCGCGAAAAGATACTCTCCCCTCACCTCTGATCGAGAGTGTGGGAGATTAACAGATACCACATACTGACTGACACATTAACAATCCTGTTCTTCTTATATACAACTAAACATTTGCATAAGAGACACGGTCTACAGTTACATACGTCCAAATAGGGTTCGCTAAAAAAGTAGTTTCATCTGGCAAATACGTAAGAGGGACAAAAAAAGCTGACGTCATATTTGCAACAGCCGACGAGCTGAATACCACAGCGTTGATGCGATGTTTAACAGGCTGACACCTCAAACGCATGTTAGGAAGTGGCAAAATAAAAGTAAACAAGGTGAATATCGCCACGTTATGTAGGTACCGCGCAATTTTCCTATCAACTATGCTATCTCGGGCCCCTTAACTCCACAATAAAAATTAAGATTTGAAAACAGCCTCAGACTAATTAATATAGCTCTTTCGTTAGGCCTGGGAGCAAGTCTAGTAAGTTTGATTGTTTCTACGTCAAATTCAGACAAAAAAATAATTTGGAGAGTTTTCTGAGTTAGACTAAGACCCACAAATTATCTCCACTCTCATATCGGTGGTAAAGCCCCATAGTGCTAAAGTACCGAGTTACTACTGTTTTTTCTGACAGCTACTTGGGCAGACAAATGGTTTCTCTTTAAGCCAAATGTAGTCATCCTTCATTAGCATTTCATTCCACATATAATTATAACCCTCTATATTAATTCATCTTTTCTATAAATATAGTCGATGCTATCACAGACTAATTGACTCATATATTTTAGACTTCCTTCTAAAGGGTCCACTTCCTCTGATGACTTAAATCTGCTGTGTACTAACCCTATTGGATTTGCTCAACTCAATGCTAACCTCTGAAAGAAAATTTGACCAAAGATTACCGACTTGGATTTTAAAAAATTTTTAATTGTACTCCGTAATAGAGAAAGAAATTTTACTCCTTGGGGTATTTTTCATTTTAAAACATTAAAATGCAAGTAATATTTTGAAATTTAAATTATATGGGGAAAGAATCTGATATAGTGTGTTTCAAACGCTCCTAAATTCCTTTGGTGGACGAAATTTATAAAATGAATCCTGTTGCAAGTTGCAGAAAAGTTCAGGCTATCTGAAAATACCATTTTTGTGGGATTTTCAGCATTTATGTAGCTGTAAATAGTAGACAAATTTTCTCCATAGGTTAAGATTGAGGTGAGTGAATCCATTAGGGTTAGTACACAGCAGCTTTAATCATTCTTATGGCATGACTATGGTATCAAGCAGATAAAAATGCACCTCTTGTATTTTTCCTTATTTTGATGCAAAAGTTTCGCCTACACTTTTATCAGGCAATACTACCGGGAAATTGCTTAAAGAGTTAATTTTCATCCCCTAATTGCGGTTCTTTTGCAACGGCCTCGTAGAACACCTATACCTACATGGCGCAAACTAATCAGGAATGCCACTAAAGTGCTCAAATCCTCCCCACCCCCGTCTTACACCACACCATTTATTGCGAATACATTGTTACAAAACTTTGTAACAAAAGACCAAAGGGATGAACACAAAAACTAAGGGTAAAAGCAATTCGGATAATGATTTTAAAATCATTAATGTGACGATCCGAGGAGCGATTATTTCTGCTTGTCTTTTCTAGTGACATACTTCTAAAGAAGGCCAAGGCCGACCAGGGGCTTTCTTGCCGCTGCTGAATTTGATAGCTCCTCATTACTGCTGTTTTATCCTAAGAATGTTTTGCCTCAGACAAAAGATTTCTTTTAAAGTCATCAGATTGCAGCGATGAAATGTGAAATATCTTTCGTCTCAATTTAGACATCAATAATGAAATACGTTTATATATAACTAGCTGAAAACCCGCACTTCGCTACGGAGTACATTCAAATTAAATACAACGATCAATGTATGCAATTGATGTAAAAAAAAAACGAAAAAATATATTTATAAAAAAATCGCAACGGATGTTTTTATAGACAAAATAATGTAGAAGAAAATGTTCAAATTAAATTTAATAGGACATACTAAAGAATACAGTACAATTAATATAATCCAGTTTGAGGATCATATCTTTTACTGCATTTTAATATTTTTTTGGATAATGTCCAATCGTCTGCCGCATTAGCAAGAATAAAAAACATTTTTGTCTATTTAGTTGTTATGCACGTGACGATAAATTTATTTAGAGTACCACAAAAAGAAATCACGTGATCAGCATTTAATAAATTAAATTCTAAAAATTAATCTTTAAAAATTCACCAAAAATCAGAAGATGGAGGTAAAGATTCGAAAAAGATTTCATTTTAAAGGAATTTTTATGATCTTTCTCGGGATATAAATGCTATAACCCTCAAATTATTATTTTAAATGCAAACTTTAAAAAACTTTTAAAACAGCTTAAAAATTTCATTTTAAAAAATCTAAGAAGAATTTTTCAAAAATCTTTCTTAGTGCACCCCTACACTATAAGAAGAATCGCCATGTAAAATTTCAGCCCTTTAGGTCCAGCGGTTTGGTCTGTGCGTTGTATGTCAGTCAGTCAGTCAGTGAGTCAGTCAGTTTCGGAACTGTTATATATATATAGATTACGCTTATATATAAATACGTATGATATATAATTAAAATCACCTATTATTCAGTAATCCGTTACCCTATGTTAACAAAACTGGTTTTTATATACCTATTAAATCTGGTACAGCTATAGCCTATTTAACTATTTTTAACGGAAATAGCTGATTTTTAATTTTCTTTATATGAATAGTGTGCGATCTAAATGAGTATAACAGATAGTAAAGAAATGTAAATCAATATATATATATATATATATATATATATATATATATATATATATATATATATATATATATGTATAATTATATATATATATATGTATATATATATATATATATATATATATATATATATATATATATATATATATATATATATATATATATATATATATATATATATATATATATATATATATATTTCTCAGTCCCTAAAGTTACAAAACTAACTCCCTAACTTAATTTGACCGATTTATTTTTAATTTTACTAAGCCCTGTTATACTGTCCGTAATTTTATATCTACCCTCAGGCGCGCTCCGAGATAAACAGTTAACATAGCCCTGAGAAATAGATTGCAATATTTTGATTTCTGCATTGTAACCATAAGGAATCGCGTACGATGAAATTACTGTGTTAGTTAAAATCCTCACCACAAGGAAAGATTCATTTTAAAATGTCGGGGGTGTTACGTGATGTATAATTAATTACCTTTCTACATTTTCCTCTTCGGATTGACTGGTGTTACTCGCTGGTATGACGTCAGATCTCTCCCGCAGAATGTCTGAATGCAGATAAACCTTGGGATCCCTCAAGGGGATGATCTCAAGTCTGTCTCTCACAGAATGGTGTAATAAATGTTTTAACATTTGAACTATGTGTTTTCATTGAGTTTAGACCACTCGTGCCGCCTACGACTACAACAATTTTAGGATGTGTCTCCAGCGTTAAAATTTGAGCTTTAACATACACACACTCACACTCATACACACACACACACATATATATATATATATATGTGTGTGTGTGTGTGTAAGTAATGCCAGGGGTGTAAACTACAATTAATTAGATTTAATTGGGTTAAAATTAAGTTCTAGACAGTATTTAAATAGTTAACAGATAAAGAATTAGCCACATGGGGATTAAAAGAGCCAACAGATGGCGATGCGCTGTCTATCTCTCGGTTCAAGAGAGTCCTTGAGCTCGGATGTTCTGCGTACAGGCTATTACGTCAACAACATATATGTTGAAAAGCGCATGACTATGATATCATGCATCACGAGATGCTGAAATCCCACGCAAATGCGAGCTCGAAAAGAACAAAGGACAGATTAGAGATTATTTTCGGAGAGGCAGGTCACATGTCACGGGGTTGAGAGATGAGAGGATTAGCTGGATTGATTAGAGTTTCAATTAATGTTAAGAAAGAAAGTCCTTAATTGTTATTTAAGTAGTTGTTATTTCACTGGCCTTTTGTTGATGACTGCCATAACGTGTTATATATATAAATAGGTGTGTATATGTATATATATATATATATATATATATATATATATATATATATATATATATATATATATATATATATATATATATATGCGAGAATTCTTGTGGCAACACGGATATTTTAGAGTCACAAGACACGCGCCGCGCTACGAATTGCGGATAACGTGCCACTGGAGCAAACGAGTTACAACTCAACCGTTTCTTTGGAATGCACGTTATTTTTATTTTTTGGTTGGATTAAAATGTTATGCGATGTTTTGATGTTGACGGAATGAAGATTGCAGGCTTTTTTCTCTGTGGCTCTGACTAAATGAGCATTATTGTATTGTCAGACGGACACAGACATTTTTTTTAATTGTAATAATCTGTTTTGTGTCATTAAACGCTGGTTGTGAATACACATTATTATATTTCGACTGAAACAGTTGGGATATTTGAGCCATGGGGATAAATTTCCTACACACACACACATATATATATATATATATATATATATATATATATATATATATATATATATATATATACAGTATTTTACTATCTATTACACCCATTTGGATGGCTCACTATTCATGTATAAATAAAACTTTTTAAAAGTCAGCTATTCCCCAAAATGGGACGAATTTTGCAATATTAACAGTTAATAAGCTCATAATAATAAAATACAGTGCTTACACTCATTGTAAACACTTAGAAAGAGATATTTGTTGATCCAGTTTTACGAACCCATCACTATTTGTTTTCCAAGAATCGAGAATTTTAAAAAAACAGTTTAGTGTTTACTTAATGTATTCTCTTTTGCTAAAAGATAGTGGTTCATATATTCAACTTAAGTTTAAAATATCTTCTTAAATTCAATTTATAGCCGAAAATAAAATTACTTGGCAACCAACAAAACCAAACTTGGCAACCAACATCTGTTCTTTTTTAGCCAACAGATGGCGGTAATGAAATTAGAAATGAGAGCTGTCATAGTAGTTTCTTACATTAGAGGTATTTTTGTAATTGAAAATAACTATTACTTGGCGCTCATGACTTGAATCTCATTTTATTCTGTTTTTCAACAGATTTATCTGTCTTTGTTTCATTTTGCGTTCTACTGATTTGAAGGATACTTTTAGCTTATTAACATGGTATTGCTGTGCGAATTTTTTGTACAATTGAATTACAGATAAACAAACGCTGAATTTTTGTATTATATAGCTTATTGTAGGGAAAAGGTGTTTTAAAGCACTGTACGCCATCTAGGATGTTTTTGCGATTTAGCGCATTTCGCTGGCGCGATAAATATTTCTAACTGGTAATCCCGTTGGCAACCTCTAAAATTAGTTTTTTTTCTGGATGGTAGTATTTTTCCAGTATTTAAAGTAGATGGAATTAGGTTCTGAGGACTATTCTAGGTTTTTGTGTGTTCTTTAGACGTTTGTGTCATTTTATATTAAAATGTTTTTAGTGTTTTATTATGTTCCTTTTTAAATGTATGCACTTTTTATGTGTTTTTAAATTTTATTCCAGTGTCCTCAATTTGTGTATCTGTTTGAAATTTAACCCTGAGAGCCAATTTGTTTAATTTTGTGCCACACGCACCAGCAGGAGCGTGTGGCACAAAGTGCAACGTCTCTTTCAATCTTGATTATTCCTTTTGTAATAAACTTTATTTTTCAAATTGAAAATAATTTTTCTGCTTTTTATGACAAGATATAAAATGTTGATAATATTGAGATATGTTTATAATTGAAGGCCAAAGAAGGCAGATACAATCGCCTTATTTCAAAACTGTCTGGTTTATTCAATCTAAGGACAATTTGCAAATGGATTCCAATTATGTCCAAAAACCTAAATGTATAGCGTTATACGCGAGATACCGTGTAATAGCTGCACATTTGATCGACTACATCAACTCCTGCCTTTGTCATATTGTAATCCAGTATAATCGCAGGTTTACCGCGGTTAAATCCCGACTAACAGTGAAGGGAAAGGAATAGAACGGTCAGAAAATCCTACCTGCATTAGAAAGGGTGAAGCTATAAATAGAAACTGCTTAGAACATTCAACCCTTACATGTAAAAACAAACCATTCCAAATTACGAAAATGTTGCACTCTATACCCGTGCGCGACCGCTGAAGGGTTAAATATTTCTGTTGCGTAATGTTTTAAAATGTTTATTGGTAAAGTTCGTGTTTAAATTTGGGCCATTTTAAAGCGTTTTTAAATGTTTGTTAAGTGTTAGTGGGTTTTTTAAATTAGTTCCAGTCTACTCAATTTGTGTTTCTGTTTAAAATGTAAATATCTGTGTTGGACAATGTTTTAAAATAAATTTTTGGTATTTTTATGATGCTATGTCCTCATCAAAAATACACTTGTATTAGGTCCTCTGGTGATACCGCGTTAATTTAAACACGCCTACAAAGTTTTTACACATTGGCGAGGAAAAAACGTAAACACATAACGCGCCAATAATGGCCTAAAAAAATCCAAGATGGCGGACGGTGCCTCCAAAACTCTACTCGTCCCTTTATTTTAATATTAGCAGATCAATGAAAAAAATGCTGATTCGACATTTCTTCATTCAAAGTATTATTAAAGAACTTACTTTTTGTTTACTCCCCTGGGTAATTACCTTATTTCTATCCAGGGCCTTTTTATCGAATGGGCAAATCGGGACTAGGCCCAGGGCCCAATGATGCAAGGGGGCCCCAAAACCCCCTTGGTGTATGTACCTAGTACTTCTATTAGTATGTATAGCCCATGGATAGTTCTTATTTTTATAAATTTTCGTAAGGGGGGGGGCCCAAAATAGCATCTGCCCAGGGGCCCCCAGCGTTCATAATCGGGCCCTGTTTCTATATCTAGTTATTTTTCTCCATTAACTCATTCCAGAAGTTCACTGATGACGTCATGATTCTAAGTCGAATTCTGTTTCAGCAGTGGAAGAGTATAGTAGGGGTGAATCTGTTGACAAAAAATCGAAAGAGGTTCAGTGTAAAATTCTAATAATCAAATAAATCGAATGCAAGAGCTAGAAAATGAACAATTACTTTAATAAAAATACAAAATGAAAAATAAGGGTTAAAAAACTCAATCTAGAATTCAAGCATAGAGCTCCTTCGAACAAAAGAGTTTTTTTCTCGAATCAAAATCTAAACTACAAGGTATCGAGGTAAAGACAGAGTGTGAAACGGCCCGTTTATTTTGAAAATGGAATAGGTCACTTATTTTTTTAAATCGAGATATTTAAAAAATATCTAAAGATATTTAAAATCGTAGTGGTTCTCACCACTGTTACTCACAAGGTTAAAACACGGCGCGCACCAGAAAGGTCAGGACAGTTTATAATTAGTGAATTACATGAATTTAGAGAATGAACTCCGGACATAAATACTTTTTTGTGACTTATAACGTAATTATATTAAATATAAAAAGTTTCAGGTAGTCTCTTCTAACGAAATTACCGTGGGTTATTAACGCAGGATTACTTATCGTTGCTTACCTCTTTTGTATGTATATATGTGTTATGTACATATGTATCTATAGATATGTACTTGTAATATATATTGACTTGTTAATATATATACATATATATGTCAAAATTTTGATGACTTTTGGTAGTTTTCTGTTTAACTGTTTACTGCTTGTCCAAGCGATATAGATTGGGTTTGGCGCGCTGCCAAAATTATATCTCGTAAGGTACGGACGGATGGTTTTAGCGTCTGAAATTTTGCTTTCCCGAAGACCGTTATGGAGGAACGTAATCTTACGTTAACATTAATCCTATTGAACAATTTTACTAACTTACTGTGACACATCAATGTTGCAGTTTTCAGTTTTATATGATAACGCTCACCCGTAACGAAATAATTTTTTAAACATCTCTTTTTTAGCATTATTCCCTGCGTATAATGCCTATGTTATCTATATGTATAAAACAGTTCCGTAACTGACTGACATACAACGCACAGACCAAACCGCTGGACTTAAAGAGCAAAAGAAGGGAAGCGCAGAGTTCCAGCCGTGGAATGGAAATCACTCGAATGGGTGCCACGCGGGACTTGCTTGCCAAAATGGTAGTTCTCGCAGCATCAGTTCGAGAGAAACACTGTAGGTAGACGACAGCTCCATATGCTGCCTCGAACGCATCTACAAAGCCTTGAAAGACGATTCTTATACAACCGTCAATCAGGATGTATCTCTTAACTTTCACATTCTCGATGCATATTAAGGTTGTCACAAATTCGCTCCACTCTTCGGCGATTGGATTGGGAAGCACATCATCCCAATCCAGCTTCTGCTGCCACAACCGCTGCAGAAGGATCTTGGCTCTCGTTATCACTGGACCCAAGAAACCAAGGGGGTCATACAGCCTGGCGATCACACTTAGCACTTCACGCTTGGTGTATGACGGTCGATTTGAAATTGATACCCTGAAGACGAACTGGTCTTGCAAAGGCTTCCAGATGATGCCCAGCGTTTTCATAGACAACTCCGTGTCTACAGTGAACGGATGTTCGACGTCACATGACAACGAGCTGTTCAGCAAGTCAGGGGAATTCGAGGACCACTTGTGAAGAGTCATTCCGCATGACTGTAAGGCATCTCGCAGCTGTGATTGTAGCTCTCGGACAGTCTCCAGGTCAGGTGCCCCAGTTACGATGTCGTCCATGTAGGTATCGTGAGCAGAACCTCAGAAGCCAGAGGAAATCTTGTTTTCTCGTCCTTCGCTAGTTGCTGCAGGGTCCTTATGGCAAGGAAGGGTGCATTAGACGTGCCATAAGTGACGGTTTTCAAACGGTAAGTTAAAATCTCCTCGTTGGCTCCAGTCTTCCACACCATTCTCTGAAGATCCCGTTGTTCTGGATCGATGAGTATCTGCCGATACATTTTCTGAATGTCTGTAGTGAAGGCAAACCTGTGTCTCCGAAACCGGGTAATTGTCCCGAAGACGTCCTCAGTGACTTCTCCCTTCATCAGAACGTCATTCAGATTCATGCCTGTTGTGGTGGGTGATGAAGCATTAAGACAACTCTCAGCTTAGTTGTCAATTTATCAGGGCGTAGAACGCAATGATGGGGTATATAATAGTGTATGGGCGGTTCACTTGACTCAACAACTTTCTCCATGACCCAATTCCTCATACTCCCTCAAAACATCCGTATACAACTACAAATACTCGGAATCCCTAGACAGGCGCTTCCACAACGAATTAAGCTGCTTCACAGCAATGTCTTTAGAATTTCCTAAGCACGACGGATCCTTACTCATGGGCAGTGCTACTACATATCTACCCTCTTCATCTCTTCTATGGGTACGCACGAAGTGATCCTCACTCAACGACGCCTCTGTATTCTCTGACCGCTCCATACCAACATTTTCAATTTCCCAAAATTGTTTCAATGTTTTATTTAAGTCATCATCAAGGATTAACCCACAGTGAACGCGATCATTCGCTACCTGATCAACACTCACACTTGCAACGTAACCAAATACCGTATTCTGCAACAATAACTGCGAATTTTGAGCATATATTTGTCCTGGCCTCAACAATTCATGAAAAATCTCTGCACCCAGCAATATGTCAATTTGACCTGGAACATTGAAACTATAATCAGCTAATGATACGAATTCTGACACTTCAGCACACACATCCATTTCCCTGCTTGGAATGAGATCGGTTATTTTGTTGACCACTAATAGGGTCAATTCCCTCTCGTAACTCTTATCCCTGTTCGCCACCGGGGTTCTAACACACCTATTAACAACCATTGTTGCGTCATTAACACACGAAACCACAGTATTTATTTTCTCCAATTTTAATTGCATCCTTTCCGCTCACGCCTTAGTACACAGGTATGATTGAGACCCGCCATCCAGGAGACATCGCACTTCGATCATCTCTGAATACTTTTTTTAACTAGTGCATTAACAGTACTCAACAACACATTTTTTCTTTTATTTTTCTCAAAACGTTGCGACTATTTTGGGTTGGGAAACCACTTCTGCCTCACCTCCTCTTGCGCTCTGTTTCGAAATGCATTTGTTTGAGAATTAGGGTAGCCGGAAAATGAATTATCGTCACGAGGAAAATGAATCATCCTATTATGAGGTTGACCACAGAAAGTTTCTTTCTGAATGGCATACACGAAGTTTGTGTGGCAGAAAGCAACGAAAGCTCAATTTATTCTTCTTTACTTCATCCGCTCTTTCCCAAACTGATAGCCTCTTAAATTTGGGACACGTATAAAGAGGATGAAGCGCATTTTTACACAAAACACAAACTGCACCTTTTTCTTCAGACACAAATACTTTCGATATATTCCTATCCGCACGCCAATTAGAATTTTTCTGACATTTGTATCCTCGGGATCCTTTTGTTTCCCCTACATTTCTACTTGTAAACTTATTTTTACATTTACCTCTCGACGATAAGTTTATATCACACTCTCGACCAAGCTGCTGAGGTTTGAAAAAGATCTCACCCTGTTTTACCCCAATGTGAGTCATTTATTCTCAATCAAGAGTTACGAAGATCTTATCCGAAAGTATGAGCTCGCACAGGGATTTGAATTCGATCACCTTGCACAACTGACAATAATAGTCCAACGATGCACACAACCGAGATGCAAATTGCACATAAGTCTCAGATGGCAACTTCTGGACCTTTTTAAAGTTATTCCAACATTCCTGGGGGGTGGGTTCAAACTCCGTCAATACTAAACCTTTTATCTTCTCGTAATCGACTAAGTCCTCCTGATTCACATACACTAGCAAGTTATTTACTTTTTCACCCAAAATATTCAATAGAATCTCGGCTTTTAATTCATAAGGCACAGTTTCAGCTTAAAATGCCTTTTCTAAAGAATGGAAAAACAGATTAAATTATTCTGATTTAACAGGTACTAGAATAGTCAAGGTTTTAACACTACTGATTAATAGTTCCAGATCATCAGTTGAAGGAGTTGATTCTATGACTTCTGTAGTTAGGGACGTGTTAGTCGAATTCCTTTTCACGTTCGCAATTTCTAGCTGCTTTTGTAATTGGGCCAATTTTAATCTCTTTAATTGTATTTCTGTTTCTCTAGCTAATTGTTCCTTATCCAATTTATCCCTCCTTTTCTCTAAAATATTATCAATAAAACAACACAAAATTCACTATTGTTTTTGTACACATCACTAGATTCAAGTTCTTCAGCTGTACCGGATAATGCTACCGTACTTTAGCATTATCCTGTATTGTTAAACCTAATTCGTCCGCAACCTGAATCAGCTCCTCCTTTTTTAAGTTCAATTTGACCGCTGTTATTGAAATTAACGCCAAAGCTATTCACAAAACATTACACGTTCACAATATACATCTCTAAAGAATTTTTAGATACTGCGAATAAAAGCACAAGAAATACAACACATCTAAAAAGTTATACTAATGCGAATAAAAGCACAACCACTACAATACATCTAAAAGGTTATACTTATGCGAATAAAGCACAACAAATACAATACCTCTAAAAGTTATGCTAATGCAAATACTGAACTCCAAAGCAATCCACACATGAAAACCGACTGCAATCACAATTTCAACACTATCTAGCACATAAGCAATTTTACCTCAAAGTCCGACATCTGATTTGAGAATACTATCCGAGATACTAAACCACCACATATCACGCATTTGATGAAATCACAATTCCGAATCGAAGCTTCTCAATCAACAGATCACCGAATTTCCTCACGGCTCAAAAGGACCAAAAAATGGTCGCGCACACACACAACTCTTAGATAGACACAGTATAGCACAAATGGACTGTAACTCGCTTATATTGCTTTAAAAAATTCACATCGGCACACTTTCAGTATTAGAAGGTAGCAGTCAAGGTCGCATTAAATGCATATCACATAGCAACAAGTGACGTACCGTCGCGTCACAGGTATATAAACATAAGATAACAGCGCCGTCTCTCAGCGAATTCAGTACAGAGGGGGCGCGTGCGTCAACAACAGTAAAAGATATCTTCCTCAAATTGTACTATATTAACTGTACTATATTCTTTAGTATGTTCTATTAGATTTAATTTGAATATTTTCTTCTACATTATTTTTTATATAAGAATATCCGTTACGATATTTTTATAAATATATTTTTTTGTTTTTTTACATCTATTGCATAAATTGATCGATGTATTTATTATAAATATATATATATATATACATATTTTTGGAATTAATTGCATACATTGACCGTTGTATTTAATTTGAATGTACTCCGTAGCGAAGCACGGGTATTCAGCTAGTTTAATTCATAAAGCATCTCTTACAAAATCATCTCTTAATATTAGCTCCCTTATATCTACTTTATTCCCTCTCACTTCTCCCACCTGTCTTTCTTCATTTACGCTATATTCCCTAATTTCATATTACCTACCTTGCAACATGCATTTTACATAAATCTCAAATAGGGTGCTTCATTTAGAAATAGCTATAAGACCGCTGCGTTTTATCTCATCTTTTCCCGAAAACTCCTCTCCCACGAAATAAGTTATTCATGGTCTCTCTCTTTCTGGCTTTTTGCAAAAATTTTGAGAACAAGGTTATTTTTTTATTATTATTATTATTATTTCATTGAGAATAACCCGCTCCTTTAATGGAAGGGGGAAAATAATCGAACAGTTATTAATATTTTAAGAGTACCTTTCTCGGAGCATGCTTTGATAAAATTTTCCTTCGTGATACATAACTTTATGGAAGGCTTTTATCTCGGAACTTTTCTCTTTTGCAACCATTTAATTTTTGAAACAGTTCTGCTTGCTGCGATGTACGTAAGGAGAAGGGGGGATATAAAATGTCTTTCGTGAATCGAAAGCTTTCAACGGGAATATCGATTTTTTTCTTGTTTTGCAGTTTAAGTGCATTTAAACCAATAAAAGAAAAAATTCCAAATAGAAGAGAAACTAAAGAAAGACTAAACTTAATATTCCGAAACGTACTTTTTGTATTGCCAAGATATGGAGAAAAGTAAACGGATATTTCTTGAAATATCTATTTGACGAGGACTTACTCGAGCATTTAAAGTCTAATACGTATATAAGTTTTGATGCAAAGGCGTAGGCTATATTCGGTATGTATTACAATCATTGAATATGGGCAACATTATCTAAAAGTAATATTTTTCGTATACATAACTATGGAGTCTGGGAAAACAAAAAAAAAGGATTCTAGTTTCATATTTCACTTTGAAAAATGTATAACAGAAGGCACCTATCAAAACCTAAAAGTCATTTTTTAAGATCTGAAAATGGAAAAACATTTCTAGATGGAAAAAAATGCCAAAAAAAAGTATTTGAACATATTACCCCTTAATAGAATTTTCAGTTCGAGTTTCTTCTTGACAAGTTTTACCTTGCAAAACAGGATAGAAGATTTTACTAATGCGCTACTAGAATATAAAGTATGGTAACATATCAAAAGGTATAACTGATTGATTCGAATAATATTTATTTTTCTTTCCCTGCAGGCAACTACTAACTAACCGGTGTTGCCAGGGCTTCTCATATCTGCAATTTCAATACTTGCAGAGAAGATAAAATTCCCCTAATAGTTGTCGTGTTCTGTGCATGCCTCTGTCAAGTAACGCTTCCGGAGCGACCGCTTCACAAATATATCAGGCTATATTAATCTCACGTGCAAAAATACAATAATAAACAGAAATTAAAAACACCAAAATCATTTGTTTAATAAATTTGTAGGTTAAGTTAATTGTTATTTAATGCACGTGTATACAGCTTTAAAATTCATGAAAATAAAAAAAAATCTGAAACGTGATTGGAGCGCTGCCTAAATAGATTGCAAAATTTTTTTGCACGTGAGTAATTTGTATGATTTTTTAATCTGATTTTCTTTAGTTTATATATTTTATTTTTCATAAATATATTTATAGCATATTAGTTAGATTGTGCAAATCGGATTGAAAAATCAGCGGTAAGCATGATTTCTTTCCAAGAAGACGTTATTTAAATTATAAACTCGGATTTTTACAACATTTTTGATTATAACATCGGATAGAAATACAACTAATATTCTGTAAAAGTTTCTAATATTTTAACAAGGTTATGAACCTTTTTTTTATTGGAACTGTTCAATTATTTACCGTCAAGTTTTGACGGGTACTATCTAGTAATAAAATAATGAATTAATTCATAATGATGCATAATTCATAGATTTTTGTTATAAAACGTATTGTTCAAGTATACTAAGTTTACTTTTATTAAGTACACTAGGGGCTTCGCCCCTAGGCTCGCTACTCTCGCTCCTCTGTTATGGCTAATAGCGAGATACATAGGGGTGATTCTCGGGCAATGTAACAGCCATTTCCTGTTTTCACCCTTATGCGAAGGGGAATCACTGATGAATCATCACTGTTTCAGCTTTAAAATTCAATTAAAAATCGAAATTTTAAGATAGCCTAGAAAGATAAGAGAGCCTTGAAAGATAAGAGAAAGATAAGAGAGTCTTGAAATGAGGTTCATATGAATAAGAAAGCTTTCATCTTCCAGATGATGTAAATATTTTCTTTGTAAGATAAAAACTCGAGGAGCATCGATATTACATTCACATATGTGATATTTCTTGAAAAAGTGGGTTTAATATTTTGATGAAAATATTAGTCTGTTTTAAATTATTTTTAAACAAATGAGGTCTTGTTTGAAGGAGAAATGTCTGTAGTCTTAAATTGTAAAAAGATCAAAATTCTATGATTAATTTTTGGCGAGTTATCGTAATCTGAACATGAAAAAGTCAATATTTTTCCACAAAATATAAAATAAAAAAAACTTAAAGTCCGACGAAGATGAGACATGTCTTACTTTCTTCCCCGCATTTTTCTGTATCTATTGGTATCGGTCTCGACCCCATACCCCCAGCGGTTTTGGAGGAGATAGCGTGACAAGCTTTTGACAGCGGCGGCGGCGCCAGTTATTTTTTTTTTAGAATAGAGAGATACGTATAGTATTCGAATATGTAGGCATTAATTAGTCTTACTCTTTGACGCAAACAGTTTTGTTTGTGTTCCTTTCAAAACAAAAATTTCTAAATATATTGGAGTACTCGCTCTGGAACAAACATTTTCAAAGGCGAAAATTCGTACTCAGGTGATCTGAATGTAATGCAGTGAAAACAATTTAAGCCTCAATCGCGATATCGCAGAATTTCAATATCATTTTGAACTATGGAGACATTTTCTGTTGGTATAATTTTAATCACAGATTCTGGTTTTTTTCACATAAAAAAGGCAGACGTTATAACAAAGAGATCGATTTTTTTTTAAATTTTTGGCTGTTAATTTTTTGCAGGGCTTTAAAAGCATTGATTCCAATCTAAAAAAAAGAATTAAATTATAATAAAAAGATTTCTGAAAAATAAGCAAATTTTGCACAGAAAAGAGTATTTATAAATTTGAATTTTCTAATCTGTGATTATTAAAATATCGAGAGGAAAAATTCCTAATTGCTTAAAACTGGGATATAAAAAAAAAAGGTTTGATGTCAACTAATGTACAACCATAAAGGAAACCTAGTGATTTAATCATGATTGTAATCCCAAATGTAAAGGGGCGAGGCAGGTAGTTCCATGTGTCATGATTGCCTATATTTTCAGCTGTACCGGAGTGAATAACTACGAAAAATTACGTTCGAAGTGATAGATTTGTCACAAAGTTTTGAAAACTTTAGGAAACAGACAGACATAATTTAATTTAATTATAGATAGGTATAGGCCATGCATAACGAGTAAATCATGTTCATCTTTTAACGTAGGATTACGTTCCTCCATAACGGTTCTATATATATATATATATATATATATATATATATATATATATATATATATATATATATATATATATATATATATAAAACTTACAATTGCATTTACAAAATAAAATGTAGTATCTGTGGACTTACTTATATAGGGCAAACAAAAAACGCTTTAAACATTAGAATGAATCTACATCGTAGTAATATATACAGGTTTTCCAACGACAACAACAACGACACTACTTTAGAAATTAAACATTTCTCTACACATGGTGTGGAAAACATGATTGTCTCTATTATCGATATAATAGCTGATCTACAACAACGCCTATGGTGGGAGAATACACACATACAGCAATTTAACTCTTTATTTCCTTATGGATTGAATTCTATACTATTTGGCCAATCATATTCAAATACTCTTATAGAGAACGCTGATGTGGTTGATGTTTATGACAACTTAATATATCCTTGTAATAAAAATAATAATAAATATAGAAAACAACGAGGTGGTAGAAGGAAGAAACGCGCTTTTCAGGAAATACTAGAGTAAATATATGACCTGGATAACGAATATAAATCTAATAATAAATTCAAAACTTCATGGATTAAAAACTTGGTATATGGCATTAATGAAAAATGGCTAAGGGATATATGGAACCATTGCAGTTCTAGTGAATTTAAAGTTATTTAAGGGTAACATAAATCACATTTATAGTTTTATGGACCTAGTTAAAAGAAAAGCAAAGAAATGTGGTGTAATTTTAAACCAGTTGGATGACAATGGTAAAACCATTGAATACTCTACAATTTCATACATGAATAGTGGCTTTGATAATATTCAATTTTCAAAATTATTTAGTCATTTAGATGCGTTTTTTCCTATACGTAATGTAAAACTAAAGGTTTCATATAAATATAATATTCCAACCAGCCGAAAAATATATAATTATAATGAAGTGTCTAAAAATTTAAATATTAATGATACTAACAACTGTTTATGTAATAATCATTCACCATTTTTTAATAAAACTTTTCAACATGTTATAACAGGTGATCTAGAAATAGTTAAAAATCGCGACTTAAAAAATGTTATGTTGAGGGGTACTGGTTACCGTTTAGGTATAACAAAAAATGTATTACCCAAGTTTATACAAGATTTGGAGATTTTTATTTATAACTTGGCTATTAAATATAGCTACCCGTTAAACTCTTTCGATGAATGGGGGTATTTACTGATCGGTTTATTCAAACAACAGTATAATATTTTTAAAATGAGAGGCAATATAAATAAAGTTAATTCATTGGAAAATATAAAAAGCGAGATAATAAATCTGCAAAAACATTTAGTTATTACTTATGTAGAAAAAGTTAGTTCAAATTACGCATTTATATGTAAAAAGTTTTATCATGATTATTTAACCAATGTGTATATTGATACTACCATTTATAGTAAAATAAATAAGTCTCAAAATGAAATTAATAACAAAATAAAAGCTTTATACCGAAAATTGGGTGTTGACTTAACGAAAATTAATTACCCGTATTTAATTATGGTACCTAAATTTCATAAAAATCCCATTAAATTTAGGACTATAACTGTAGGCTGTAATACTTATCTCAATATAGCCAACGATCAATTATTAAAAATTCTCAAAAAAGTTTACAGTAAAATTGATTCGGATGAATGTTATTTTATTAAAAATAGTTATGAATTGATAGAACAAATTAAAACATTAACAGACATAACCTCAATTAAGAGTTACGATTTTCAAGATTTGTTTAACAACATTAATTTGGAGGATTTATATGATATCATCATGGCATTCTATGAAAAATATGACCTACAAGAATTTATAACAAGAAATAGATATAAAACACTATTACAGCTGGTTCTTTATGAAACAGTATTATTTAATGGAATGGGATACTTTAAACAAATAAGAGGCATACCCATGGGGGGGGGAGTGTGTTCTTCCGCCCTTGCGGATCTATATCTGCATCAATATGAAACAGGAACATCATTACTCAATGAAATGTTTTATTTTAGATATGTCGATGACGTAGTGATATTTTTTAAACAGGATTCACTCTGTGTAACCTTTAGCTTTTTTCCAAAGAGTCTCAAACTTTTAGAAACTGATTAAAATGTGGATAAAAGTATAAATTATTTGGACTTATGTTTGAAATGTGAAGATGGAATTGTAAAATATAGTATATACGATAAGCGTGATAGCTATACATTTCCAATTAATAAAATGCTATCATGGCACACATGCCTCCATAAAAATGTTAAAAGAAATGTAATCGTCAATCAATTCCTACGTAACTATAAATTGAACAGCGATAAAGATAAATTAGTGTATGGTATACGGGAAATTATAAAATTAGCTAAACTAAAAGAATTCCCAAAAAATTTTCTAATCAATATCACATGCAATTTTTTGAAAATACCCAGGAAAGATTGCATTAATCGATTATTTTAACAAAATTGAATCAAAATTGAAATAAAATCTTAAGACATATAAAAAAAAGTTCTTCAGGTGATATTTTCGTGTACAGGTGAGTGCATTTTTCCTCTAAACACCTGTTTTTATATATTGTTGCTTTGATTTATCCTGAGCTATTTAGTTTTGTATTTTGTATTGATCTAGTGTATAGGTATAGATTCTGACTTGGTGTAATCATATTCTTTTTGTGATCAATTTAATATGTGTTGGTTATAAGGCTTAAATGTTTAAATTTACATAGTGATAGATTGAACTGCTTTCTATTTCATTCCTTTTGTATATTTTATTAGTTATAGTTGGTTATCAACTCAATAGGTAATTCTGGGCTATATTCTTTTTAAGTATTCGTTTTCATTTATAGTGTCTTTTTTGTCATTAATGTGTTGTACATTTTTGTTAGATTGTTGAACTTCTTTTCTTGCTGTTAGTTTGGCTAAAGGCACTGCTTTATAATTAGGGGATGTACCAGACCACCGAGAGTGTTGCCATGGCACATAAACATGTTTAATCGGAGAGGGGTGGTCACAACTCCCCCCGGTCACTTAGGTACATCTCCATATTAGTATTCTTTCTGTGGGATTTTTCTATTGTTCATACTGCTGCTGTACGGTTTTTGACCTTTTTATTTTTATGTTTTTAAATTCCAAACTTTAATAAATATATATATATATATATATATATATATATATATATATATATATATATATAAACACATACATACATATACACATACAAAAGAGTTAAGCAACGATAAGTAATCCTACGTTAATAACCCGTGGTAGTTTCGTTAGAAGAGACTACCTGATTTTTTTTCTTTACCTGCGTGAGAGAGAGGCCTCAGACTCTATTTATTAAAATACTTTATATTTTCTCTGAACAAATCATTATTTTTGCTTTCCTACATTACTGGTCCTAAATACTTAACTATATAAATACCTCACTTCCATGGAGAGAATCTAACTCACAGTCATAATTAAAACGAGCTAAACCTAGCATTCATCATGCCTGTCACAAAAGTGCATATTCGGTATGCTCTTAACAAGAATTTGATACTTTCATATTACGTACAAATAGGAGAAGAATGTCTGCGTATCTCGCAAATGTCACGAATTAACCACCCCTCGGTCTCCTTACTAATTTGCCGTCTCGGAAGGTAATAAATCTTTCTTGCGTGTTCCTAAGGAGTGTAACATGAGGGCAGCCATAATAACGACTGATAAATGAGCCTTTGCGATCTTCTGCGGTCTGGTTCGTCGCGAGTTTAAATTTTACGCATTCATTTAAAAGTACCAACTCAAGGATTTAATGTTTTTACTGTCATACACATATTTAGGTATATGCCAAGACTAATCAGTCAAACTTAGTAGAAATGTTAAAAAATTAAAATCGGATGTACGTTCCTTTAAAAAATTTCTTTTTCTTTATCGACATTTGTTAATTCATGTAATCTATGCATGTTGAAAAACTTCAAAATTCATTCTTAAAACATATGTTTCACATTTTGATGTAGGTTATATGCTTATAATTGTATGAGTTCTTCAATATTTTACGGGATTTCTCATCAGTGATAGCCAGTGCGTTATAGACAGTTTAATTCAGACTAAAGGTCATCATGTAAGAAAGGTCAGCATCAAATTTTCAGAGATATAAGGTAGCTAAAATGAGGTATACACATAACTTCATACACAAACAGAAAATTATTCGGAAAATTTAAACTTCCCGTCATTTGAAATTGATCACACTACTTGAAAGCATTTTTGTTCAATTGCGCAAACTTGGCACTTAGGGTATTTTAGTTAGATGAAACGAAGTGGACAGCTCTGGTTCAGAAGAACATTAGCACGCTATCGCTAAGGACACAAGCTGTATAAGAATTTCAGAAATAAATTTTAATAAATGATGGAAAATCCGGATGTTATAGATTACGACACAGATGATGAATGTATGTCGCCCGATGAAGGTGAAGTAGATTATGTTGAAACATGTTAAGAAGTTTGTGATTCCTATTCAGAATCTGATAATAATGACATTGAAGTAAATGTAGCACCCTCATGTACTTTTCATAGTACTTTCGTTTCCAAAAATAATGTACAGATATGGTATCAAGATGAAGTTGCCATACCACAAAGATGACGTTCTGAAATCAATATTTTAAGTGAAAAATCCTGACCTACAAGATTTTCAAATTGTGAAGTGGATTCTATAAAATATGCATTCGTTATTTATTTCCGGGAAACACTTTTAGAGATTGTAGTAAAATGGACTAACGCTGAAAGTAATAGAGTATATCGTAAAAAATAGAAACCTATTGATAATATAGAACTAAAACAATTCATTGGGTTTTTATTACGTATTGGAGTCCGTAGATCGAAAAATGAACCAGTATTCGAACTTTGGAGCATCAAAAGTGGAAGACAAATTTTTCGTGACATTATGAGTCGCAATAGATTCACAAGTATATTACGTGTTATAAGATTTGATAATGCTGCTGCGAAACGTAAAAGTAGATCAAAGTGATAAATTACAGCAAATAAGAGAATGATTTGAGTTGTGGAACAGTTATTTACACAACCATTATATTCCTATTTGATCGTTGACTATCGATGAGCAGTTGGTTGCATTTCGTGGAAAATGTCCTTTCCTGCAATACATGCCATCTAAACCTGGAAAGTATGGATTAAAATTCTGGGTTCTTTGTGACAGCGTAACATCGTACGCTTGGAAATTGGCAGTATATGCAGGCAAAAGTGAAATCATAAAATCGCACCAGGTAGAAAATGTAGTTAGAAGATTGGCAAAGGGAAATGAAAATTCTGGTCGTAATGTCGCATGCGATAACTTTTTTCGTCGTATGCATTAGCAATGCACCTTACCTCAAAAAATTTTAGTCATTGAAACAATTAAAAAAAATGAACCGGAATTACCCACTTTGTTCTCAAATCCAAAAAATCGTGCTTTATTTTCTACTTTATTCGATGTCAAGAATATTAACCATCATGTCTTACTGTCCCAGAAAGGGAAATATTGTTTCTTTGCTAAGTACAATGCATAACACTCGTGATGTGGACATCCGTTTGGAAAAGAAACCACAAATAATCCTAGACTAAAATAAAACGATGAGTGCTGTTTTCACGATAGACAAAATGGGGAGAACTTACAGTGTGGAATGCATGACACATCCGTGGTCTTTGATTGTATTTTTACATACATAATATGTGTATAAATAATTTATGTATAAATACATACATAATATGATTATCTTTAAATGATGAATGTAATCAGAAAATAAATAAAATACGGAATTGCCTTATTCAACTTGCAGAAGAATTAGCAAGGTATAAAGAGAGTGTCACTGCCTCAACGCGTGCTTCAGAACTCCTTCACACAGATACCACTGAACCGCAACGAAAAAAAAATCAAGATGTAGTGTTTGTCCCTCTAAAAAAGATCGCAAAACAAAAACATTCTGTGCAAAATGTATGAAAAACCTTTGCGGAGAACATCGTTATTTATACTACTTTTACTTAATAACTCAAATGCAATAAAAGTAAATTTTGAAGTTGTTATAATATTTTGTTTAAATTTTATGTATTATAATTATATGAAGTATATTAACTATAAATAATATATTCATTTTAAATCAGTGGATGTTTCGTATATTTTAAAATCCTATATATTTTAGATGCGGGTTCAATGGACCCGAGTGGTAATTTTTGCACATTCTTTTTTTTTTCTGTCTGGGGGGTAAATTTCTTCATATTGAAAAAAAAATATTTTTGAGCATGTATTTACTGTTTCTCTCATATATTCATCCCCCATGTTCTGCAGTATTACCCATTAACGATAATGAAACCAGTCCCAGACGCTGTGCGAATATCAAAAAGGTTCGTGTCTATTCTAACAATAGAAACATCTATTTTTTTAAACTCATGTGTCCATAACATAATTTTTGTCCCTCCTCCCTTCTGCTAACAATTTACTACATTGCCCATAAAACAGAATTTTGCAACGATAAACTCAATTGCACACCTCACTTTGTGAATAACACGAGAAGAGATTTGCAAGTAAAAAATACTGTAAAATACTTCAATTTTCCTGAAAATTTAATTAAATAAAAATTCAGACTCAGTGTGAAACCTGTTGAGATCTAATCGGTCATATTACTTCAATATCCCCCTCCCCTAAACAGAGCTTTTTAAATATTATAGATGGTTTTTCAGAAGGTTTTCCTTTCATTTATCATTTTCCAAGTTCCTTTGTATTATTTTGGATTTTCCTCTTCAAATATATGCATTCGTTCCTTCCAGAAAATCTTGAATTTTTGTAAAACATGATGAAGTGTAGATTCTGTGAGTTCTTTCAAAGAGGAAAAGAATATAACAGTAAAATGATCCAACATATCTCTGCTTGTTCGCCATAGGGATGACGCATTTCCTGAATTTTCCTAAATATTTCAAAGGAAATGGAAGACATATTTTAGTTAAATGGCAAAGGAGTTTCGAAAAGTAACGAGACTATCGGTTAATATCAAACATTAGAGAGTGCGAAATTTTGCAAAACATTGTCGTATATGTACATCTGTCAGTGTCTGGTAAGCAATACAGTGACGCTGAATTACCAAAAGTAGTATTTACATGTAAACTTGTTTGTTATACCACCCTTGATCAGGGATTGTAGAAAACAGTACAGAAACTATCTAAATGGTTGAAACATCTAGTAAAAGACCTGTGGAAGAAAGATGTTTTGAATGAAACATCACCTTGCTTCAATTTCAGATAGTTAAGGAACACGTCTTTTCAATATCGCTCGTGTTCTCACACTAAAGCAACATACTTGGTAAATATTAAACAAGCAGAGCAACTTCTCAAGGCTTAGATCCACTTCGTTTATTTCACCAGAAGGAAGATGCCAACATGAAATTAATGTTCCTGATTAATAAAAATAGAAGAGGTCAAAAGAAGAGATGGAAACGAAAAATTCTGGGTTAAACCTACTTTCAAGCAACCTTTCAAAAGAACTATTGGGGCCTCTAAATACTTCAACCACGATCCTGTGAAATTCATTTCATTTTCACCCTCTCACGTGTGATAATGATAAGCTATGAGATGAACAATATTACAAATGGTAAATTCTGAACGCAAAACTGCGTATTTAAGAGTTTGATAGCAATGCTTGCATGTGAAAATGAGTTAAAATCATAAAAATATGTGAAAGATATTCTAAAAATACGTGAGAGATTTTAACATCACTATAGTAGCATAATCAGAAGATTACCGGCCTAAAAAGTCTGGTAAGATACACTGGGAGGTTAGTACACATAAATGGGGATTATAACAAAAATCCAATATGAAAACATCATCGTAGAGAAAAAATGGTACATCTTCGATATAGGATCCCATTCGGAATATTTTGTATTGGCGACTTTTTACATTTTACATTTGGCGCATATCCTTGAATGGTATCCCAGAATTCGTTTCGGCAACTCTGCCACAATCGCATGTATTTTAAACTGAAATAAACCATTTTCCAGATTGTAACCCGATGGAATACGCCATTTTCAACTTCGTACCCCGTTGGAACAGCTTTGGTATAGTAAAATTTGCATATTGGTAATTTGGTATACACAGAATTCGTTTCGGCAACCCTGCCACAGTCGCGTGACGCAAACTAGGTTGTATCGCTTTTTTCTTATTTATTTTTTATTTTGATTTCATCATCCTTTCGATGTAGATTTATCTGTAATTTCTGGATCTACAAAATTTACGCTATTTTCCTTATTGTATTATTTTTTAATTTATATCATATTAATTTTTAATTTATATTTTGCAAAATTAAATTTCTATGTAATTCATACGATATTAACGATGCGATGTTTGGCTAGTCGAAAAAAAAAGTCGCCAATACCAAATATCGCGAATGGGGTCCTATATCGATGTTGTTCCAAAAAAATATATAAGGGCAATATACTGTATTTTTACTGTACTGGATTTCAAACAGAAAAGGAAGAAAATGCGAGTTGATGGTATTTGAAAAGTTATTCCAAACTCTAAAAGAAAAATGCTCCCTCTTCTCCTGTGTCATCGGAGACTGCATTTAACCGTTGTAAAATATCATTACTGTTGTCAACAATATCACATTGTTATTATAACCGCGTTAAAATCTCTAAGGTAACAGATTTTCACTGTGCAACAACCAACCCAAATTGATATAATCAATGTAATTACAAAATATTTACATCAATAATGTGATTACATTAAATACAATTACGATCAATATGAAATCATTACACTGAGAAATTGCTTTAAACTGACTGCTTGGGAACAAAATATGTCAACCCATGAGGTTAACGGTAGGAAGGCGTTGTTATATAAGCAAAAGTTTTCTATCAACATAGCGAAAAGTGAAACTGTTACGTTTATCACTTAGAACGTTTATTAGATCTGTGCTCAGATAAATGTTAAAATAAATTTACGTGACAGCAATTTTAAGATTCAAGATGTCATGAAAAATCAGTAATTTGTTTGAGTGCATAAGACGGTCAGGTAGATTTTTCGCCAAGTTGGCGAACATTTTTGGTTGCCAAGCTGAGGCGATTATGACGACCTGAAAATTCGTGATGTTGCTTTGTGTATTTTAGAGTTTATTTTGTAGCAAAAGAAGTGACATGATTGAATTGAGGTTGTTGTTTACGATGGATTTTATGGGAAACAGGTGTGAAATAGGTTTTTGTATGGAGAATCGTCGTTTATGTCTACGACTTCGTACAGCCAGCGTAAACTTTGTTTTACTTACCGCTACAACCATCGGAAGCTTATTTTTCTGTACTACAGCCAACGGCTAGGGATTTTCTGTAATGTAGTTGGACGGATGCGTAACAGAGCGTAGCGGAATGGAGCAAGGGTATCTGAGCGAAGCGAAGATCCCGTGTGCGCCTTCAAGTTTCATAAAGCCAGCGGTAAGTTTGTTTTCCAACTTATTTGTTCTTCTTTGGTCGCCATTGATGTTTTTGTTTACATTTCGCACTTTAAGCCTATCAGGTCTGCGAAAAAAGGCGTTGGCGAGTTTTTCTTTACAGCAAACACATAAGAGCGTCAAGCCATTGGCGAAAAAGAAATCGGGCCAAATCTGACCGTCTTATGCACTTTTACCGTAATTTGTTTTACATGAGAAAATATGGTGCCAATTTTTCATAAAAATGGTTGGCTATTACTTACAGTAGTTACAGTAAATAGAAAATATCGGCGAACGAGAATCCGGAATGTGAAAAACTCAATTTTTTTTAAGAAAAGTTTCTTACACTGCTGGCCACTGTAAATTCAACACCCTGAAGGAAACATGCAAATAACATGAAATTTAAAACATGCATTAGCGGAGGTGAGATATGCAAATGATTAGAATTTCAGCGCAGACGCACATCACGCGCGCCTGTGGCGCCACTTCAAAGCGCTATTTAAGGCTTGGAGATTTCGACGATTTCAAGTTCGGCAATTGTGTTTTTCTTGTGGTTTTTTCAAAAAAAACGATCATTATGCCTCGTCGAAAACAGCGATCATCTTTTGATCAAGCATCCGAGTTCGACAGAGGAAGGATAGTCGCCTACCGAGATTGTGGATTATCTTTCAGGGAAATCGGTAGTCGTGTTGGACGAAACCAAACAACTGTAATGCGGATATGTGATCGTTGGATGCAGGAGGGTACGACGGACCGGCGTGTTCGATCGCATCCACCTCAGCGCACCACTTCACGTGATGACAGGTAAATTGTGAGCATGGCAGTGACGGATCGCTTAGTCACATCACGAACCATAGCACAGCACATGCAGTCTATAGCGCATCATCCAGTGTCTGCGCGTACCATTCGACGCCGTTTACAGCAGAGTGGTCTGTCCGCAAGACGTCCATTGCTTTGTCTACCCTTGACGCAGTACCACAGACGTCTCCGCCGCCAATGGTGCGATGACAGAATGATGTGGACGGCATAATGGAATGAAATTGTCTTTACTGACGAGTCACGCTTCTGTCTGCAACACCACGATGGTCGAATTCGAGTCTGGAGACATCGTGAAGAGAGGATGCTGAACAGCTGCGTTATGCACTCCACACTGGTCCTGCACCGGGTTTTATGGTATGGGGCGGTATTGGATATCACTCTCGCACACCTCTAGTACGCATTGCCGGTACTTTAAACAGCCAGCGCTACATCTCCGAGGTGTTGGAGCCAGTTGTCCTTCCTTACCTTCAGGGCTTGCCCACAGCCATATTTCAACAGGATAATGCGCGACCACACGTGGCACGCATTGTCCAACGGTTCTTCGTCAATCGCCAGATTGAATTGCTTCCCTGGTCGCCTCGCTCTCCGGATCTTTCGCCGATAGAAAACATGTGGTCCATGGTTGCTCTACGATTGACCCAGATTCCATCCCCAGCTGCCACAGCAGATCAACTTTGGCAACGTGTGGAAGCTGCTTGGACTGCTGTACCCCAAGAACTCATCCAAAGTCTCTTTGAATCAATGTCGAGGCGTCTGGCAGCGGTGATCTCCAACAATGGCGGCTACTCTGGCTACTGATTTTGGCAGGAACCACACTTCACAGAAGTCTATAAATTTAATCATTTGATACTTGGTCAACATGTTATCTACAAAATAAATTTTGTTGTGATATCTCTTGTCTTTCTTGGTGTTGCAATTTGTGTGGCGAGCAGTGTATAATATTTTTCCATCTGAGCACAGAGATATAGTATTGGTTTAAACAAATATTAATAATTCCCGATATTTAAACATATATATTTGATTACAAGTGATGTACATTTTCATTGAAGGGATATAACCATTTCTGTTCGGGTTATTTGCATTAAACATTTAATGTAACCTATATTTTAGAATAAATTTCATTTCTGAATAGTTGATTTGGTAAAAAACCGGCATCGAGATTTCGACTTAGAATTCTTTTAGATTTTGAATCCTGGTTCTCCGGCAAACGGACGTTTCAAATGATAAGAATGTATGTCCATACAAGGATAGAATTTATATTCATACCCAAAAATACTTCGAGATTCATGAATGAAACATTGATTTTAATATGAGAAAAAAATAATCAGATAGAAAAATGTATTATCCAATCTGAAAATCTGAACCACTGAGAATTTAAAAAGGTGATCACTTAGATTTTTTTTATTTCTCACAAAACGTCAAAAATCCCAATTTTTTTTCTCCATTCCTTCATTTTCACATATCGTACAAGATTTCTAACGCATTATTTTACATTCCACGTTTGAAATGGGCTCCGTCCTTCTCTCTGAAATCTTCAACTTTTCGTATAAATGTTTCAAGATTCTGCACGTTGATGGATTGGAGTGGATTCGATGTCCCTGCCAAAAAATCTGAAGCAATATCGTAGTATAGTTATGCAATATTACTTATTTCTCAGATTTTTTTCTGTAGACATTTTCGTAAAATAAATATTACGATCGAATTTATATGTTATTTTTAATAGATATTGAAAGAATTTTCTATATTTTGACCTTAAAAAAATAAAAAATTCAGGTAGTCTCTTCTAACGAAACTACCGCAGATTATTAACGTAATATTACTTATCGTTGCTTTTATATGTATGTGTTATGTATATATGTGCCGGGTGGCCATAATTAAACTGACAGTGCTCACAGTGTTCTGTAGCGCGATCTATTTGCGAGAATGACGCCACATTTTGTAGGAAGATTAAACAAGACGGGGGGGCGAAGGATTCCGCGAAAAAACAAATTAGTTCCAAAAGTCACCGCTAGGGGAATATTTGGCGCTACGATGGACCTACGATAAATTCCGCTGTGAACCCACACCAAACAGTTACCTTTGGTGAATGTAAGGGAATTTCTGTGACTGCATGTGGTGATTTGTCATCCCAAATTCGGCAGTTCTGGGTATTCACAGTTCCATGCAGGTAAAAGTGGGCCTCGTCTCCCCATAAGATTTTCCACGGCCAAGCATCATCCACCTCCATTCTGGCAAGAAAGGTGAGAGCAAAAGTCAATCGCTTATCATGGTCGGGGTACAGTAACTCCTGTACACGGCTGATCTTGTACGGATAGAAGTTGATAATCTTTCATAAGATTTTCCATACCGTACTGTAAGGCATATCCATATTCCGAGCTAATCCACGATCGCTAGAGGTGACAGCAATATTGTCTGGACCTCTGTCGACAATCGCCGTAGCAACTGCTTCGATTGTATCCTGTGGTACAGGTTTTCGTCCTCTGCCTGACTGAACCTTCAGAGAACCTGTTTTCTCAAACGTCGCAACCCTTGCTTTTAGCCCATTAACTGACACAGGACCGTTACCTTTACGCATTTTTTTGTGCGTTCTAAAAGCACGAAGAGCGGCTGACGCGTTGCACTGGTTGAGGTAAAATAATTTGACCAGTAACGCACGCTCGACTAAAGAAGGAGACATTGCACATAAACTTTCAATCCGATTGATTCGAAACGTAACACATTGCCTTTTAATACCCAAGCAGCTGGCACTGTGCCAATGGATGTAACGTGAAATTTGAATAAAGAACTTCTTCTTCTGCTCAGCGTACGTGATATTGCAGATCACGAGACTTTATCGGTGTTTATGTAGATTTTACGCTTTTTTAAAAGTGTTGCCATATTGCACTTGAACTAAATAAGAAAATGTGCATAATAAAAGGTAATTTTATTCCGTATTAATTTGCATTTGTTAACACTCTATTTTCTATTACGCAGCGCCAAATATTCCCCTAGCGGTGACTTTTGGAACTAATTTATTTTTTCGCGGAATCCTTCGTCCCCCGTCATGTTTAATCTTCCTACAAAATGTGGCGTCATTCTCGCAAATAGATCGCGCTACAGAACACTGTGAGCACTGTCAGTTTAATTATGGCCACCCGGTATATGTATATACATATATATGTACGTATATATATATATATGTACGTATGTATATATATATGTACGTATGTATATATATATACATATATGTATGTCAAAATTTTGACGCATATTGGTACTTTTCTGTTAACTGTTTACTGCTTGTGTAAGCGATACAGACTGGGTTTGGCACGCTGCCAAAATTATAACTCGCGAGGACGGACGGGCGGTTTTAGCGTCTGAAATTTTGCTTTCACAAAGGCCCGTTACGGAGGAACGTAATGCTACGTTAAATCTATTCATATGTTTATTGCATGAAACATAATTAAATTAAATCCAAACAAGGAAAGGAAAATAATAAAAACGAATTGGTACCCGTGAAAACATGACTGATGGATAGTAAATAATTGCACTAATACACAAATTATACTCAACACATCATTGTCTCAATATTATGTTGAAAATCATAACATTAAGAATAGAGAAATACACTTTAAAAATTGCTATTGATCCAAATAAAAAGAGATAGGGTTACTCGGCGACACGAAATAAACCATTTCCGTCAGGTTTAAATCTATATCTAAAAACATAATTAAAAATAAAAATGGCTGAGAGAGATCTTGATAGATTCCTCGGAATAAACAAATTAACGTGCTATGTGGCCTCGTGCTTAGTAAGTACCTAAAGCCAGATTGACACATGTCACTCAGCATGCGCAGTAAGCAATTTTTAATTGTAAATTATCGCTAATGAATAGAAACTGCGATTACAAAAAGCAAATTTGACACATCTGTAGAATAAAATCTTTCGTTTAAGACCCAAATGAAGTAAATTGACGCAGTAGTTTTCTCTCACGGACTGCCCAAAGAATCGTCTTAGCAATTTAAATATATAGATACCATATTCAGTTTTATTAAAGCGGTATCTAAAAGTTTTGAGGACATTATTTTTTTTAGTGAAGGTAAATTAATGAGTTTTAAAAGACCAAAGGATCGTTATAGTGTTTGATTTTATAATAATGCTTAAAGTTCTCTTAACTCCTTAGAATATTTTTTCTCCTTTGATTGCCATGGTAACAGACTGGTCTGCAAACAACCTGACATTACTGTTTTCCAGTTAGAGGTGGCGAGTAGAAATACTGAAGGATTTTTCACTTAAATACAGAATAGTGTTATTCACCCTTTGTGATTAATAAGAAATGTTATTTTCGTTGCACTTAAGAAAGTCAAATTTATTTAGCAATCATTTGCCATGTGCAAACTTAAAATGTCTTTTAGCTTTTATTTTAACCTGCGATCACAGTCGATTTTAGTTGTTTGAATAAATTCAGATTTTTCAACCCTATATCCTATTTCTATAATCCGCTGATAGGTGCACCCGACATGTTATTCACAAACTATGATTATTGGAGAAAGCAATCAGTAAAGATTATAATTCGATATATACATGAATTTTGCCTTAAATATAGGCAACCAAATATAATGAAGGCAATTAAATCTTATCGTATCAGATGGCTCGGCCATGTTTATAGATATGAAGACACTGACCCTGTTAATAAACCGACTTTTTATAAAATGAAAGGTACAAGAAGAAGAGGCAGACCATGTTCTAGATCAGTGGTTCCCAGCCGGTGGTCCGCGAAAGCCTCGGGATTGGTCCGGCACCACATATAAAAAAGTTACCAAATAAATGGGGACTTTGAAAGCAATTTTCATTGAACTAGATGGGCCGAATATATCCAATGACTATCAGGTGTTAAATTAAATAAAATTTCTGAAAAGTTTAACATCATTATTTTATTATTAGAATATCATACGTTAGAATGTGAGTTTGTTAATCTTGTATCCCTTTTGCCTGAGGGATATTCTATACCCCCATACCCCCCGGAAGGATCCCCCCCCCTCAAGTCGGTGTGGGGGGTCCGCACATGGTTCAATTTCTGGCTCAGTGGTCCGCAGACTTCTGCAGTTTGTAAACCACTTTACTAGATGAATTTATTGTGTCGAGAGATATCTTAAGATGATTGGAATTAACCGGTGGAGAATACAGAAGGTCCTTTGCACAATATGGAAACGATTTTGTAATTTGTTTTCGGCGTTTGCATTTTGAGATAAATATTTGGCAACTTCAGAATAATCGTCTGCTATTATTTTGCTTTGATTGGAATGTAAAATAAAAGATTTACTTTGAAAATGGTTCCTAAAATTGATAGATAGCTCGAAGGTTGCGTAACTGCACTTTCTGGGGAGAAATATTCGTATCAACAAATTATAAATCGGTGTAAAAATTACGGTTATGGCATTTCAAAAATAGGTATTTATAATATATTAAATTTGAAAGTTAAAAAAAATCTAACTGAAAGTAAAAAAGAAAACATGACCACTAAACATCATCCTAAGACTGTTCGAACGCAGGTAAATATCAAGAAAGTGATCCTAAAATAAAATACGCCGACTCAAAGATCCATTTCATCGAAATTAGGAATGTCTTCTGGCACTGTAAGTAAAATCATTCATAAAGATTTGAAGTTAAAAAAGATGTTTAAACCTAAAGTTCATCTGCTTTTGCCAAAGCATATTGCTGAAAGTAAAAACAAACTGTATAAAATTATATGAAACACACCTAGCTGCTTAAAAATGAACATTTGCGGTAACACTCGATGGGGCATGGGTGTATTTAAGTGACTGTAATAAAAAAAAGATCAATTTTCTATTGCTCAACTGACGGGAATGACCTACGAAATGGCTACGTCAGTGTACAGAAAAGTTCTCAAAGGAGTTCATGATAGTAGCAGGATTTTGTTACAACGGCAAATTAAAAATCAAAAAAGTCTCAAGTAAAGCCAAAATTAATTCACTCTACTATCATCAGAATATTTTAGAACCAATTTTTGAAGAAGAAATTCCAGAGTTATATGGAAAGGACATTGATAAAGTTGAGCTTCATATGGACAAAGCCTCTAGTCACACTGTAATGAAGCGCTGTCAAAAAAAAGATTTAAATTATTTTAAGAGAAAATAAAAAGTTTGAAAACTTGATTCATTACATTTTGTGTGTAAGGTCGGTAACGTCTTTAATGCCGACGTAATTATAGGGCAAAGCGTTTGTCGGCAACATTAGCCAATTTACGAAGGTTTTATGAGCCTAGCGTATGTGGGGTCTGTGATTCCAGACGCAGATAAGCTGTGGACGGCACCACTTGTGACATTATGCAACAATGACATGTTGGGGGACATTGATAGCGGGGTTCGCTGGTAGACCACGAGGGGCAGCGGTTTGTCTTGCGGGTGGTCATCAGCTGTTCGGTTTATTGTGTAAGACGGCCTTGTTGATCAAGAATGAGGGCAGCAAATGAGAGGCTTGTAGGTGTTGGGACTCAGCAAATAAAAAGATGTGAGTTTCCTGAATGGCTGAAGAAATGATTTCGGAGGCGTGGACTGTGAGAGAATTAAAATAATTGAAGTGAGTTTTTTTTGGACGAAAAAAAAGTCAGTCAGTCGGAGTCCAGGAGCCTTCCCTGGGGTCGACTGAAAAATAACCTGTCCCTGTTTCATTGCCCCAAGACTCCGGTGGAATATTCCCGGAGCAAAAATAAAATTAAGGGGGTTTGATGCGACGGAGCTCGGTGGATCCTGTCCCGAGAAAGAAAGTACGTGTGGAGAGGCGAGTGGCAGCTGAGCCCTAATCCAAAATAAAGAGAAGGACAGCAGAGGAGATTGCGTCCAGTACGCCTACAGTTAAAGCTAACCCCAGCGTGGAGGAGACACCCATCAAAATAAGGAGAAACTACAAAATGCAAACTGAAGTCACGGAATGAGTCCCTACCAGTGTTATCACAGAACCCGAAAGTTGCTCTCAGCTGAAAGACGTGAGTGTTCTTATTTGATTTTGTTTAGTTCAGATCCCACGTTTACCTTTTGATAGTTAGTGTGAGTTTCACGTATTTGAAGATATCGTGCATTTAATTTGGATAGGAGTTTTTAGAATTTTGTGTAGTATGTATTTACGCTCCCTGAATCCGAAGTCAAACTAAATTTAACCCTGTTGATAGTGAACAGAGCAGCTATAATATAAATTAAAATTTGATGAAATAAACTGTAGATAATATGTGATTGTAAATAAACTATAATTTTGTGTTTAAGAAAACTTGCTTTCGTCAATGAGTTCATTTCCGTTTTGTAAAAAAAAAAAAAGATTGTAGGTTAAGCTTTAAAAATTTGTTCGTAGGCCAATCATGTCCAGAGCTTGGGGTGTTATTCAACCAAATACCTAAACACAACGCACCCAACTACTCTTTTAATGACATAAAATGTACTACCACAAATAAAATACGAATTCACGCCCAAATCAAATAAAGTCAGGACAGGCCCTATACGACTCACACGTCTAAATCAGCTGCCGTTTATTTAGCAAAGAAAGAATCAGAAACAGGAATAAAATGTATTCCATTTAATGAAATACCTGTAAAATTATCTGCCTCTTCCCCAATGGACTTTTGCGATTTCGGTTTTTAAATACGAGCCTTAGGAAAACGGCATCCAAGAACACTGAACGGACTTTGGTTAACGGTCCAAGAGGAATGAGGTAAAACTGACATAACAGTAATAAGCAAAAATTTACTTTCATGGAAAATTCGAGCTAGAACTATTGTCAAGAACCATGGCTATCAGATAGAACCAAATCACGGCATAAAATACAGCATTTATACATAAAACTTAACTATCAAAATCGTTTCTATAAAGTGCGAACGACCTTCTGTAAAAGCGTCTGATCGAGTTGGTTGGAGAAAACTGTTCTGCCACTGACTTTGCCTGTACCAGGCCGTCGTGCTGATGAAGAAGAAAGATTATAATTATTGAAACAATTCGTTCTAAGTGAAAGATGGCTGCGAGACATTGCCTTATTTTTAGTGACTGATCCCTTCGTTTTTGTATATACTCTGTGTCCTCAAGTTGCTTTCACCCACGGTTGTTCTTTCCGGGGGTGAAGAAAAACCAAAGACGAAAAAAAGCAATAGCGCTCTTTACACGTACGCTCTTTTCCGCGTGAAACCACGATCCCGCGCGATTGAGTGCACGTGTGAAGGTGTCGGAGAGGAATGAAAAGCTGCTTTTGAGCACACTGCAAGTTTTCCCGCGCGCAATCCCGTACGCTCCAAGCACTCGAGAAAGAACGTACGTGTAAAGGGCGCTAATGTATCGACAAATCAGGCAGCAGATCGCGCAATGGAAACTAGAGGCAAAAAAAGCATGTGCAGGGAGAATTGAGCTAGGTACTGCTGAAACAAATATCAGGAGGCCATGTAAAAGTCTTCCATAAAATCAAAAACCGAAAATTTAACAAGCTGGTCATAAACTTTATTATTAAATGTCAGCAAACTTTAATTTTTTTTCTCGTTAGAGTTAATAAATTAAAAGGATTATTTTATTAGGAGGACGAAATGTCACTTTTTTTTAATTTGGGATTACCAATATTCTTTTTGTAATAATCGGGTTTGTGTCCCTAAAATACGAGTTTCCCTTTTAAAGGAAGTCTTTATTTCAGCGTTAATGCTACTGCGTCAGTATCAATGGCTTTAATGCATCATGGCGTTAATACGTGGCCTTTCAGCATTAATGGCCTTAGAAATATATTTCAAATTTTCTGCTTGAGTCATAGTTTTTCAAATTTAGAAACGTTTATAATATGGATAAAAAAATTTATACGCTAGTTTCAAATTTTGATACGCGAGTTTTTTTTATTTGAGATTACGATTACTCTTTTTGTAATAAGCGGGTTTGTGACCAGAATATACGAGTTTCTCTTTTAGAGGAAGTCTTTATTTCAGCATTAATTCTACTAAGCCAGTGTCAATGGCCTGAATGCATGGCTTTTCAGCATTGATGGCCTTTGAAATATATTCAAATTCTCTGTTTGAGTCATAGTTTTTTTAAGTAGGTATTTAGGACGCTTATAATCTCTCTATTCTAAAAAAAAGTAACTGGCGCTGCCGCCGCCGCCGCTGTCAAAAGCTTGTCACGCTATCTCTTCCGAAACCGCTGGGGGTATGGGGTCGAGACCGATACCAATCGATGCAGAACAATGTGGGAAAGAAAGTAAGACATGTCTCATATTCGTCGGACTTTAAGTTTTATTTTATTTTATGTTTTGTGGGAAAATATTGACTTTTTCATGTTCAGATTACGATAACTCGCCAAAAAAGGATCGTAGAATTTTTTTTTTTACAATCTAAGACTACAGACATTTCTCCTTCAAACAAGACCTCATTTGTTTAAAAATAATTTAAAACAAACTGATATTTTTATTAAAATTGAAAACCCACTTTTTGGAAAAATTTATGCGCTTCGAGATATATAAATTCGATGCTCTCAGACTTATTATGTTACAAAGAAAATATTTATATCAACTGGAAGATGAAAGCTTTCTTATTCATATAAACTTCATTTCAAGTCTCTATCTTAAAATTTCGATTTTTAATTGAATTTTAAAGAAATACTTCAAAAAAATCTTCTCATTCGCTTCCTTTGCAGAAGGACATGAAAGAAGATCCAATTTTTCACCCTTAGGCGGGCTTCATCCATTTCGCCGGGAGGGGGGGGGAAGCTTCAACTGTAAACAAATGAATGGCTCAATCGCTGTAAACAACTATTGAGTCATTCATTCACTTGATTCACCAGAGGAGCGAGCGTAGCGAGCCTAGGGGCGAAGCCCCTAGTATGGATAAAAAAAAATTATTCGCGAGTTTCAAATTTTGAATAGCGAGTTTTTTTATTTGAGAGTACCATTACTCTTTTTGTAATAAGCGGGTTTGTGACCAAAATTTACGAGTTTCTCTTTTAGAGGAAGTCTTTATTTCAGCATTAATTCTACTAAGCCATCAATGGCTTTATTTTCATCATGGTCTTAATGCATTTAATGTTGGCCCTAATGCAAGCATTAAGGGCCTTATAATGCCACTGAGAGAAATGAGTATGAGAAAGTTTTCAAGGCTTCAAAGCGATCTTTAGTTTAATATAAACAACTTTCCACTCTACAAAATAGTAGAATTAGTCTTTCAGTTCCTAAACAGCCAAAGGGGGAAACACATAAGTGGCAGAGTATTAAAAGAAGACTTTTAAATTCATAAACTGTGTATTGTTTACATAACCCGAAAAGCATTACTTGCAATTAACTTTGGGCCAACGCAGTCACAAATTGATTTCTCTAACTCTTTAAAAGCTCCTAGTGGATTAAAAATCGTCTTCGGCGTATACTCTACATCTGTTCTGTTCTTCGCCGTGAAACTTCATCTTTTAAGAACAGCCAGGACTAATTTAGTATCCTTTTGAAGTTACTGTTTATTTAATTGTAGTTGTTTGGGTTTTTTTAGTCTCTGCACCATTCAGTAGATCCTGTTGAGTGGACGCTTTATTCCCGTTCAAGTTTGTAGTTATTTAATTTAATCTGTGTGCTAAATGCGATTGAACAAATCTAAGAAGTTTTAATGTTTATTTCCTGTGGAATTCCCTCAAGAACCTGCTAAATATAATGAATAGCATCACGCTCATAAAATGTTAAATTTATAATTTATAATCGTAAAATCTAGATAGCAAATATTCACACTTTTAATTCTCATTTTTTAGGGAATTTACTTAGGTACTTAAGTGGCGAAGACACGAAAAAAAGTAGTTAAAGACAAGAATGAAAGGGCTGGAATCGATGGCATTTTAAAAGTATTTGTTATCAGTAATTCATTGAAACAATTATTTTGCTTATTTTTGAAATCCTATACTTGAAAACTTTCATTACAAAAAAATAATAATACTTTAATCATTTTAAGTATTTTATAATTTGTCTTAACAATTTTCAACAAAAAAGAAATGTTTATTTTGCATTTAAGGGTAAAATACAATTATCTTTTGCAAAATTAGGGAAAAAAAAGTTAAAAATAGATAGAAAACTTTTGACTATATAATTCCTTAGTTTTTATGCTTAAATGTAGACTTATTCAGTAGAGAATAAAAGAGTGTCCAGGATATAAACTCGAGTACGAAAATATTTTATCCGCATTATGAACGTCCTAAATATCTACTTGAAAAAAAACTATAACTCGAACAGAGAATTTGAAATATATTTCTATCACAGTACATTTACTATTAAAGTGATGACAGCAGTATCTATTTTGACAGATCAATCATAGAAAAAGTCAAATCTGGATTGCATGAGTTTTTTAAAGTAGCATTTATTTTTCTTTATCTAATGCTGGTCGAGTTCATCTTTTTTTTTAAATCTAAAGCAAGTATTTGGAAAATCCATGTAAAACGATCATTTATGATAAATCTATTACTGCTTACTTTTTTTTATTAAACGTAGACTGCCCTTTCTTAATTCAATTAAAGAGTAAATGAATATAGAATTTTTTATTAAGTACAGACTAAAGTATTATCAAATCTTATTCTCTAGGAATTTATTGATCATGCATAGGAAATCTTGTATGGAAATCCAGTGCTATTTAACATGATTTTGAGATTTAAAATTAATTATATTTAAATTTATGAAGGGGTTGGTGATGGTATTGTTGTTCCTAACGCCCCCTGGCCGGAAGTTCCAGACCAGGTCCATATAGGCTTCGGGGTAAGTAGTGCAGCTCCGGTTTAAAACAGCACCACAAGGTTCGGAATGAGACTTGGCTCTGTGCCACCACAATTTTGAACGAGCCCCCCCCCCCCCCGCCCCAGGGGTGACATCTGAGGATCGTACCTTCCCCACCGTCTGACCTCATAGATGAACTTTCCGGTCTACGGATTTAACGTGCCTATATCTGGCCTAGACATGAAGTTATTTAACGGGGCTTGTCGGGATTCGATCCGAGCACCCTCAGTGCCAAAAGCCGGTGCGCTACCTATAGGCTACCTTGGTAACTATGTGTTGGTGATAAATCATCGAAATAGTAAGTTTTACAAGTTTTATCTCTCACCTCATAAGCGTTTATATGTGTTCTCGTGGTCACAACCGCTATGTAAAGCATCCTTCTATATTTGATCCAGCTTGTTCATTGTCACTAAATTCCGTGCGGATTCAGGGCTCATGCATGATTGTAGGCAATGATGACATTTCTAGAGTACATTTAAAGTACGCCAAAAGGTGGTTGACGAAAATCGCTATTAGAAATTCTGTTGTTTCCCGCTAAACTATAACATTTTTTTTCTAATGGCCGGTGGCAAGAATATATGACATATCATGTCTTGTAGAAACAGCTGGAAAAGAGTTAGTTATTGGGACGCAGTAAACAGGCGAATTTGTCTATATACATAGTTTTATTGTCGTCCATATACAGTTCCCCATAGGGAGGCAGCTAGACCGAGTGACATACGATATGTCGCAAACAATATCAAAAAAAAAGGCGCAGCTTTCAGTGGTGTTCTTATTTTTATATTGGGAAAATGCAAAAGAGGTGATGCAAAGGTTATTCCCTATGACGATATGTTACGTCATGGACTAGGGCGTGTCCAATGATTCTTATCGGCTCAGTCTCCCTAGACAGAGGTTGTTTTAAGTCTGAGGAACTTTCTCTGTTCGCAGGGGATTAAGCACTGCAATCTTTATGAGAATTACATCATCATTAGAAATCGAATAAATTATGTTTTACAGGACCATGGAGAAGTCAAATTATTAATATAAAAATTATTTTTCTATTACATATATATAGGTAAAAACAAGAACAAACAAACAAAAGAGAACTAAAACGTCTATGAACCTAAAAGTTTCCTAGCTATCCAATATCTCTCCCACACTGTTCGAGAGGTACAGCAGGACAACTTTGTATATGTGTAAATTCTAAATCTTCCCGCCGATTACAGAGCTTGCTAAAGGATTCTGAAACGATAGCTATATGTCATAAATGTTTCAGTAAGCAATCATCGCCTGTCACTTGACGAAACAAGGCGACCGCTTTCTGCCTCGGCCTTGGACTTCACCTATTTTGTGCCACCATATCTTATGTGAACTCCTCGACAGCAGTTCTTGTGAGAGTGAGTTCCTAAAAGTCTCCTTTACAAGCACCTTTAGCGAGTTGTACGAGACCTCATTATTGGGAGCTTGAAGGACAGATGCACCCCTTTTAGCTAGCGCGTCAGCCAGCTCGTTGTCCCGGATGCCACAGTGGCCTGGTATCTACTGCAGGGCTAAATAAACTAAAACACTGAAATAGATTTTATTCATAACCTCTGCCAGAATTTACACATTAAGAAAAGTAAAAAAAAAATGGTATTTATGAAATTCTTATTTTAACCTTCAAAGAAAAAAAAATCAGGTAGTCTCTTCTAACGAAACTACCGCGGGTTATTAACGTAGGATTACTTCTCATTGCTTACCTCTTTTTTTCTTTACAATAAAATTCCTACATACGAAGAGAAGGATGAGTGATAACCCTATGCAGCAGCGGTTCTCAACCTGGGGGGCGCGCCCCCCTGGGGGGGCGTAGAGAAATTTCAGGGGAGGCGTGAGTTTAAAAAAAAGCAAAATAAGAAGTAAAACTAACTGTAATTTACTGTACTCAATTTTGCACTCAGAATGTAACCGAACATATTTTCGACATACGAACACGAACACGGTAATTGTCGTACACGATAATTTTTGTAATTGCAAAAACACGATAATTGTCGTACGTCTGGACGTTGAAAGTGACCTGAGGTGTGCTTTGTCATAGTTACAACCTTATATTCAAAAACTTGTCAAGGACAAACAGTGCCAGCCCTCACATTAATGTTGTGAAAGTGACTGGTATTACATGCCAACCTCACCTAGATCCTTGATTACCTCAAATATATTTGATCTGTATTTAATTCTTTAATTTCATATGTTCTAATAATAATATGTTCCAAATTAAGATATGAGTAGTAATATTAAATTTTGTGTATGAAATTATCTATTCTATATTTTCATTTAATAACCAGATTCAGTTTCAAATTCCGATTGTATTATTTGTATTGACCACATATGGTGGTGATGGTGGGAGGGGGGGGCGTGACCTCACATCAGTGTTCAAAGGGGGGCACAGAGCCTGAAAGGTTGAGAACCCCTGCTATGCAGAATAGGTCGGTGGTAAGAAAAATATGTTACATATGTCTACTCAGCTACTCTTGATTTATAACTCGCAACAACGGTTTTAGCGTCATAAATTTTGCTTTCCGGAGGACCGTTATGGAGGAGCGTAATCCTACGTTTAAATATTTTTTTGTTAATTTACTAGTGAGAGTCAAAATCCCGACCTCAACAGACTCAAGTTATTCCATGTATAAAACGCGGACTATAGTATTCAATTCCTATTAAAACAGCTTTTCATAAGAGCAATCACTATGATAATACCTAGCAACGTCGAAACGAAATCAATTCAGATGAGAAAGATTTAAAATTAAAGGAGTAAACAAAATAAACTTGTAGTTATTACTTACATTATTACTCCTTTGTTTTTTCAAGAGGACACATAATAGACTCATTGTCTTAGTTATCTAATGTTACTTCTTGATTAAATTTAAAGCTATAACGACACATCTTATTTTGAGATGTAACAACAATTTTGAAAAGCAAACTTCAAGCCAAATGTTACGAAGCTCATGAGTTTTCATTTCGTTAAAACAATTCATTTGCTGCTAAATTACCGAAATCCATGCGTGTGCGAGTAAGTGATATTTATTAGTATTCAGATATGAAAGTTTAGTTTTACACTAGTTATGGATAATCATATTTCCTTATGCAAATGAAAACTTCGCTCTGCTCGAGTGAAGGGATTTAGGTTAATCAAGATATTCTCCCTACAACTCACACAACAGATTTGGTTCGTGTGTTCTATAAAGAAGAGACGTGGATAACATTTCTAATTGAGTTATGCAATTTCCTAAATTAGTTTCCGATAGAACTGCGAGAAACTGCTCCTTCTGTGAATGCAAAATGTCTCGAGTGGGTTAACATAAGAAGCACTCACTAATTATTAGCTCCAACGAGATCCTAGCAGGAGCAAAACTCGATTTTAACGCATGTTACAATATTTGGAACTATTATTTTTGTTTTCAAAGCAATATCTGTTAGTTCTTTATGAACTGAAATTTGTTTATCTACTAATTTTGGAACGGTCGATTGTTTCCTTATCAGGAGATAATTAATACCATAAGGGGAATCAAAGTATTAGATCTATACGATAAGATGAAGCAGTGGACATGATAATTTTTTGTCCTGCATTATTGTAAAGTACCGTATTTTTCGGAACATAAGACGCATCTGAAATTTATGGGAGGATTTTCACAAAAGAATATTTTGTATTTTGCTAGGTATATAAAGATATTTTCAATTTCTTACTTAATAAAGATAAAATATATATATATATATATATATATATATATATATATATATATATATATATATATATATATATATATATATATATATATAACTAGCTGAATACCCGTGCTTCGCTACGGAGTACATTTTAGGATAATTAAAATGAAAAAAATAATAAAACTGCTTTTTAGAGGATTTCCTTATAAACTTTTTTTTGTTTCTTCACTGGGTGGAACAAATATTACCAGGCTCGTCCGCGAACTTACGCGTGAGCCAACTACGTAAAACTGACCGTGGCAGAAACAATTTTCTCTTTCATCGAAGCCAGCGAATTTTAAAGTTTGGCCTTGAGACTTATTTATCATCATGATGAAGCATACTTTGAGGGGAAATTACAGTTTTATATATAGGTTTAATTTAATATCCATAAAATATACTAATTTGAATTAAATTCTTAAAAAACTTTGATCTCAATTAGTCTAGTGATTAAATTTTATCTTTTACCATATTTTAATATTTTTTGTCAATTTATTTCGTTGTTATGCACGAGACGCAAAATGAATTTAAAGAATCGCAAAAAAAAAAAAGAAATCTCGTGATCAACATTTAATAAATTAAAATCTAAAATTAATGTTTGAAAATTTCCCATAAATCAGAAAATGGAGTTAAAGATTCGAAAAATATTTCATTTTAAAGGAATTTTCTTTAAAATGAAATATTTTTCGAATTGATAATCTTTCTTGTGATATAAATTTTATAACCCTCATATTATTATTTTAAATGCAAACTTTAAAAAGTTACAAAAACAGCTTAAAAATTTAATTTTAAAAATCTAAGAAGACTTTTTCGAAAATATTAAGAAGAATAGCTGTGCAAAATTTCAGCCCTTTAGGTCCCGCGGTTTGGTTTCTGTGCCTATCTGTCAGTCAGTCAGTCAGTCAGTCACGGAACTGTTTTATATGTATAGATTAATATAATAAATAATATATACATAATAAAATATTCATTTTGTTTTAATGTTACCCTAGAACCATAAGACGCACCCCAATTCGATTAAGTCGATTTTCTTTGTGTTAAAAGATGCGTCTTATGGCCCGAAAAATACGGTAATTCCAAAATTAAAACCCTTATACATTACAACAGTAAGTACTATATTATAGAAAAAATATAATTACACTAATTCCAAAAGTAGATAGCTTTCAAAACGAATATAAAAGACTCCGGAGTGAACAATGGATATTACTTTTTAACAAATATATAATATTAACAAACGAATTTTGATACTATATAACATAGATAAATATTTATAAAAACTGAAAAAGTGTAAAACATATTAAATCTCTTATATTTTAAAAACATCGTATTTCTTTTGACAATCTTCAAAAATTTCCTGCACCGTTGAAGATCAGTTAAACCCTGTACAAAATTGTATTGGGCGGCATCTTTCAATTGCAAATTCAGTAAAATAGTCATAGATTCAATTCAAAATAGTATCATTGAACTTCATACATATGTAAAATAACAAAGGGAGATATTGACTGCCTGTATTATGACTCTATGCGTTCCTTTAAGACTGCTGTGTACAAACTCTGCTGGATTCGCTCACCTCAATGTTAACCTATGGAGAAAATGTGTCCAAGGATTTCCGACTTGGATTTAAAGATTTTTTTTTCAATTTTTACTCTGTAATAGAGAAAGAAATTTTACACATTCGGGCATTTTTCTTTTTAAAAAAAATGCAAATATTTTTTTATTTAAATTATTCGAGGGAAAACATTTGGTCTAGTATGCTTTAAACGCTCCTAAATTCCTTTGGAATTTATAAAATGAATCCTGTTGCAAAGTACAGAAAAGTTCAGGCTATCTGAAAACACCATTTTTATTCGATTTTCAGCATTTATGTAGCTGTAAATAGTAGACACATTTTCTACATAGGTTAACAATGAGGAGAGCGAATCCAATAGGGAACAATGAGGTGGGCTAATCTAATAGGGTTAGTACACAGCACCTTTAACCCAACTCAGACCGAAACTGTCACTTTTAAATCTCGACGCTCGCACGATGAAATTACCACTTCCCTGTAAAAGTACACACTTACTCACTCACAGACAAACCACTTTAATTCCTCACAACTCTCTACTAAAACAAAGGAACTTTACTTATTACTAGGCTTAAATAAGTAAAAGAATTCGTATTAACTGCTTTCACATTACCCCAAACCAGCTTTTTAAAGAAATCTTTTATTCACCTCCCATCGTCGACTCTTATCTTTTGTCTACCTACAAACTTTTCATGCTTACTACATGTGACATCATGTCAAACTGTTGGGGGGGGGATGTTAAACAGAGGACAGAATAGTATTTACAAAACAAAAAAAAACTACATTAAATTAAACTAAAGAGTACCCAAAAAGGAAATGTGTTTATATCTACAAACTACATTTTAAGTAGAATGGAATGTATATCACCAATTCTATCCCTTGCAAATAATTTTCAATGAACTTGTGTCAAAGATTAATAATATTAGAAACATTTTTACGAGAAGACAATATGCGCTTTGCAAAATACACCTTTATTACGTACAAAATGGAACCTGGTTTCTCTCTAATTTATGAGCTTTTCAGCTTAACGTAACTCTTGAATTCATTACAACTCACGAATTTCCTGTGGAATATCATTTTCCATTTTTACCAATTCAGTCACCATTAAAAATAAGAATTCCATGGGACAATTGTTTTAAAGAGCAATATAGCGTCTCTTATTTGCATACAATCAGGCCCTGATTTTCCATTAGGCCCGGTAAGCCCGGGCCTAGGGGCCTCGGATGTTGAGGGCCCCAAAAAAGTTTTGATTTTAAAAGGAAAAAAAAGAAAAAATTCCCAATTCAATTTTTTTTTAATTTTACCTTTTTTAATAGCAAATTGTTTATATATCCTTTCAAATTTGATTGATTGATTGGTTCATCTTATGTATAGTTATATGTATAGTTCATCATATGTATGTTATAGAGTATATAAGGGATTAATAAGTTTTTCTGGTTGCATTGTATTGGTGTTTTAATGATGAAGTTAATGTGTTGTATTGCTTTTTGTTATTTGATAATGTTCTAGGCTTCTACGCTTCAAATAGCCAATTCTTGGTAAAATGGTACTTTCACAATGATTCATGATTATTGTTTTTGTGTGTCCATTTTGGAAATTTTACACCCATATCAGTATTAGGGGGCCCCGATCCCGAATTGTGCCTATAGTCAAGAATTTTCTAAATCGAATCCTGCATACAATACAGTTCTACGGTGTCTCACCCCATCGTATTAATAAAGTATGTATCACTGCATTTTTCAGTTAAAAATATAGAATTACGAAACATTCAACGTCATCGGATAAATACAGTGTTTCACTCCTAAATACAGAAACACTGATGGCATGTCGGTCTAAGTATCAATAAATCATCAATCAGATAATACAATTCATTTAAGTAATATATATATATATATATATATATATATATATATATATGTATATATATATATATGTGTGTGTGCGTGTGTGTGTGTGTGTGTGTAAGTAATAATACCGCCCCACTAATATTAATTGTCCTATATCTAACGGGTATCCTAATTTTTCCTCAGTAAAACCCAGCTCTATTTCAAAAACGAAATCGGAAATCGAAATAACCTAATATTCTCTTTAAAGCATGCGCGGGAAAGTTATTTTTAGACTTCCGTGATCTCGATCCCCCTTCGAAGAAATACCACATGATCGGGGTCAACCAATTGAAAGAATTCTAAGCCTAGCGGCAAAATCAGAAGTCACTCAGTATAAAAGGTGAGACAGAGCATTTTCGCGCTCTCTACTTCCTTGGCGATGTTTCATTACTTCCTTGCTCGCTGTCCGCGTACTGCTCCAATATATATTAGGATGTAACCGTATTCGATACTCAAGCCTGGGCAGCTCCGGGTTGTCTGTTGACGTTATTGTCAAACATCATGTCGTCAGCTTGTGCTAATTCGTTCAACTATGTATAGCTGTGAATCTTCTCTGATGACTTGGAAGTTTGATTCCATGGAATAAAATTTTTCAAGTGTTCATCGTGTTCTTGTTCTTTCCTCAAGTGTATATGTGTGAATCCATCTCCTGTAACGGTCTACTAGAAGTATTACCACTCTGGCTACGTCAATACTGTCGTGTCGCATCTCCTCTACAAAGTTAAAGTTATTCGTCAGTGAAAGTACCCGATTATCGTTATAGATATAAATATATAATTATAATTATAATAATAATAATGCCACACCAGTTTTAATTCTATTTCATAGAATTTCAACTTTTAGTATCGTCTTTCCCATTTATATAACTATTTCCGTTTTCTCTAGTTAAGCGCCTGATTGTCGCTTGGGCATTTTGCACCACAGATCACGTAGTCAACCGAAACTAAATGTGGGCGTGAGTGTCGAACTGCGTACTTAGAGACTAAATTATGGATTGAAAGATCACCACTATCCATTCTCTCTGTTCTTTGTAAATAGCTTCCAGTCTTTCATATTTTCTATAATGTGTTTAAATATTAAATAACCATAATGTGCATAGTGATTAGAAGTATTATTCCCTCCAATTGGATTATTTTATTGAGGTTAATGATTCTCAGCGCTACTCCATCCGTTTAACCCAACAAGCCACCGAAAAGCCGTAAATGCTTTTTCTTCTGATACCGTATATCGATGAAGGTATCGACTACTAAATTCCTTTTATACACTGCTGGCCATTAAAATTGCGACATCAGGAGACAAAACAAATAAAAAACATTTCTTATTGTACGTATACAGCATAGTAGGAAGAAAACATGATAAAATTTGTAGGAAATTTGGGGGTATATGGGGTCCGAAACTAGTACACACAGCTGCCGCCTCTGGCAGCTAAAACGGCTCTAACACGGTTATCCACCGAGTCGAACTGGGCTTGAATGACAGATACGGGCAAGTCATTCCATGCTGCTTCAAGTCTATGCCACATTTCATCAATCGTAGTGGCTGGAGAGCGGTGGCGGCCCAGTCTCTCAGCAACCCATGACCAGATGTTTTCAATAGGAGAGAGATCGGAAGAAAGTGCTGGGCAGGGCAGGAGTCGAACACACTCTGTGTCGAGGTAGGTCAGGACACGACGGAAAACATATGGTCTTGCATTGTATTGTTGAAAGATGTTGTCTCCGGGGCCTCGAAGATAGGGCACAGCCACGGCCTTAAGATCTGAGAAATGTAACGCTGACTGTTCAGATTATCGACGACGCGAACAAGAGGCGTTCGTGTCGTGTACCCAATGGTTTCCCATACCATCACACCAGGTACAGGGCCCGTATGACGATATCGAATGCAAGCAGGCCACGTGCGCTCTCTTTGGTGCCTCCAGACATGGTTATGTCCATCATGATGCTGCACACAGAACCGGGACTCGTCTGAAAAGACGACGTGGTGACATTCCTATATCCAGTTTTGTCATTGGGCGCACCACTATCGCCATTTGTCTCTATTCTGCAATGTCAAGGGAAGCTGCAATAATGGTCGCCCTGCAGACAGTATGTGTTGCTTCAGACGTCGTCGCACTGCCCGTGCGGATATTTGTCGTGCTGAAAACAAGCCTATTTCCTGAGTCAAGGTACATGATGTGGCTGTACGATCTTAAGAGGCCGTCCTGACAACATGTCTGTCCTTTCGGGCTTTAGTGGCAGAAGGCCGTTGACATCCTGAATGGCGTTCAGTATGACCCTCCTGAACCCATCGATTCCATAATCGCATAACAGTCCTTGGATTCCAACCAATGCGAGTAGCAATATCGCGGAACGATGTACCGCACTCTCGTTACTCAACGATCCTGCCGCTATCGAATTCCGACACACGCTGGTAGCCGTTTCTCCTACTTATACGAGGCATAACACGATCTTCTCACAAACAACCAACATTCAAATGTGATGGGAAACCAGCTGCGTAACTTTCCTTTTATACAGAGATGCCGTTTCTCCCTCCTGCGTCATTCGATTGCGCTTAAATGCTAATCATTTGCGTATCCCAGCATCTTCTTCCTGTCATGCGAATTTGACGTTTGTATCATCCCTCCTTCATGGTGTTGTAATTTTAATGGCCAGCAGTGTAACATACTTATACATTTAGATCTGTGTGTGCTCATCGTAGGCATAGTTAAATAGGAGAAGACTGGGAAAACTTCTTTATCCTTCTGAGTGGTCTGATATTAATACCTTAAAACTAAAATAATTAATGATTTTGACCATTAAATCTTTCCCTTCTCAAATTGTGACTTATTCTGGGAGGAAAAAAAATTCAAATTTCAATATATTTATTATTAGTTTCTAATATATTTATCAGTAATTTCCAGATTCCTCGGAAACTTTTAAAATCGCCTTGAATTCCCCATATGCATGCTATTAATATATAGCTAAAATCAAGAAAAAGCTAAACGGAGAGGAGTATTTTTGCTTATTTTATGCTTTTAAAGCACGCACTTTCTTTTCATCTTTCTATCTACGGAACTCCCTAGACGAAAAATTCTTTAAAAATACATATATAGACTGCAGCATTCAAATCATGTCTGGAAGCACTCGATGAGGGTATTTTTAGATATCTATAGATTTTCCCTTGGGCTGTTTGAAAGTTTAGGAAATATTAAAATAATCGAACCTAGCAGTTTCAGAGAAGCGATACCTTTTTCTTCCGATGGCAAATCGTTGGGACCAACCATCCATCAAATTTGTTTCCAAAATCTCGTTACATATTTTTTTTCTTTCAAAATTTCAATTTGAAACGTGCAAGAAGATAAGTAATATTTCATGGATAAGCTTTTTAACCTCGAGTTTTAAGCGGTTCGAGCTGTTTATTAGTAGATGAGAGGTTTTTTTTTTTAATACATTGACGTAGGTATAGTGATAGTACCGTTCTAGCTATTAATATACAGAAGCAAGATATCCTATATGATATTCTATTTTATACTTTGGCTACTAGTTAAAAATTTTCGCTTGCTCTAGTTTTTTACATGTGTTTATTAACTCGCTTTCTTGTTTGTGTGTTTGTCTCGTACAAATCTTGCAATCGATTTTTAACTAACTTCCCGACTAGCTAGACATTTGAAACTTTTATAATAGCTCATAACACGAAGACAATGCATTATTTTAATACTTTTAGCCATCTTTAAGCAACATTAAATTTATTTTCAGTTATTTTCAGTTAATTTTGTTTTGTAGACTCGTGCAGCCCTCTATCGGCCGGGACGGGAATGAAAAGTTAAACGCAAGTTAACTTCCAATTAATTTCATTTTCTTTCAACCTGAGGTATTGCTACATAGCGGCTGGTCTTCAGTGATTCATGGGCCGATACGCGAAAGCGGAGAAGGTCGAGCTGTGAATGAGATTTCTTTCAACTTGATTGGAATAATTCATCAAAAAATTTTTAAAAAGTATTTATTAATACATAGAATTGTCAAGTTTATATGATTCAACAGAAAATTTAAAAACATGGTATATAAAAAGTTATTTTAATCTTGTAATTATTTGTATACTTTTCTTTGGATTTTACATTATTGAAGATGTTGTGCTATGTACAAACAGAGATGGGAATTGAGATTTAGAGGCAATTGTCTGAAATCTAGCAACAGGTACAGCTGTTTTGTCTGAATGCTCTGTCGAGATGAAAATCACTGATTTAATGTCTTGAAGATTTGATGTATAGATATGTTGGTGTTGAATTAAAGAATGTAATTCGACTAAGAATTTTGATTTTACTGGACTAACCAAAAGAATAATTGGTTTTTGTACTCACCTCTCCATTTTATTCCACTACAGAATAATTAGGCACTCGGACACAAATAAATATCCGAAAGCCGATGAATTCTGCTTCAATGAATTATTTGATTCACATATACGCATCTTTCATGATGCACTTATGTCCACTGAATATACGAATAATTAACAAAAGGATAGATTTAATTATAGGCATTTTTGCCGGCAGAATATGTTTTTCAAAACTACGTTTTCCCTCTACTAAAACCAAAATCCGATTCCAAAAGAATAAAAATTCAAAGCCCGGTTTGCTGATCACATGATCTCAGCATTTTACACTAAGAGATGGTCATGCCAGACGAATCGGCGCCCGCATTTCCGCAGCTGTCTGTTTTCGAGTCATCACTTGGTGTACATATATGTCATGAAGATTTGGTGTATAATTTGGTGCACAGATATTTTTCTTTTCAAAATTTTAATTTGAAACGTGCAAGGAGATAAGTAATATTTCTTAAATAAACTTTTTCACCTCGATTGTTAATAGTTCGAGCTATTTATTAATAGATAGGAATTATTCTTTTGCATTAACGTAAGTCTAGTGACTGTGACAGTGATCGTATAGGGGAGTATTCTCACCCCAAGATGACTACAATGATTACTCATGAAGTAATAATACACTGATTTATTAAACATTCCGAAACAAACACAGGGTGATTCCAAATTCACGGTACAAACTTTAAGGGTTGATACAGAACACTGTAACAATCATTTATTGTATAGGAACGTATAGGCGCAAGTGACGCGTTGAGGCACAAACACCGGAAAGAGACATGAAAGGAAAGAAAAACGATTTATTTACAGTGTCGTTGACAAGTGCTATGTTTACAAGAAGTGTTCAAATTGCACCCACCAACAGTAATACATGCTTGGCAGCGTCGATGGGGCGACTGGCGTACAGTTTCAAAGATGCAGGGTATTCCATGCACACGTGCAGCAGCAACGGATATTTGAATTACGAGGTGCTCAACAGAGTCAACTGGAGTCGCATAAACGAGATTCTTCAGATGCCCCTATAAGTAATCAAGGCTCGATGAATCGGGAGATCGTTGGCCAAGGAACTGGTCCAGCACGCCCATCCATATGGCCCCAAAAGTGGCATCCAGGTAATTGCGCGCTACAGTGTTTAAATGGGTTGGCGCCCCATCATGCTGAAACCACAGTCGGTTACGAATGGTAATCGGAACATCTTGAAGCAATTCTGGTAAAACCCCTTCCATAGAAATGTGATTGCAAATGTCATCCATCGAGTCACGTTGGTAATAGATATGGGAAAATCAAGATGTCGTTCACAATACTCGCCCAAACATTCACAGAGAATCGTTCATGATTCGCAAGTGGGCGTGTAGAGTATGGATTATCGGTTGCTCAAACATACTAACTGTACGCATTGAATACACCCTCGCGTATAAACATCGCCTCATCTGTGAATAGCACATAAGCTGTGAAGTCCAGATGCATTAAACTCTGCTACAAAACCAATTGGCATAATTCCATGCGAATGAGGATAGTCTGCCGGTTTCAAAGCTTGTACTCTGTGAAAAGGGAAGGGATGTAAGTGGTCTTTTTTTAATACGCTCCAAACGGTGTGTTGACTCAAACCTACGTGATGTGCAACAGCTCTTGCACTTGAGTCTGGTCTGTCATCCACAAGGTTCAAGATGCTTTCTTCCAGGCCTGGACTGCGTACAGTTCACGGTCGATCCACTTCGTACCTGGTGATGTGGAAAAACCTCTTTCACAAAGTTGGTGGTTTAACTTCCCAAAAATACTGTAATCTGGCATTCGTCTATGAGGAAAAAGTTGGCGGTTTAACTGCCCAAAAATACTGTAGTCTGGCATTCGTCTATGAGGAAAACGCTCCTAATACATTCGTAGCGCGGCTCTACCATTTTCACGGCCGTACATGAGATGCATGTCTGCTTTTTCGGCATACGTAAAGTCTCCTATCACGGACGACAGCACAATTCAGAATGGCGTGTTCCCGGAGATGTAGAATGTTGATTCGCGGCAGGCCACCACCTGTTCTCTACCGGCAACGAAACCGACCAATCACTCCATTTCCCATGTCTCTTTCCTACGTTTGGGCCTCAACTCGTCACTTATGCCCATACAATCCTATACAATAAATAATTATTACAGTGTGATGTACCTACCCTTAAAGTTTGTACCATGAATTTGGAATAACCCTGTACATACATTCTATGATAAAACAAATGACGCACTTTGAAGTAAACTCTCTTTTGTTTTGTTTTTAACTTATAAGATAATTTTGAGAAAAAGAATTGCTCGTAATGATAAACTGTCAAAGATAGAGTGTAATTAATTTTCACGAAATGTCAGCACTAAGGAAAAACTAGACACAAAATTAAGCAACCTCGCACTGCAGTGAAGGTAAAGTATCCTCTGTGGAGTCGTGTGATTATGTCTTTAGATGCAACCTTGTGGCAATCATGATCAAATATTTAGCTCTTGTTACCCGAATTCATCTATTTCTTGATATTCTCAGCCTATGATTAAATGTATCGCCCTACAAACTCGATTAGTGAAAGGTAAGGTCATAAAATTTCTAGGAAAAATGGCAACTGTGCTCGAATAAAATCATGAGAAACATATGATATTTAAAGTATATCATGGACCCAGTAGTCGTGACTTATGTGGCTGCTCTATGAGTTGTAAGATCTCGTCAGTCTATTGCTGATAAGACTGTCAAACATTAAGACATACCAGAAAAGATTGAATATCGTTGGGTAAAATCTCCCATTAAACTTATTCCACGGATTTCCGCGATAAGTAAGTCCATAAAGTAATCCGTCCTTCCCCTATATCCTTCCCGAAGGTATACGGATCATTTTGAAAGACGACAAATCTCTGATGGCAATCAGCTTGACTAGGACCATACAATACAAAACAAATGCATGCGTTCCATACAATACAAAATAAATACATGCTATAATAAATAATTATATAAACCCATACAACACCTACACTGTGCATATACTATATAAACACACCACAATATATTAACCAATATACATATACGTTACTTATGTCACGATACGATACTTATATACGGTACGTTACGACACATTATAACATACGACACAATACAATACGATACGATACGATGCTATGCAATACGATACTATATACTCTATATGATACGCACACGATACAAAACACTTATATTAATAAATAAATATTTACGATACGTATATCAAGCACCAGGGCCCGATTTAGAAAATTCTTAACTACAGGCACAACTCGGGATGGAGGTCCCCCTAACATGATGTGGTCGTGAAATTTCCAAAATTGACACACAAAAAAAATAATCATTGTGAAAGTACCATTTTACCAAGAATTGGCTATTTGAATCGTAGAAGCCTAAACCATTATCAAATAACAAAAAGCAATACAACATATTAACTTCATCATTAACACACCAATACAATTCAACCAGAAAAACTTATTAATACCTTATATACACTATAACATACATACTATGAGAACTATACATATAACTATACATATGATGAACCAATCAATCAATCAAATTTGAAAGGATATATAAAAAAATTGCTATTTAAAAAGGTAAAATAAAAAAAGAACTGGGAATTTTTTCGTTTTTTCCTTTTAAAATAAAAATTTTTGGGGGGACCCCAACATTCGTGGGCCCCTAGTCCCGGGCCTACCGGGCCTAATGGAAAATCAGGGCCTGCCAAGCACTTACAGTAGTCCCACATATTACATTACCTCAAAAGTGCAAAACTATAAATGAGATACAGCACATATCCATACTACAATGGTCAATACGATACAGTACACAAATATACCAAATTTCAGTCAAATACAATATAAGACAATATGCAGTATGATATTCGCGATAATCATTTTTATCATAAAAGCTAAGTAAACCTGTTCGCCCAAACTCTCTAAATAAGAATGCAGTTACCATCGTGGCAGCTGGACATCGCAAACTTCGCACACATTATGAACCCACGACTCTCGACTTTTCGATATCGACACTTGTCAATAAACGGGATCATATCTCAGAGACTAATAATCCGAGTCGAGTGAACTAAGTGTTATTTTGAAGAGGTGTGTATGTGTTACAACTCGTCTCGGATTCCAAGTCTGTATCTCAAAAACTCAAAAAGATACGAGGTTGTGAATTAGAAAAAGTTTGAAAATTTTCCGATTTTCTTAAAATGTCACGATATATAAGGGCAAAAGTACAACGATAATTACAAAAGTCGGGCACAAATGCATAGAACACAAAATTCCAAAGAGAATGACACCAAAAACGCCGGGCCTAAACTCCAAACCAACGCTGAGTATTGCCGCGAGTGGAGGCAAAGTAGGCGTGCTCGGACAACTCAGGCGGCATCTGACGAGCATGGTTGAACCCTGTCCCTTTCTCTGATCTTAAACGTATTAGAAGGGATATTATTTTGGATAGATGTTGGTCAGAATGGGACCTCGAAGTTGCAAACAAGCTCCATCATATAAAATCCACCATCACTCTCTGGCCTCCATTATTTCCCAGGAAATTGGATGTCATCATCACGGGGCTTAGAATTGGCCATTCAAGTGTCACTCATAGACATTTTCTGGAAGGAGAATGGGCCCCCATTTGCTATCATTGCAACTGTCACCTCACCATTCACCATATCTTGACAGACTGTGCCGGACTCACCAATTTTTATCTTAGATACTTTGGCTCAACTTCGCTTACATTGAGTGATCTTCTGGGTGAAACATATCACCCTGCTGTTTTCCAGTTCTTACGGTGAGCTGGTTTCTTTCGCTAATCTAATTTTTAATTTTTTATCCGTTATCTTTGTTTGTATTAATTTTAGTAGCTTTGTCACACTGTTTATCACAATTCATACATAATTGTTTTTATTACCCTCTATACATGATTGCATTTATCACCTTTTATATATTCCGGTTTCTACCTTCTTATCAACGCACTCGATTATGGTTTTAAAATGCTGACTTTAATGTTTTTTCCGGGTTTTACCACGTGTTTGGCGCAACATGACCTCTCTGTACCTTGCGACATTAATCCCCAACCAACCTACCAACCAACCTGATGAGCATGGATCAGGTATGGATGTGGATTTCGTTTCTGATGGGATGTGAGTGCAATGAAGGTCGACCCAGATTTGACATTTGCAAGAGGTATTCAAATAATTTCAAAGCCATGTGTATCCTACTTCTCATACCACTACCCTGTATTCAATTAATGTAAGTTGCAAATTAATAAAGCTATTTAAAAGAAAATTAATGTAATCTCAATTTACTCTACACAATTGACGTTTTCGCGAAAATAACCACTGCAGTGTCCGACACTGCCTATGTTTTTTTCAACAAAAGAGACTTTTGACTAGTTTATGAAGACAGATATTTAAATTAAAACCTATGAATTTAGTCTTTAAAAATAATTCCTAATAACACACTCGCAAAATACTAACTGAAATCTTGCAACTATATTCTGTATGTTTATTTTATAAATCAAATGATTCTTTGCTTGATCATGTTTAATAACGTATAACAATGGTAACGCATAACGTCATTACCAACGTAATGAAAATTAGTAAATTAATGGTTCGGGATGATACCTCTTCATGAAATTATCTATATACATTAATTATCTTTTCTTTGCCATTATCTTCATGCTGCCGTCGAGCCCCGTTATGTTCCCCCAAGCTGTGCAGATATTTGCCCAATATTCCGTGCATATATAAACCCCAGAGATAGTTATTCACTTCGATAGCAAGCACTTTTGGAACTCAAATACATTACACACTTTTAATCTATGCATTTTAATCTCTACACACTCTCATCGTTAAATATAGTTAATCGCTTATACCTCGTTGCCTACTCTATTTCCTTATTTGTTATTAATGAACTTGGCCACCGAGGAAGTAGTGAGGAAATGGGAGCAATATATTTATGATTTATAGCTTTTTAAAGCTACCGAGTCGCATAATTTTAGACGAAAACTTAAAAGCATAATACAATGAGAGGTGTGTTACTTAGTTTAAAAATTAATATAGATAAATTTTATGAACTGGTTTTTATTTTTATTTTAAATTAATGAATTCATATTCTTTGGTGTTATGTTGTTGTTTCTAATACCCCTAGGCCTGAATCGTATTCCAGAACAGGTCCATATAGGCTAACAGGCTGAGGGTGCGGCTCCGGTTTTATAATGGCACCGCGAGGGTCGATCTCCGACTTCGCCTGGTGCTACCTCAATTTTCACCGAGCACCACCAGGGGTGAAATATGGGGAGATCGTACTCTCTCCCACCCTCTGTGATCTCATAGAGAGACTTTCTGGTCTACGGATTTAACGTGTCCATATCCGGCCTGGATACGGAGGTATTTAAAGGCGCTTGTAGAGATTAGATCCAAGCAACTTCAGCACCGAAAGCCGACACACTAACACTAGGCTGCCTGAAACCCTCTTTGGTGTTCTACTTTTGAGAATGGAACAGAACAGAATCTGTAGCATATTTAATTTTAAATTGCATGCTTTATGAATGTAACCCTATTATCTCTATGTATAAAACAGTTCTGTAACTGACTGACTCACTGACTGAGTGACTGACTGACATACAACGCACAGACCAAACCGCTGGACCTAAAGGGCTGAAATTTTGCATGGCGATTCTTCTTATAGTGTAGGGGTGCACTAAGAAAGATTTTTGAAAAATTCTTCTTAGATGTTTTTTAAATTAAATTTTTAAGCTGCTTTAGTAACTTTTTTATGTTTGTATTTAAAATAATAATTTGAGGGTTATAAAATTTATATCACAAGAAAGATCATAAAAATTCCTTTAAATGAAATCTTTTTTGAATCTTTACCTCCATTTTCTGATTTTTGGTGAATTTTAAAGATTTATCATTTTTAGAATTTAATTTATTAAATGCTGATCACGTGATTTCTTTTTCTGGTACTTTAAATTAATTTATCGTCACGTGCATGATAACGAAATAGACAAAAAAAATTCTTGCTAATGCGGCAGACGATTGGACATTATCCAAAAAAAATATTAAAATACAGTAAATGATATGTTCCTCAAACTGTACTATATTAACTGTACCATATTCTTTAGTATGTTCTATTAGATTTAATTTTAGTATATTCTTCTACATTACTTTGTCTATAAAAATATGCGCTACGATTTTTTTATAAATATATTTTTTCGTTTTTTTTACATCAATTGCATACATTGACCGTTGTATTTAATTTGAATGTACTCCATAGCGAAGTACGGGATTTCAGCTGGTTCAACTATAAATATGTACCAGGTGTAACATAATCTACTGTATATGTAATTTAAAATAACGTGATTTGAGAAAGTAAGCCTATTATATAACCGTGTATAAGTATTAGGTCCCTCGTTTTTCTTGCTACATATATACTCCTCTCCAATAAAATTTTACGCCAAATGTCCTACGTTAAAAGAAGCGTACAATAACGCTCACTCCTTTCAACAACGTCATATCTAAAAAAAACGTGATTTTTCAGGAGAGTGATTTTAAAGTTTGAAAGTACATTAAAATGTATTGAAAATAAATATTAATTCTGCTCTCTAGTGGCTAAATATTGAGCGGTGAGGTATGATGATCTTGCAGGATATACTACTCTTTCAGGGCAATTTTAAAACAGGCATAACTCAAAATCGTCGATTTTTGACATATGACGTTGTTGAAAGGAGTGAGCGAATAGTGTTAGCACGTTTTGTATTGATAAAAAAAACTCCTTCCATAACGAACCTCGTAAAATCACAATATTGTGGTGTATAATAATTCGTATTGCACTAATGGATAGTTTGTGTATGGGTGGAAAATGTTGTTCTTGTATTCCAAAAATTTTGTACAGTTTTAGAATTTCTAAATTGCTTTTTTTTTGTGCACTTTTTAGATTCTTTTTTACTTTCTCTTTAAGTTATATAACATATTTTTTTAAAAATACGAGTATATAAAATAGAACACTTTAAGTTCTAGAAATATATCCATATAATTTGAACTATGCAATGGTCAATCAAATTTAAATTATGCAGATGGGACTCTGTAACATAAAATTTAAGAAACTACTGATTTTCAGCAAAACTAAAATCACGAAAGAAGACCGCGACGATGCTTCTCTTAAATTATTTACAAATATTCAAATCACTACATTACATCTTCCAAAGGAAATTGATTTTCTAAACAAATTGAATACTGCTACCAACTAACAAAAAATATATGTACATTCTTTTTCAACCGCTTCCGTTTACATACCCATCACAGTAAGATCAAATCAAAACCGATGGGCTGTCCAACGGTTGTCGGTTGTTGTTATTACTTAGTTAAAAGAATATTTAAAATCTTCTGCAATTGTTTCTATCAAAAACCGCCTGATTTGAATGGTGCGGAATCTATCTGAATTAAAACCTGACATGACTGATTCCACTTCGACTTCACCGGACGATGGCCGAATGGCTAGGGCGCTTGCGTTCGGACAAAGTCTGCGGGTTCGAATCCCTCTCTTGGCATGGACGTTTGCAGCCGTTCGGAATCTGCTTTAATCAGTAGGTTCCGGTCTAATTATCTCTCGTGTAGCAAAAATTGTCCGTAGCGCTCCAAACCAAACCATTCTACTTCGAACAGCCGAAACTTCAGAAGGATTTCCAAAAATGCACAAGGTAAAAACTAATTTGTACTTTAAAGGGATTTTTAAGAGACTGGGATCCTACAAGAAATCAACAGTACTTCGCCTCATTATGGTTGGTATAAATTTCGTGTTTCTTTCATGTGTTTCCGTAACTACCTTCCCTGCACACCTACGTAGTTATACAAGTATACGAAGAGAGAAATCTCTCAGATGAGCTTGTAAACCCTAGAGGGCGATTCCCGAGGTGGCGGATTGGAGAATTCCTCCACTGGAATTTCCATTGGGTAGAAATTGGGGGAAAAATACCTTCCGCGGACCAACAGTTAGAATTCCAACCTTTTTCGCGGCAATGGCACCTCTCTTCTATGGATGGTACAATTCTTTTTTGTTCTTTCTTCGTTTTTTCTTCTGCACTATTCTTAGACACGACAACAACAACAAGAACGAAAGCTCGTTAAAAAATTCCATTTTCACTGTTTCAGAGTGATAAATATTCCATATTTATCTACATGGGAACTGTAGAACTACATATCAGTCATTGAAAACTCCATTGAACCATGATGGTAATAACAATTATCTTAAATACCTATGAAAAGAAATTCTCAATAAAGAAAACATGCGTCATCAGAAACTTAAAATTTTAATAGCTTCACTTACAAAGAGAATGGCAACCCTCATTGGTCCCTCCAGTTATAACATCGAAAACACAAATAAAATGGCAGCTTAGGAATTTTAAAGCGGAATAACACTTATTTAACACAAAAGAATAATTTTGGACATGAACGCCAAAGTTTCACGGCGACTCTAAATTCAGATTTTCTTTGGAGATCTCTTGATAAATGGTTTCATCCTGCACACTGGCTGAGGTGCAAATGTCATTTTAGCAGAATGTGCATCGGTAGGAAATTCGCCACCACCAGCGGGAGTTCTTACAGGAGAATCAAACATCATTGAGCTAATCTTGACAATATTACTGCCTTTTATCATACCTTAAAGAATAAAAGAAAGATTAGAAAAAGATGCATTTATATATAATTACATACGGAAGATTAATATCAATAAACAGTCGCATGCTTCGATTTTTATTCAAAATTGGAATACGGCTGAATTGAAGACGGCTGTTGAAGCCTGCGTTAAAACATTAATACAGTAAGTCCTCGACTTACGAGATTAATTCGTTCCAGAACATTCCGCGCAAGTAGAAAGCGCCTTAGTCGAAATTTACCATCATCGATATCATCACCACGTTTGTGCTTTAAATTCTCAAAAGTACTTGGATCTTTCGCTTGTATCAACGCAAGACTTATCGGTGTGCGTTTGCGAGGGAGATCTTCAGTCGAAATTTGAAATCTAGCAATTTTGTTGGCTAATCGAGTTGACGCTAGAGGTTTATTTGAAATTTACTGTTAATTTAAACGGTTAAGTTAGTTGTCGTTAGATTTTTTTGACGTGTTGGTTGTGTTTCTGCGTTTGATTTTTCAGATAACGTGGCGGGTTTTTTTTCATATATTTCGTCAGATAACCAGTGGCTATGGATTTATCCGTGGCATTTACGCTTACGAGTTTCATACATCCAGCGGTAGGTTTGATTTACTGATCAATACATCCGGCATGTTCATGGCGAAGCTATGAATTTCTGTGATGTATCAGTACGGTGCGCAGCGCGGCGAAGCGGGTCGGAACAGGGTATCTGAGTGAAGAGAAGATCCCATGTACACCTACGAATTTCCTACAGCCAGCGGTATGTTTGTTTTACTAACTTATTTGTCCTTCCTTGGACGCCATGTTGTTTACGTTGGCGTTTCGGGGAGGTTGAATTGCCCTGGGAAGTTACAATTCCATAGACGCTCCACAGAAACGCACCAAATTGGCTATTTTCAAAAAATCGCCAAGCAGTTAGCTAAAGCACATTTGTGCCGAAAGATTAAACTTCGTACACGATATTCAAATGATGAACTCCATTGTAAGTTAATCACTTTTTACCATGCTTTTATTAACTCGCTTTCTTGTTTGTGTGTGTGTTTGTCCATTACAAATCTTGCAATCTATGTTTAACTAACTTCCCGACTAGCTAGACATTTGAAACTTTTAGAATAGCTCATGACACGATAACAATGCGTTCTTTTAATACTTTTGGCCATCTTTAAGTAGATTTGAATTCATTTTCAGTTGATTTTGTTTTGTAGGATGGTGCAGCCATCTATCGGCCGGGACGGGAACGAAAAGATGAAAGCAAGTTAACTTCCAATTCTCGAGCTAAACGATTGATTACGCATTTGATCATTTTCTTTCAAGTTGATGGGATAATTCATCAAAAATTTTTTAAAAAGTATTTAATAATACATAGAATTGTCAAGTTTATATGATTCAGCAGAAAATTTAAAAACATGGTATATAAAAAGTTCTTTTTATCTTGTAATTATTACTTTTTCAATTTACTCTTCACTGTTTTTCGAAAATCCGGGAATGGCTGTCATGTTTTTTAGACGTGCAGACAGCTGTTAAATAAACACCGTAATAAATACAGACCACGGGAAAAGTTTACTAAAATTTAGCGAGATAACGCTTCGGCTTTCAAACACTCCCTGCAAACATTGTTACTAAAAAGTTCTGAGCGTTCTTTTTTTTCTATTTCCAATGGAGCAAAGCCAGCGGACGAATATCCTTAGGCATAAGATACTGAAAGTAGGAGGTGGCAAAATAAATCTTTGACGTGAGTTTAAGAGAAACATGCGATCATTGACACACGCTAATGGTTCTCTATTTTTATGATCCTAGATTTAGCGACTGTATATCTTTAAATTGTTTTCTGCATTTACGAGAAAAAACAGACCTTTAAATGCACAGCTTTTTAAAAATCTCTTCTTTCACGTAACACTAAGGAAGTAACAATTATGTTGAAATGCTTTGACATACTGCTCTTCTTTTGAAAATTCACCAAAATTCCCAATGAAATAAGTAAATATAGCACTGCATTGGTGACGTTAACAGAGGAAATGAAAAAATAATGAATTTTAAAAGAATTGCAAATTAAGTTTAAGCTTCAAGGGTGTTTATCGTTTTCGCAAAGCAAACTCAAAAGTGCACTTATTTGAATAATTTCGTATCGGATTCTTTCCTCTCAGGTTTCATTATCTGATAGCATATCTATATATATAAAACAGTTCCGTAACTGACTCACTGACATACAACGCACAGACCAAACCGCTGGACCTTAAGGGCTGAAATTTTGCATAGTGATTCTTCTTATGGTGTAGGGGAGCACTAAAAAAGATTTTTGAAAAATTCTTCTTAGATTTTTTTTAACTAAATTTTTAAGCTGTTTTTGTAACTTTTTTAAAGTTTGCATTTAAAATAATAATTTGAGGATCATAAAATTTATATCACGAGAAAAATCATAGAATTTCCTTTAAAATGAAATTTTTTTTTTAAACTTTTACCTCGATTTTCTGATTTTTGGTGAATTTTTAAAGATTAATTTTTAGAATTTAATTTATTAAATGCTGATCACGTGATTTCTTTTTCTGGTACTTTAAATAAATTTATTGTCACGTGCATAACAACTAAATAGACAAAAAAAATATTCTTTTTTTTTTCTAATGCAGCAGACGATTGGATATTATCCAAAAAAAATAAATATCCCTTACGATTTATATATATATATATATATATATATATATATATATATATATATCTTTATATATAAAAGGCAAAGTCTGTGTGTGTGTGACCGAGTTTTTGTCTGCTCGCGGCACGGCGCAAAGACGGCAGGTCGGACAGTCTTGAGATTCGACACGAAGATGCCCCCCGAGGTCTCATTATGCACCTCCAAGCCCTTTTTTCGATTTTTTAATTAGATTTTCCGTAATTAAATATTTAGTCGCGATTTGGAGCTCCCGGACGAGTAAAAGCTCCGTAAATCCTAACGTATCCATCCAAGAATTTTTTTTTTCGGACGAGCCTATACGGGAAAGATGACACTATACGGAAATCACAATTAAAATTGTCTGTCTTAATTTATCGATTAATTGTGATTTTTTTTTCGATCGCCTGTACGCACCCGTTTTTCGGAAAAAAACGCGATTTTGGCCGCGACCCTTTTTTCCAAATTGTCGAATCTATACGTAAATGTCGTTACATTTTTACGAAATTTTTATCTCAGAGACCCTAGACATCACAGTTTCGAAATCCAGAACCAAAATTAATTTACAAATTGTAGTTATTTTTTAATAATTTATTTTATGATTCGGAAACTTTTGCGAGAAATCTCATTTTGGAGATTTTGTTCTTCATTTCCGGACGAAGGTACAGCGGGGGAAAACAGGTTTTCGACGTCAAGCCGTTTTCGTCGGTCGTTTTCGACGTCAAGCACGTGATGTGTTGGGGCGTTTGTTTTCTATGAGGGATTGAGTGGTTAAAGGAAATCGATTACTATTGCAGTGATAATCGATTAAAAAATCGCATTTAGTAATGCCGTAATTTTTTTGGCCAACACTTAGTTAATATCATATAATTTGTGGTGTGTTTGTGGAAAACGTTTTTCGTCTCGCTGACTGTTGTGGAAAGTTTTAAGTAATCCTATGTCAAAAATTTTGCCAAAATGTGCCAGAAAGGATTAAATTTATATGGATAAAATAATGTATCGTGGTGAGGAAAAGGATGACAGCGACGCCCATTAACAAAGGGTTAAGGCTACTAAAAAATTGGTAATTACATTAACCGAGCAACGCCGGGACGGGTACAGCTAGTATGTATATATATATTACATCAATTGTATACATTGATTGTCGCATTTATTATAAATATATATATTTATTTTTTTGGCATTAATTGCATACATTGACTGTTGTATTTAATTTGAATGTACTCCGTAGCGAAGCACGGGTTTTCAGCTAGTCTACTGCATATATATAAAAATGAATGTTTGTTTGTTCGTATTTTATGAGCTGCCGTACCGTTCATCCGATTTCTATGAAACTTGGTCAACTTATTGCTTGAACTTGCGCGAAGGTTATAGACTATTTTTATCCCGCTACGACGGTCCATTCCCGAATTATGTTAGAACAAGTTTGCGCGGTATCAACGGATATTTTTGTTCAAAGCCATTGTAACATTTCATTGTTGGCAATTAAATTATAACATTTCCGTAAAAATAAATAGACATGAATTAAAAACTTGATTAATTTATATACTGGCGCTTGCAAGAATGAATTTGATATATTATTTTCATATACGTGGCAACGCCAGAATATTTCTTTTTAAAAATGAGAATATAAGAATGGAAAGTCATTCATTTTCAATGAATGTGTTATCTATCCATTTCATGAACTGAAACCATCCCAAGCTACCTGTTCAAACTCAAATATACTGAAGGACACGTTCACTTAGCTAGAAACACGTGCGTTTAGCCTTGATGCGATGATTTATATAACTGAAGTGGCATTGAAACATAGCAGATGATTTAGTTTTGAGAAAGAATTACAATCATGAAATACGTGTATATTATAATTAAGAAAGTCTGAAAGTGGCATTGAAATGTAGTAGACGATTTAGTTTTGAGAAAAAATTCCGAGCATGAAATACGTGTATATACTTTTACTATAATAATTATCAGATTTGCTGTGTTTTAATATTGAATATGATCTCAATCCATTCAAACATTATTGATTCTTTTTCTATTATAATAAATGCATTCAAACGTTATTGACTAGCTTTAAATTAATGCTTTAAATGGCCAAAAAGAGGAGAGCAACTTTTAATCCTGCAGAAGTACGGGCAAAATGTCAAAGATTGTTGAGAAAGGAGCAATGTGATGAAAAAAAAACAGAAGAGCGCGAAGCCAACAGAATCCGAAATGCAGTTAGACGAACACAAGAAGCTGAAGAAAAACATTCCCAAACGCACGAAGCCAACAGAATTCAAAATGCAGTTAGACGCACACAAGAATCTGAAGAAAAAACATTCCCAAGAGCTCAAAGGCAACAGAATTCGAATTGTAGTGATCCGAAGCAGTGAGACTGGTGAAGAAACTTTTAACGCGTCGAACATACGATCGTCTTCGAGCTTCAACATCGAAACGAGAGGAAAGCGATGAACAACGACCACACCGACAACAAACTAATGCTATTTGCTACCGCAAAAGAATTCTAGCGAAAACTTTAGAACATCATAACATGAGGCTAATCATTGAAAAAAAATAATAACAGAAACTGAATCCCGAGCGAAGCCGGGTAATACATCTAGGAAAATAAAATTAAAATAGTAAACGAAATGGGACCATTTTTTACCAATTGAATCACCTACTACACATAGGCTATGATGATGCCGGGCGATGGCCGAATGGCTAGGGTGCTAGTCTTTAGTTTCGAGTCCCACTGTTGGCATGGGTGTTTGTAGCCGTTCGGAATCAGCCGTAAGGCTGCTGTGTATTAACCCTATTGGATTCGCTTCAATGTTAACTTATGGAGAAAATTTGTGTAGTATCTACAGCTATATAAATGTTGATAATCAAATAAAACTGTATTTTCAGATAGCCTGAACTTTTCTGCACCTTGAAACAGGATTCATTGCATAAATTTCGTCCACCAAAGGAATTTATGAGCGTTTAAAACATTACTATACAAGATTTTTTCCCGAATAATTTAAATTTTAAAATTTTATTTGCATTTTAAAAAATGAAAAATCTTCCAAAGTGTAAAATTTCTTTCTCTATCACGGTGTACAATTTTTAAAAAAAAGTTTAACTCCAATTCGGCAATCCTTGGACAAATTTTCTCCATAGGTTAACATTGAGGTGTGTGAATTCTTTAGGGTTAGTACACAGCAGTCTTAAGCAGTAGATCCCGTCTAATTAGCCCTAGTGTAGCAAAAAAATGACCATACCGCTCGCAACCAACCAATCATAGGCAATAATGAATGTGAACTATTTTGATATATAAATTTTATCTCAGGATAGTTAAATATGTAAATCCGTTCATGTCATCCATAGCGTAACATTTCAAATTAATCATTTAGCTTTTTGTAAAGTAACATCTCTGTGCTCATCAAACAATTCTCTTAAAGACAAATTTTTGGTTTTATTTGTAATCTACCGTAAATTCTCGAAATCTTTCCTTTAATCCATATACAACTAAATTACCGAAGAATTTTAAAAATCTATATATTTCTCTCTGAGCCTAAAAATAATAGCGATGAAATTTTAAATAATTCCATCGTTAGTTTAAGTTTGAATAAGCCTAAGATAAATATACCGTGAAATATTACTCGTTAAATTTTAACTCGAACTTCACGAAATTGGTTTTATTACCTTTCTGATCACATTATGTTTTCTTTCAAATAAGACTGTAGAGTACTGTTTTTGCTAAGTACAGACAAATGAACTCAAAATCAATCATACTCCCCTCGTATGGTATGATAACGACGAAAGTACATGTTAAACACGTGTCACAGCACTAAAAATGTGTCATATTTGTTCTACTAATTTATTTCACACAAATTTTAACCAACATAGGTGAAAATAACTTTAATTTATCCTTTTTTCCCCATTTCTATGAGTAAAATCTTTACATTATGTGTTTCTGGAATTAAACTAAACGACTGAACAAATTTTCTGTCACTGGATGGTTCAAGCATAATTTTGTTTTTCTGAGATAGAAAGATGCAGTTCTAGCCCTATTTCCTTATGCTGAAGTTCATTTTTTGGCGTTATTACTTTAGAACGTCCTTTTTTCTCACACAATTTTAAATTAAGGGCAAAATATACCTTGGACTTAGCGAAGAATGCTAAGAAATTGACTAAGTTTTCATAATTTTTAACGAATTAACCAATTAAGCAAATTTAATTAAAATTTCTGGACTGTTTGATCAAACATAACTTGTTGCAACAAATATATTATATTGATGTAAATTATTAAAATTAATTAGGAAATCTTAATTAAGTAACATGTTGTTTTCCTATATTTTCATAATTGCTATGTCGATGCCCGCATAACTGATGTCAATTTTAATCTATTAACATTAAACGCACTTTAATTGTAAGAAAACATTTGCCTTAATATATTGACGTAGAATCTTTTAATTACCTTCATTTTCAATATTTATAATTAACAATTAATTTTTTTAAAAATTTTCACAAAAATGTTCTCATGAAACCTTTTATAAATTTCTATTATATAAGAAAACTCCAAGCTTTAAGGTCATTTTATGGAGAAAGTTAACATTAACGTGTGTAGAAAATTTCAAACCTTTATCTCAAATATTTTTTTAAATATGCGTACTATGTCAGAAAATTCTATTTTTAGATAAATGCAGTTGAAGTTAAAATTTTGTTTAAAAATTACTGTTTGGATGTTCAAAATTATGTTATTATCATATGGTGTAATTATCGTATCCCCCGAAAGAGTGGTACCAAATTCTTCAGAACAAATCCGGGTTTCATTTAATAAAAAAAAAACGAGAAATCGTTTTTGACCATTTTAAAGGTGTACTGTCTGTCCCCTTAAGTATCAGTTAACGCTGAATAGACATATTACGAAACACAATTTGTAACCTTTGAAGCATTAATGAAACGAAGTTTATTATTGAAAACCTGTTAACGCTTTCAGGAGCAACAATCTCTACCGTTTGCACGGTGCACATACAGATGGAGTACAAAATAATACGAACACCTGTGAAACAGTATGACGTATTTCACACCTGCAGTACAGCCGCGCCACCTGCAACAGAAGTCTGCCACCTAGTGAGCGTGAAGAGGAAGGTATCAGTATCTTAACAGCAGTCACCTACGTTGCATGCTTCTATCGAACTGTCTGTGATAAGTTGAAATGTCAGACCTGTCAGAGTTCCAAAGAGGAATGATAGTTGGAGCGCGTTTAAGTGGAGCATCGGTTACGGAAACAGCAAACCTTTTGGGGTTTGCAAGGAGTACGGTATCAGCCGTTATGTCAGTGTACACGAAAGAGGGTAAGACGACGTCTTCAAAGCACAACAGTGGCCGAAAGTCCAAGCTTGCTGATAGGGATAGACGGGTCTTGAAGCGCATAGTAGCCCGAAAGCACAAGCAATCGTTATCCGAGATAACATCTTAAATGAACAGTCATCTCCAGGACCCCGTTTCAACAAAAACTGTCAAAAGGGAACTTCATGCTGCGAACATTTAAGGCAGAGTGGCAATTCGTAAACCCTTGGTGACAGCAACTAATGCTTTCAAGCGACGCCAATGGTGCAGAGATCACAAAGGCTGGTCCCCACAGCAGTGGCAACAGGTAATATGGTCAGATGAATCGTCATTCACCCTATTTCAGACGACCGGACGCGTTTATGTCTGGAGAACGCCCAAAGAAGCGTTTCATCCTGAATGCCTCTTGGCGACTGTGAAGCATGGGGGTGGCTCCATCATGGTATGGGGTGCGATATCTTGGCACGGTCTTGGGCCACTTGTTATTCTGCATGGGAGGATCAAATCCAATCACTATCTAAACATTCTAGGAGATCATGTCCATCCTTTTATCCAGACTGTATTCCCTCGAGAGCGACCGTTTTTTCAAGACGACAACGCCCCTATCCACACTGCCAGGTGTGTTCAAGAATGGTTCGAAGAGCATGACGATGCAGTTGAACATCTCGCCTGGCCCCATCAGTCTCCGGACTTGAATATTATTGAACATTTATGGCAATATTTGGATCCAAACTTCGTTCCCGATTTCCATCCGGACTTTCGGAATTAGAGACCGCTCTGCAGGAGGAATGGCTTAATATTCCTTTAAATATTGTCCATGACCTTTATGCATCTATCCCACGTCGCATTAAATCTGTACTTCAGTCAAAGGGTGGTCCAACCCCCTATTAATAAAGATTTTCCATTATTTCACAGGTGTTCGTATTATTTTGTCCACCATCAGTATTTTTATCGATTTTTTTAAACCTAAATAATCTTGAAATTTTTTCCAATTAAAGGTTGTAAAATGATTTTATTTCTTTAAACTGATAAAAGATGGCAGCACTAGCCATTTTCTGTTCATTTAACTCGACTGCATTGAATGCAACTGAAAGGACGACGAGAAAAATAGGGATCCATAAATGGACCAGCGCCCCTAAAAGGGTTTTAAACAAAGAAACCTTTTACATACCTCCCATAAAATGGTAAAATGATTTATAAGTGATTGATTTTGCGTGAAGTTTGAATGGATATAAAATTTCTTTAAATGAAACATCTTAAAGTTGTTCTTTTTCGGGCTGAAATGGGAATAAATTCTCGTTCAAGTTTTTTAAAGGGGATACTTCCTTTACATAATGTTACTTATCTCTAGGTACTGGTAATAACATAGTCATTCATCATCTAAGAAAAACGGGTGATTTGCAGTCAGCAAGTGTGGGCATTTCTTTCCTACTGGCATAGTTTTCACTCAGCATTAAGCCCAAAATTATAAAGATAGGGCTATAGCAAATTTTCTATAAAATTTCTATATATGCTTATATTTCAGCAAAATTTCTATATATGCTTAGCATATTTTAGTTCTAATTTAGTGTGTGGTTTTAATGTATTAAAGTGAATATGTAATCGTGAAATAAGTACTTACTGGGTGTTAGAGGCTTAGAGTAATCAATCACATCTCCAAACGGCTGAGAACATTTTTTATGGACTTTGACACTGCCCATGTAATCACCACACGTAGAGCAGAATTTCGATTTTGTAGATATCTTTTCAACTGTCTTGCAAGTCTTCTTAGCAAGGGTCCGAATTTCTGAGCACATTTTCTACATCAATGGGAAACAAGTGAGTAAAATTTGCAATTATCGCTCTGCAGCATTCTAAATAACATTATTATAGTATTTATAATGAATAGGGATATATTATTGGCAACGTATTACTTTAATCCACTGGAAAACAAAAAATACATGTCAACGTCTAGACTTACTGAAGAAATTGAATAGCATGTTAATTTCTAAAGAGACGCAAGTTAAAATTTAAGATTATAAAGAGAACAAATACCTCCAGTGATTTTAAATTTACTTACAAAACCATATACTGTTTTGAAAATTAATTTGCATCAAAAATAATTTTGCACACAAACAGATTAAAAATATTTTTTTCTTTTATTTTGCCTCTCCATATGCTTATTTGGCATTCACTTTGCTATCATGGAGACAACAGCACCAGAAATTTTACGCCCTATATGATTCCAGGAAAAACGTGAAATTTCTTGAAAATATTTATAATTTTTTTCTGATTTTTGGACATCTTTGAAATTTGCCTCTCGTGAAATTAAATCGTTGTTCTTCCTAATGCCCCCTGGCTGGAATTTCCAGACAAGGTCCATATAGGCTTCGAGCTGAGTGGTACGGCTCCGGTTTATAATAGCACCACAAGGTTCGGAATCCGACTTGGCTAGATGTCCCCATAATTTTGACCGAGCATCCCCAGGGACGACATCTGGGGGGGATCGTAACTTCTCCACCCACTGACCCCAAAGAAGGACTTTCAGGTCTATCGATTTAATGTGCCCATATCCAGCCTAGACACGAAGGTATTTAACGGCGCTTGTCGGGATTCGATCCGAACACCCTCAGTATCAAAAGCCGACGCGCTACTGATAGGCTACCTCGGGTCCAAATTAAATCATATTTCTAGGCACCATGATACAATTCACTTCATCAATTACGTAATTCATAGTACGCAATTTTCCATACGTAAAGTCCTTTCTTTTGGTAGTAAGGATTTGGAGGAGGGTTCGAGCTCCTCAAATGGGGGTGCTCCATCTAAGAAAAAGGTGGCACCAGATGTCCATTTTGGTTCTCCTATACGGTGCCCCCATCAGAAGAAACCAACAACTTCCGCGGTGTCCATAAGCAAATGACAAAAGACTGTGTGCTTGGCGCATTTTTTTTGTGGGGGGGAGCTTAATTGCGCGGGCATCTCCCCTAGTAAATTAAAGTTAGACTTCAGAAACTAAAAATTATGATTAGAGAAAAATGTTTTGCTAATTTTATCAGCACACTGAGAGATCTGACCAGTCGTCTTTCAGAGTAAGAAATCTTAAAACACTAGAGCCCCATTTGGTAATAGGTAAAGACAACTCATTCTTGAGAACTCAATAAGGCGTAAGTACAAAATTATTTCTTTTATTGAACGTAATAGACTTTTGAAACAGGTCTGAACATTGTGACCAAACGAAGGACAAACAGTTTATGGTCTCTTCAGAAAGTACCTTTTCTCTAAATTACGGAATGACTTTAAGGATTGAATGACAATTTTTTTCGGACCAATTTTACTATCAAAGTCATTTAGCAATAGTATCCCTTAGCAGTAATTAACAGCCATTCTTAGTTGTTCATTTTTTGACAACTGATAAATATTTAAGTAATACAATAGTCTTACAAATCAAAAAGGAAAAATAAAGGGTATATTTAAAACTGTGGTAAAAATTATACTTATCGGGTGCAGGTTGGCGATTGTGGCGGCTGTATTAAAAAGATCGCCAAACTATCGATAATTATCGTGAGTTGGCAAAAATTATCAACATATCAAAACAAAACACACTTTAGCAATATAAAATACAAATTTTAACATTATTAAATAAGGATTATATGATACTTAAAAAAATAAAACTTACATTTTTCCAGAAAGCCTCCTGTAGATTTTTTTCGACTTTACGCTTTTACATTTTTTAAAATTTTGGGAATTTTTTGCTTTTTTCTAATTATTAAAAAATTTATTTTCCCTTTTTTTTGCATTTACTACACTCCCATATAAAACCACTACTCTTTTTTTTTCTACCAAACGCATCTCATCCTTGAAACACAGAACATTCAACATTATTCGCAATAAAATCCATTACCATGCACCACTGTAATGCACACATTTTCCTTTTTCGCTCTTAATCATAAAAAAAAACATAAATCATACATTTTAGTCATGATGTCAATCTCCCAAGAACAGTTAACACAACGATCACTACAACGTAATGAAAAAAAAAACAGGGATACCTTTTTCTATGTTTAAAAATAACAAAAAGCAGCAAGAACATATAACATAAATACCGTTTTAAAAAAATATTTCAGGTAGTCTCTTCTAGTGAAACTACCGCGGGTTATTAACGTAGGATTACTTATCGTTTCTTACATCTTTCCCTTTTTTTTGGGGGGGGGGGGCGCATTTTTGTACTTTTCTGTTTAACTGTTTACTGCTACTGGGTTTGGTGCGCTGCCAAAATTATAACTCGCGACGCCAGACAATTTTTTTTCTCTCAAGACCGTTATTGAGGAACGTAATTCTACTTTAAAATAACAAATTCAAGAACCGAGGGAGAAATTACTCACTATTCCATTGATCCGGGTGACCAAAAAATAAGGTTGCCAGAATAAAATCGTTATTGAACAACGAAATCACCAAATTTGGCGTGCACCCGATAGTTTACTTTAGCCAATATAGTTTACATACATCTTTTCAACTACTACATGAAAAAAATTCAGCGCTTTACTTAGTAAGTACTTTTTTAAAATTACTTACTACTCACCTTAAGCAAATTCGTTTGTGGAGTCAAAGAAGTCGTGCTTTGTATACTGTCCACTGAAGAAATGCTTTCAGCATCACCACCCACTTCTTTCTTGATAAAGGACATTTTCTTCCTTTTATTCCTCTCGGGTATTTTTGCGTTTGAATGTTCAAATTCTGAAGCTGTAGCATAATTGGATATTTCCGAGCTGACAGGAGTAACAGGAGGGGTAACTTTAAGTAGCATTATCTGTAAAATGCAATTTCAATTTTTTTTTCAAAATAAAAATACTTTAAGTAACTAGAAGTTATATTTAAATTTAATGCTAGCTGTAAATTTAACGAATAAAATTATGTCAATGGAAAACAATTTAAACTTTGCATTCATTCATTTATTTTGCTCTCACTATCGAATGATATGGAATATGACAGCGAGGGAAGAAAAGGTTTTGTGTCTTTATGAACGCAGGGTCTTGAGATGTGTTTTGGAAGTATTCTGGAAAATGGTGTCTGGCGCAGAAGACGCAACTCCGAATTATACAGAATGTTCAAAGAGCCAGATGTTGTTCATAACATTAAAATATGCTGACTCGATTGGGTTGGGCATGTTATCCGTATGAACGACAGTAACATACCAAAGGAAATTTTCTCGACCAGACCAATTAACACAAGAAGATGAGGAAGACCTAAACTTCGTTAGGTGGATGCATTTAGGAGAATTGTTTAATCCTTAAAACTAGGAATTGAAGGAGTTTGGCTACTAGTAGAGGTAGCTGGAAACGTCTGGTTAAGAAGGCCTTGGCCCACCCAGGGCTGGCGCGTCATGAATGATGATGATAATCGAATTATATAAACTGGGAAACTGTAAATAATTTTTTTACAGACAGCAGCTTGATAGAAGCCTGAATTTCATAAATCAAATATCTGTAGTTCAAGTCTATGGCATGTTTCTGGTATATGAAGACCGTATTTGAATAGTGGTCCAACTCCATTCCTGTTCATTTTGAGATACAAAGCCTTGAGATACAAGTCTAATGAGTGCTGAGAAATGACTGCTGAAGTCTGATTTGTAATGCTCTCTGTTGGCAGAAGAAATAAGCTGGAGGTGTACCAGTTTGAAAATAAGATAGAAATTACTTGTATGAACATGAAAGTGAGGATAATTCCATTTTTTTTTAAGTGGATTTGGACCACTTTTCAAATAAGGCCTTTATACAGCCTCTGGCTGCTACATCTTATAAAACTGTGATACTTTTTACACGAAACAGTTTGCAGGCATGAAACGGCAGAGTTGTTATTGTTTGCAAAGCCCCCTGGTCGGACGTATTCCAGGCCAGGTCCATATAGGGTAGCAGGCTGGGAGGTCCGGCTCTGGTTTTTAATGCCACCACAAGGGTCGGAGTCCGATTTAGTCAGGTGACACGTCAATTTTGACCGATCCCCCCAGGGGTGACATCTAGGGGGATCGCACCCTCTCCCAGTCTCTCTAACCTCATACAGATTTAACGTGTCCATAGTCTACAGATTTAACATGACCATATCCGGCCTAGACACAGTATTTAATGGTGCTTGCCGGGATTCTATCCGAGCACTCTCAGCACTGAATGCCGACGCGCTATCACTAGGCTATCTCGGGCTCTGAAACGGCAGATTGAAAAAGGCGTGAAAGCTAAAAATTCAGTGCATACAGCAGAGTGTCTACAGTTCGAGATAATTGGGGCTAAATCCCATCGGGTGACTAAATAATCGGATTGTGGAAAGTTTTAAATTACAAACTATTTTTGTATGAAAAAGTATGTTTTTGTATGATTTTGTATGAAGAAGTTTAATATGAACTTTTATCTCATAGGAATTACACTGCTGGCCACTGTAAATGCAACACCCTGAAGGAAACATGCAAATAACATGAAATTTACAACATGCATTAGCGGAGGTAAAATATGCAAATGATTAGAATTTCAGAGCAGACGCACATCACGCGCGCCTGTGGCGCCACTTCAAAGCGCTATTTAAGGCTTGGAGATTGCGACGATTTCAAGTTCGGCAATTATGTTTTTCTTGTGGTTTTTTCAAAAAAACGATCAATTATGCCTCGTCGAAAACAGCGATCATCTTTTGATCAAGTATCCGAGTTCGACAGAGGAAGGATAGTGGCCTACCGAGATTGTGGATTATCTTTCAGGGAAATCGGTAGTCGTGTTGGACGAAACCAAACAACTGTAATGCGGATATGTGATCGTTGGATGCAGGAGGGTACGACGGACCGGCGTGTTCGATCGCATCCACCTCAGCGCACCACTTCACGTGATGAGAGGAAAATTGTGCGCATGGCAGTGACGGATCGTTCAGTCACATCACGAACCATAGCACAGCACATACAGTCTGTAACGCATCATCCAGTGTCTGCGCGTACCATTCGACGCCGTTTACAGCAGAGTGGTCTGTCCGCAAGACGTCCATTGCTTTGTCTACCCTTGACGCAGAACCACAGACGTCTCCGCCGCCAATGGTGCGATGACAGAAGGATGTGGACGGCAGAATGGAATGAAATTGTCTTTACTGACGAGTCACGCTCCTGTCTGCAACACCACGATGGTCGCATTCGAGTCTGGAGACACCGTGAAAAGAAGATGCTGAACAGCTGCGTTATGCACCGCCACACTGGTCCTGCACCGGTTATTATGGTATGGGGCGGTATTGGATATCACTCTCGCACACCTCTAGTACGCATTGCCGGTACTTTAAACAGCCAGCGCTACATCTCCGAGGTGTTGGAGCCAGTTGTCCTTCCTTACCTTCAGGGCTTGCCCACAGCCATATTTCAACAGGATAATGCGCGACCACACGTGGCACGCATTGTCCAACGGTTCTTCGTCAATCGCCAGATTGAATTACTTCCCTGGCCGCCTCGCTCTCCGGATCTTTCGCCGATAGTAAACATGTGGTCCATGGTTGCTCTACGATTGACCCAGATTCCATCCCCAGCTGCCACAGCAGATCAACTTTGGCAACGTGTGGAAGCTGCTTGGTCTGCTGTACCCCAAGAACTCATCGAAAGTCTATTTGAATCAATGCCGAGGCGTGTGGCAGCGGTGATCTCCAACAATGGTGGCTACTCTGGCTACTGATTTTGGCAGGAACCACACTTCACAGAAGTCTATAAATTTAATCATTTGATACTTGGTCAACATGTTATCTACAAAATAAATTTTTTTGTGATATCTCTTGACTTTCTTGGTGTTGCAATTTGGGTGGCCAGCAGTGTATTTCCAACGATTAGTGAAATGATATCAAAACTAAATTAAACAATGCCTACCAAATAAATGACGAAAAAAAAGTGACGACGAATCATGGTCTTCTTTTTAGCGGGGTATCTCTTATCATAGATCCCTTTGTCAACCATTTTCGAAAAACAACATCGACTCACGGTAATTTCGTTTGCTGCTGTACTTAACTAGAGCCGCCATATTTTTCCTATTTTTCCTGTGAGGATTCCAGGTATTTCTTCAACCAGTTCCAAAGACTTTGCCCTAATAACTTTACAAACAATCGCTTTGTCTGTATTTTACCTGTCATATCGCGAAAGGCCAATCGGTCACGCAATTTTCATTTCTGGATGTCTGCAAAACTAAGTTTCCGAAAAGATTCTTTGATGTTTTCTTAGTAATGTAAGCTTTAATTTTTGGAACACTGGGCCCAAATTACAGGTTTCTCAGATCCGATTTTCTCTTATGATTCTACATGCCATGGAAAAGTCTAAATTTCGACCTAACATTAAGGTGGTGCATCAGTTGACATCAATATTTTGAATATCCTTGTTAAGCAGTGAGGAATTTTTCTGGCGATATTTTCAGGTCACTGATAAACAAATGGCATATTCTTCCAATGTGTTTTGCATATGAAGCTAGACGTTCTTAGAAAGAGCGCGCGGCTTTTAAAATTTTAATTTTTTTCAGTAATTAATTTTTCACAAGGCATTAAATTTTTTGTCTATCGAAAGAAAAAAATCAAATTTTTTTATGATAAATAAATAAAAATAAAAATAGTTTTAAAAAAACACTCACAACTTATTTAAAAATGTTTTTTCTGATGCAGAAAATGGCATTCAAAACCCCGCATTTACTAATTTATGATCAGAAAAACAGTGAGATGAAAATTCTCCATTAATCAGCATCGAAATTGGAAATCTGCGAAGTCAACTAATGCGTCGCCTTTAGCAGTACCGGCCTTTCCGAAATTCATTATTTTGAGACTATTATAGTTCATTTTCGCTGCCATCGGAACAACAAATTTTTGAGGGTAAAACTCTTAAATATTTCACCCTTACTCCCTCTCATTCCAATAACTTCGACATCGTATTCCCCCAAGAGTAACAGCAAACTTATCTCTTAAGTTTTAGATCCGTCTATCAACTGAACAAACTCCCATTGAATTGCCGAAAATCAACCATGCCATGGTTAGAAAAAAATAGGTAATTCAAAAAGAAGTGTTTTTGGTTATATCAGAAGTATACGTGAATAATAATACTAATAGATGTGTAATAATAACAAAAATATACATCTCCAGAGTACAGGTAGCCTTGAACCTAGATTTTGTCCTTTTTATGGTCTCCCTAGCATGGCATAACATATAAGTACGATGGAAGGAAATGAACTTCTAATGGGGAATTTCTGTAATTTTTTTTATGGTGTTGTTGTTCTTGTTTCTAATGTCCCCTGGTAGGTAGTATTCCTGACCAGGTCCAAATTGGCTAGCAGGCAGAAGGGTGCGTCTCCGGTTTATAACGTCACCACAAGGGTCTGCGTCCGATTTAGCCAGGTGCCACCTCAATTTTCACCAAGCACCACCAAGGGTGACATCTGGGGGGATCGTACCCTCTGCCACTTTCTTTGACCTCATATAGGAACTTTCCGGTCTGCGAATTTCAAATACGTACAAGGATCTTGCAACAGAGGGTGGGGCTAACCATAACGGCCAATGATCGCGAGTGCATGCTTTCTGTTTTTAAGAGCACTAAACGGTTTTATGGCGGATAATGGAAGTTTACCGATTGTCGTTAAAATCGTGTCCTCCGATGTTTTAAATGAAGATAACCTTGAATGTGAAGTAAGAGTAAATTTCCGGGATGAAGAATCATTTTCTGCCTGTGTGAAAAAATTTTCGGACTGTTAAACTGACAATTGATTATATTTCAATCGGGCATTTTTAATTGCTTATTAAAAATAAACAACTTGGGCAAAGAACACATTATTTTATTACAGTATTTATATACTGATATAAACATATTTGGATAGATCCTGCATTGACATGTAGGACTGCATAGAAATGCAATAAAACTGCACCAAAAATCTCTGGAAAAGTTAAGTATCATTTTTAGTAATGGGTTGTGTATTTTATAACAGTCAAAGCAGAATATATAATGCGTTTTTTTAATGTTCCCCTGATTGTTTTTTAATAAAATATGTATTTTAACTCCATTGCAGAACTATTTGTTCATGAATGTTAATTTACAGTCTTAAATAAAAGTAATTTTTTAACTTAGTATTCTTTTTATTTCAAAAATGTTTGCATATGTAAAAACACCAGCTGTTAGTTAGAAACTGATTCTTCATTTTCAAACAAGCATATTCTTACAACATGTTAAAGAATTGGGATTAGTTAGAATTTGCAGCCAGGCACTGCTTTTAACATTAATAATTACAAGATAAAAAGAACTTTTTATATACCATGTTTTTAAATTTTCTGTTAAATCATATAAGCTTGACAATTCTATGTATTAATAAATACTTTTTAAAAAATTTTTGATTAGTTATCCCATCAACTTGAAAGAAAAGGAAGTTAATTGGAAGCTAACTTGCATTTAACTTTTCTTTCCCGTTCCGACCGATAGATGGCTGCACCAGTCTACAAAACAAAATTAACTGAAAATAGCTGAAAATTAATTTATTTCTGCTTAAAGATGGCTAAAAGTATTTTTAAAAATGCATTGTCATTGTGTTCTGAGCTATTCTAAAAGTTTCAAATGTCTAGCTAGTCGGGAAGTTTGTTAAAAATCGATTGCAAGATTTGTACTGGACAAACACACACACAAACAAGAAAGCAAGTTAATAAAAACATGGTAAAAAAATTTATAATGGGAGTTTAATAAAAGTCATCTGTTATAAATATAAAGAGATCAATGGTGCTACAATCAAATTATGGGTGCCTATGTATATGGAGCCCATTCCTCTTCTGCTACTAAATGGGCTTTCACTTTTGCAAGTTTTACTTTATTTTTAACCTGAACCTCCAGACTGTTCATTCGATCCGCACCTGATGTTTAATGGCAAAATTGACAAATCATTGAATTCAAAGATTTGTTCAGGTTTTGTATTCTGCATAGACAACTCTTTAGTAGCTTAAGTGAAGATAAATCTCTGAAAATATTCCGAACTGCTTCTATAAACACTGGTGGCAATGTAATTTTAGACGGAAATTTCTAGGTAGTCCAATTTCTGATATTGACATAAGGATTTAGCACCTTTGGTGTAACATTGGTGATAAATAGTTTCATCTCTTGAATACTTGTTGCAAAATATTGCTCATACAACTTTTCTCGTATTTTGGAGATTGTCAGAATTTAATTGAACCTTTTCAAAACATATCCAACATATTCTACTTTTTTTAAATAGTAATTTTTTTTTAGGGATTACTATTTATGATTGATTCATTTTAGAATGGTTCTTAGTAATTTCAAATTTCTTGTGGATGCAACATTCCAACATGTAACATCTAATTTTAAAGATAATCAATAAACTTTTAAATTTAAAATTTTCTTCTGCTTCCTAATATTGAATAATATTGACAGAAAGTAGCTTTTTATTAAAAAATACATAAATTCGAAGTCTTTATTAGATATTTAAAAGGTGCGTTAATTTATTATTTATTTTTTTATACAGGAAAATACTTGATTTTCTTTCCAATTTACAAGCGAGCGAGAAATCTAACAAACGCTACACACAGGGTGAGTGATTAAATTAACATAAAAGTTCAAACATAAAAATTTCCAAATCCAAATGCACGCGTAGTAAAGAACAAGTGCTCATTGGCCGTTACTGTTAGCCCCGCTTCGGTTGCGAGATCCATGTACGTATTTGAAATTCGCTTCCGGTCTACTAATTTAAAGTTCTCATATCCGGCCCAGACACGGAGGTATTTAATTTCGCTTGTCGGGATTCGATTCGAGCACCCTCGATGCCGATTGCCGATGCGCTACCCCTTGGTTACCCCGTACCCATTTTTAATGGTGACTGACAAAAGGTAATTTTAATGGTGACTAACAGTCATCCAGTCCCCTTCGGAAAAAAAATCATCGTCAATCACGAATTATGGTAGAAAATTTACAGAGCAAGAAGATGGCAAAAGCCATAAAGCATGCTAAAGAGACACAGATAGTGTTAAAATCTACAAGGGCCAGTCAAAAAGTTAGTTGCACTCGATGGAAAAAACAAAACGATTGAAATAATTTAACAAAGTTTTACTAACATAAAAGTTTAATACATAATCTATTTTTCGACGTAATCACCCTCTATATTTTAATATTTGTTGAGGCGTGGCACCAGTATTTCCATGCCATCTGCGAAGAATTGCCGTCCAATGTGAGATAACTATTGTTGCAACTTTTACCTCCTTATCCGAGTGATATCGTCGCGTTGCAGGTTCTTGTTTCATGGGACCGAAGACGTGGAAGTCACATGGCGCAAGATTTCCCACTTCCCACTTAAGGGGACAGTGGACCTTCAAACCTAACTTTTTTTATTTTGAATGGATTTGCTTGAAATTTGAATATGTGATTAGTACAATAGATATGTAAAAGTAGTTACAATTTAAAGATGAAATATTAATAATTTATGAATTATTAATTATATCAAAAATTGGCCTAATTAAAAATGTTCCATGCGCATTTCTTTTGCATATAATATGGTAATTTTTATTTACAGGATGCCTTATAGAACTAACAAGGAAACTTATTGCTTATTTTAAGCATTGATTAAAAATATAAAGAGAAAAAAATAATAATAGTGAAAACACCCTTTTTATTACGCAAAATATCTATAAATCATCTTTTCAAGTACAAAATTTAGAAATTCTGAGCTACGAAGCATAATTTTTTTCAATAAGTTTTATTTGATATACAGTTAAGTATATAAAACTTAAATTTCAAAGCAATACGATAATTAGAAATTCGCCTGGAGCAGTTTCAATATTCGTATGACATGAAATTTTTTATTTTCAGAAAAACACATTTAAAGTTATTGCTATTAAGTAACCACGTAATATCTAAATTAAATGCAAATGCCTATAACTAGGAAAGTAATCACAGAAAATAAAAATTATTTTTGCAACACATTCCTACTCGTCCGTAGTTTCACAATTCAATAAAATAAAAAAAATCGAATTTTTGGACAAATTTCACAATTTTAAAGAGTCATCTGTCCTCTTAAACTTTTTACAAAATTTTTACGGAGGTTTGCAACTAATTTATTGACTGACCCTCGTACATCTCCGAACTCACAGGCAGCCTTGGACCTACGTTTCGCTCTTCTTATGAGCTCCCTTTGGCGTGTTTTATGCATTTCGTATATTAACAGTTTCAAGAAATTAAACTCACATACCTTGCTCATTATGATTAGTGTATCGAAACGTCGCAAATCCTCTCCTAAAATTTTCAGGTAATTTTTCCAAGTGAATAACTTTCCCTGGTTGCTCCGAGCCAACGCAAAGTAGCGCTCATACCGTAAAATGTCACCGGAACTGCTCGTCCGCCGAACCTTTGGAGATAGGTTAGGGAAGAACCGATATGCCTCGTGTAGCCCTTCAGGCCAGCTGGCTGTTTTGTCGACGTACTTATCAATATCGTAATCTGCATCTCTATATTTTCCAGTAGAAGTCATCCTGTTAATAATCAGAACAATAAATTTTAATGTATTGGAGACAATTATATTAAGCAGTGCTCCCAAACTAGAAAAATTAGGACAGCACACAAAAAAAGCTAGTAAAGAATATTGTGTTACAACGACAGGAGTATGACTTAGTGGTAATTTGTGAATTCTTTTATTTTCCTTGTGCCTCGTGATGGTATTAAAAATTAACAATATATTTTACAGGAAATACAGCCCCAAAACTTTCAAAATAGTCATGAGAAAAAGCACGAATTACCATGAGTCTTCATGGTAATTTGTGAATTATTTTATTTTTTTTGTGCCTCGGTATGGTATTAAAAATTAACAATAAATTTTACAGGAAATACATCCCCAAAACTTGCAAAATAAGTAATAGATTAGAGAAAACTTAAAACATTCATTATTTCGAAATTTGAAAATAAATTCAGCTTTCTTCCTCGGGAACAACGTAGGAAAAATGCCTTACTACGGATTCAAAACAAGCAAAATGACAAATTTCTCACTATTTTGCCTGCTTTGGTTTACTGCGAAGGTGCTCTCCTACTCTGCTCCTGATAACGAAAGTTGAATTTGTTTTCGAAATTTTCGAATATTGTTTAATTTTTTACACTGGGAAAAAATTTTAAAATTTATCGAATTCTAAACGAAATTTTTATTTCATTACTCTAAACTCACGGCGCAACAGTCCGATGTGGACCAGGGCCGGCAGTACCCATCTCAGCTTTCTTGACCTTGGGGTGCCATACAACATATGTCTCAGTCAGGTGGTCAACCTGACGTGGGAACCCCAGGGTTTAGTTCACAAGCATGCTTGGTCCTCATTTTATCGACCCACTCAAGGGATGAAAGGCTGAGTCGACCTTACCCAGTCGCAGGGTCGAACCCTGGACCTGTGGGATGGCAGCTTGACGCTTTTAACCACTACGCCACCGGGCTTCATTTATTTCATTGAGTTTACATAAAGTGCCGAGAGTAAGATGTGTCGAATGTGAATGACAATACCTCGTTGTCACTTGCCTCACATCATTATCATGGTTAACGTGATGATGGGGGCTTGAGTTCGAATCCCGACTAAGGGCCCGTTCACATAGAATCCGTCAGCGTCAGGGTAAAAATTTTTAACCAACCATATATCAATTATTGACCCACTTAACTAATCAGCGCCAACAGAATATTTAACGCTAACGCTGATGAATTCTATGTGAACAGGCCCTAAGGCATGGATGTTCTTGTGCTGTACACTCGACGGGAGCTATGTTGGTTCAACTACATGTTGCTTGCTGTCTTCCCTTTATACCTTTGGTCTTAAATGTCCACTGTCGTATGAACCTGCGTGACCATCCTTTTTCGTGTGTACGTGCGAATTCAAAAAGGAGACTTATTTAATAATAAAACAATACTTTATTTGGATAACGTTAGAGCATGACCTCTCTCTCTCGTGTCATTACTACATCTGCTACTTTTTCACATTTGCAGCGCTCACAGCGCCATCTCTTGGCGGGCAAATAGCTTTAACATGCTCCCATAGTTAAAATGGCTAAAACATATCGCGGTGTGGATAGGCGCATGACATGAAGATAAGTAGTGCCTGCAGCGTTGGGAAATAAAAAAACTCCCTACTAAAACTTCATAGATGATTACACGACTGTCATCCGTTGGGTAATATCGCGCTCATATGTTATGAGAATTGAAGTTTAATTTCTGAAAAATGCCCAACTGGACACCTTTGGATGCTTAATGGTATTTTTCAATCTTTTTCCAGTTATTCATAATTCACCAATCGTAATACAAGAGTCATTATTTTTTAACGTCTAAAGAAATAACATTGTTCTGCTCATAAAACATAAATGCTTTTGACGACTATATTTTTACTTAGGCTGAGACCTTTCAAAATCTTGATTTTTTTAAATTCTATTTCTTTTGTTTAAATCCACATTACCATTGAAACCACTTTCTTTTGGTTCTTTTTTAATAAGGCCTTTTCCGTATCAGCGCATTAGTTTTTCAAATTTTTTAGCCAAAAAATACCCTCCCCACCTTTCATCCGACAGCTAGGAACGATGAAATGGAATCAACCCGCTTTCTTTCAGCCGAATTTAAAGAGGACTAAACTATGAAATACAATTAAAAACACCAATAACTCAATAAATTATATTTTCTCAATTTACGACCTTTAAAACTTGATTTTTAAATCATATTTCTGTTGTTTAAATTCACATTCCCATAGGGGTAACTTTTTATTTGTTTTTAAATAGGGCCCTTTTCCGTATCAGTGTATTAGTTTTTGAGACTTTTTAGACAAAATAAAAATCTTCCTCTCTTCCGAGAGATTGGAACAATGAAATGAAATCCACCTTCTTTGCTTCAACCGAAATTAAAGAGGAATAAACAATCAAATACAATTAAAAACGCCTATAACTCTATAAATTCCTTATTCTTTATAAAGCCTTAATCCGAGACATTTACTTCTATCTGCTTCCACTCACATAAAACACACCGCCCTCTTCAAAGATGATGAAATATATTTAATTGAATATTTCAGTCCTCTCACGTTATGCATAAATGATGAATCAGGGCTGAGAATTCCTTAATTTTTTTTTACAGGGAACTGGGCTCATTAAATAATTTATTTTTATAATAAATTTCTCCCTTTACGCCGGCTTAAAGACACATAGAATAATATTTCAGAGATAGGACCTTTTCTGAAGAAAAAATTAATTAACATAATTGAAAACAATAGATTTCTGTAGAATCAGCAAATGGCAGTAATGAAGTTTGACGTAAACCGCATTTTTTTCCTGGAAAACTTAGTAATTATTAACGCAATGAAGTTTAATTAGAAAGACAACTCGGCTAAGCTATTAACGAATTGTACGTCATTTTTCTGTCACTCGCATTATGAATATCGCATTTTTAAATGCGGCGCTATAAATCACTGTTTTTATGTAATGAACCACAAGAAACAAAAAGTTTCCGTAGTTTTCTGACGGTTTCAAGATGGAAGCAAGTTTTTAAAGAAAATGAATCTGGAACAGCTTCCTTATATGCGCACTTTCTAGCCAAACCAAAATTTTCCCGCCAACCTCGGCACCGTTTTTGTTTACACCATCCCTTTGCAAGTCAAAATGTCTAAATAGCAACATATCATCATCAGGGGGTTTCTAAATAGCATCATATCATCATCAGGGGGTGTCTAAATAGCATCATACCATGATCATATCATGATCATGATCCCCTCATCATGATAATATAAGAGGAGAAGACCAAGCTGCACCGTGAGAATTGGCGCGAAATCATCTTGGCGAGAAAGTGCGAGTATACGGAATCTTAGCCTTAATATCAAACGCTTGTTTCTAAACACAAACACTGGCATAGTTTTAGTCAGACTCTATGCAATTAGTCGGTGCGTGTTACATTTTAATAAAATTTTATGCAGATCGTGAGAAATAACCCAAATCGTTTCCTCATATTTATAACAAAATCTGCATTGAAGTCAAATTTATATCTTTGAGTGCGGGGCTGACAGGACTGGAGCAAGAAAAGCCAGGTTGATAATTTAAGATTGGGTGTGGAAAGGTGTGCGCTGGGTACGTTTACAAGAAGAAAGAGCATCCCCTGGGGGTGCTCGGTCAAAATTGAGGTGGCACCTGGAAAGTTGGACTCGGACCCTTGTGGTGCCATTATAAACCGGATCCGTACCCCTCAGCCCACAAGCCTATATAGACCTGGTCTGGAATACATTCCGGCCAGGGGGCATAAGCAACTACAACAACAGCAAAGCCCATTTCTAGCGGTGACATCCCGTTAGTTGAAGACCACGTCAATATATTGTTATTCATGTATTTCGAGAACTACTTAGTTGTATGTCATTTTAACACTATTTAAAAATATATTCATGATTGGCTAAGAAAGATGATGTGTTCACATCAAACTCAAATAATTTTTAGGAAAACTGGGCGGACTTTTAAAATCCTTTCAGGGACGGTGATCCATTTTTGGACCTCCATTTTTCTCGTCCTTCTTTCACTTGATTCAATGCATTACAGTTAAAAGATCAGAAAAGGCTAGTGCTGCCATCTGTTATCAGTTTAAAGAAATAAAATCATTTTACAACCTTTTATTGGAAAAATTTTCAAGATTTTTTAGGTTAAAAAAAATTGAGAAAAAAATGTGCACCGTGCAAACGGTGGAGGTTGTTTCCCCTGAAAAAGTTAAATATGGTACTAAATGGCTCTAAACTAAGGGAAAAAAACGGATATTTCTTTAGTACTTTGAAAGGTAGATTTTGAAAAATGAACCATTACTGTCGTCTTTAAAAGAATCCTTCGAGGAACAAAGAAAAGTTCCTTTCAAAATAAAGAGGAATCATTAATTCCGATTCTTGATTTATCAATAACACGAGTAGAAGGAAATATTTTATTTAGTTCTCTGAACACAGACATCCATTTTGGTACAACACTGAAATTATCAAAAAAAAAATTAAATAAAAAAATAATGGGGAAACCTAATCCAACAGGTTACGGGTGTCATCTAGAATAATACAAAAGCCCTTGAGTTATTAATTTTAGCACAGTGTTAAAATATTCAGAGCACAATACCTCTGACATAAGTGCAAACACAATAAAAAAAACTTTCAATAATTTATCGCACATTGGTTACCGAGTTATAAGTGTCTATAGTTTTATTTCAAAGTTTATTAGTTATTAAATACAGATGAAAGATAGCGAACTAATTTCAAATATTTTACGGCTGTCGTTTTTGGCTGAAAGAGGAATCTAATTTATACGACAAAACTATTACATTCATAAAGAGGCTCTTACTCGTTAACGTTAATGTGGCTCTACAACAAGGGAAAAGGGCTGAAGTATTTTGAAAATTGATAAACGTACTAAAAATATTGTCATTAAAAGCATTCTTTGTTACGAACAGACTAGCAACTTCTCGAAATAATGAGGAGTAAATATTTTTACTTCTTAGTTATGCATAACATGTTTCGATTGAAGTGGTTAATTAAATACGAGCAAAAGAAAACATTTCTAAGTAGGACTAGTAGCTTTAATTCTTTATAACCTATAAACGGAAGGTGACCCAGTTAGGAAACGGGAGGTCTAGCAGGAATATTTTAATTTATATATTTCGTTTGCTTTATTTATACAGGGTGTTTCAAAAAGAATTACCCGATTTGAAATGAGTAAATTATGAAAAATATTGAACATAGAAACTTAAAATTAATTTTATATTACATGGCTAATCATAAAGTTTTTTTACAAACCGAATTAAAGGTGCTCAATAGGCCCACCTTTGGATGCATGACATATGTCTATATGGTAGACAAATTCGTCCCAAACTTTTGCAAGCATGTCCGCATACAATGCTTCCACGGCTGTTATGAGTACACAAGCAACCCGTGTCTTTGAATTGTTTATACCATGGCCTAATGCTCTGAGAGGTAGGAACTTCAATCTACCTGGATATTGTCGACGAAAATCACGTTGAACAGTTGTTACGGACTCACACTTCGCAAAGCGTAGAACACAAAATGATTTCTGTTGTGCAGTCGCCATCTTTCCAAACACTGAAGTGGCGGGCGAAGGAAGAGCGTTAGCGCTACTTGTCGGCAACTGCATGAAACTCGAGATTTCCCTCTTTCTACCTATACATTATTTGATCACAACGGATTAAAAGATGAATAGTTATGATTTTTTTAAATCGGATAATTCTTTTTGAAACACCCTGTATTTTCCTAGCTTTGAATTTACTGTATAATGATTAATCAAGAATAAAGTAACCATCATATTGAAATCGTTGTGCTCTTTCTTTGCATACATGGGATACTAAAGGTTAAAAGAAAATTTGTACGAATATTAATGTAGCTATGTTAATTTTGGGCTAAATCGTTCATCTTCGTGCTGCTTTGTCGAATTAAAATGGACCATACATTTTCTTACACATGTTTACATCAATCTCATTAAAAATTAAATTTAACTAGTTACAACCTCGGATAAGTGAGAACTCAATCATTAGGTAGGAATATCATAAAGATTTCAGTAAGTTTGTATGTTCATTCTGGTGACGTTTTCTGCACCTCAATTGCCTTTTGGGTGGTTTTTCTTTCGAAACAGCTAAATCCCATCTCCCTGGATTAAGCTGAATAAAGCAAGGACAAGAAATTTCGCAAATCTGCGCAAAGTTCATCTAAACTATAACTAGGAAAAAACCCTTTTTTAATTCAATTTATATACAACATAAATTAAACATTTTAAATTACAACTTAAAAAGCCCGATAAAACCACTTAAATTTAATTGAATATTCACTAAAATTGGAAACAATTTTGTACTTAAAATATATAAAATCTACAATTAAGAAAAAAATCAGAACATAATCAAAAAAGTCCTCAGGAGGATTGCCATATAACACTTTTGGAGTGATTTCGGGGAACGAAAGGTGCACGCTTATATTCCATTTTAGGACACAAATTCAAAATGTCAGTCACATAAAGTTATCATTCATTATATGAATGCAGATTTACTGTAGCAGCTAGTTATGATTTTAGGTATGCAATGTTCATACATAATATGAATGCAATTAAAATGGGCTTAAGTTTTAGTTTGAGTTATTGAAAATTATTTGAACGTGAATATAGTGTAAGCAACATTAAAAATCACAAAATGATGCTTGTGCGTACAGGAAATTATTATCTCTATAACAAATAAGACGATCAACCAGTTAAAGCATAACAGATAATGCTCTATTTCTGTAGTCAATACCGGATGTTGTTATTCTTTTATCATCGAATTTTACCAGAAGTTGACGATAAGGTTGCTTAGTTTCATGAGCAAATAGATAACAGCCTTGACCACCGGGAAAGCTTTTCAGTGCTTTTTGATCATTAGTTTGAGGCAGCTCTGAAATCCTGCTCAATCGCCTGCAAACAGTCTGATATATTTATTTCGTTAATGTTTCGTTTGTTTTAATTTTAGAGAGAAGGGATGAAAACGTAATTAGAGAAACGAAAGGGATTCGAGATACGGCTTCTCATCTTTTGATGCTGAGGGCTTGTGAAACTGCATGAAACGATTCCTACATTGTTTCAATATTAAGACAATTTGAATACATATTTTGGCTAGTTTATGTAATGTTATTTGAATCATAAGGAATTGGCTATATTTTCAGCCGTTTATCTGGATAATCAGCTAAATGCATACACCCAGGGCCCGATTTAGAAAATTCTGGACTATAGGCACAACTTGGGATGGGGGCCCCCTAACACTGATGTGGGCGTAAAATTTCCAAAATTGACATACAAAGAAAAATAATCATGAATCATTGTGAAAGTACCATTTTACTAAGAATTGGCTATTTGAAGTGTAGAAGCCTAGAACATTATCAAATAACAAAAAGCAATAGAATATATTAACTTCATCAATAAAACAACAATACAATGCAAACAGAAAAACTTATTAATCCCTTATATGCACAATAACATACATATGATGAACCAATAAGTCTAATTTGAAAGGACATATAAAAAAATTGCTTTTAAAAAAAGTAATTTTTTAAAAAATTTGAATTGGGAATTTTTTCTTTCATCTTTTAAAATAAAAATTTTTGTGGGGCTCCCAACATTCGAGGGCCCCTAGGCCTGGGCCTACCAGGCCGAATGGAAAATCAGGGCCTGCATACGCCGTGAATTTACAAACACGTATACATCATCCGACAAAAGGATTTGATAGGAGTGAGAATAAAACTTCAGCAATCTAACCTTATACGCATTTTAAAAAGTTTTCAAGGCATTTATTTCTTCACCGTGAACTAACACCTGAGTAACTTGACTAAACTGCGAGCATTAAATAATAATCTTCCCCAAAGACAGAATATAAGATACGGTTCAGGTATTCTGGATATTGAGTCAAGCAAATAGATAGGTATAGCAACATTTAGGACCTGTTCACATAGGAGTCCAGTAGCGGAAGCGTAAAAGAAAAGATGTCGCTGAGGCGGAAATAAACCAATCATAGGGGTTTAAAATTTTGTTGCTAATCGTTTGGAGGTTTGTCATTGGTTAAATCTATTTCAATACTTTAACGCTTTCGTTACCGGACTCCTATGTGAACAGGTCCTTATAGTAGATATTGCTAGCCCCTGTTTCTCTATTAATACAGTTTTGCAATAATTTTACTCTCATTAATCGTACTATGGTGTTGTATTCAAATACACTGACATTTGTAAAAATAAATCTCATATCTAACGTATCAAGTTGTGAGTGATTATAACTTCATTCAAATTTATTTATTGAATATTTAATATAAAAGTGTAAAATTAGTTTCAAAGAGCTAAAATAATCCTTAAAATCGAACTATACATACATGAACAGAAATGTATAAAATTCAAAAAAGGTTTACCTCGAAAGAGATTAAATTTTCAAGTCAAGTTTCAATTGAATGATCTAAAAGTAAATATCTTTGACCAAAATAAATAATACTAACTCACTATAACAACTACTTTTATCTTGAGCAGTAAATCACTGAACAAGACCAGTTTCCTCGTGCCAATTAGGTAAGATATCCTCCGATTATTTTGTAAATTAATCTACTAGTTAATTTTTATATTGTAAAATATATGAAATGTCATTCTCGTTTTGAACAAATTTACCTGTCATTTTTACCTATAAAAAAGGGGGTAATGTTTTTCTTGATAAGTATCGGAATTAGTTTTCATATTTTTTTAAGTCCACATTTAGCTTAATGACATCCCCTATCTGGTCCCCATGAACATGAGTATCATTTCCAAAAAGTCAAGCTACTTACGTCATCTCTCATGAATAACTGTTGTTAGTTTACTACTGAAGGAAAGTGACATATTTATATAATGGCAAATAAGGCAGCCATGCAGCTTGTCACATGCATTTTGTTTCAAAAACGCATAGACTATTACAATTCATGTGGAAATATTGAAAGCTTAAAACAACATATTTCCACGTGTAAAGCATATGACAGGATATATCCAGTTTCTGATCTCCGTTTATCACGTGGTTGCATTAGTGGCATTACATTAAATGCCTTGTGAAAACAAACTAATAATATTTATTTGTACATTTTTGGGTCAATGATGTACAGACTTCCGTAAAAGCAATGATAGCATCCATGATGTATTGGATAGACTTTCAGTTTTACCGTAAATTACATCAATACGCTTCCAAAGAGAAAACGGATAACTACAGGTAATAAGGTAATATAAATTATTATGTGCGTTTTAATTTGCTGCAGATTGCATTTAATAAATAGTATAATCACTCGAAATACTAGGGGCATGCAAAAATATCTAATTATATTTATTATTATACAGGCCGTCTGTGCAGCAAAAATTATGTAATAGCCTGGGAAACTTTATTGGCGCAATTGATACAAAAAGTGTATAAATCAAAGTTATATTTTTGAACGCAATTAGGAAATTCTCTAAAAACAAACGATTAAGCATTCTAGAGGCTTTTGATTTTGTACGTGAGCTTCTGAAAAAACAAGAACATTCCAATAACTATCAAAATTATTTCTGTCAATACCAAAACTGTAGAGTATTACTATTTGTTGGTGTACTATTATTGATAATTAGCAACTATATCTACACGAAAGTTGGATACAATCCTCCCCATTTCTAAAAAAATGACGTTGAAATTACGTCATTATAAAACAACCACATAATAGTTCATTTTTTCTCAGTTCAAGTGTTACAAAATGACTTTTTTTCCTTTCAACAAACCCTACATATCTAAAAAAAATTTATACTGAACTTAACGCATTTCATGTTTTTTTTTCGTACTTTTTTAATATCTCAGTAAAACACTTAGAAGGAACCTATTTTAAAGGTTACTTTCTGTTTATTGAACCATACTGCCATCTTGAAAATTATCACCAGGAGACCTTGATCACAGGATTTAGCATAAGGGAATCTCGCAAAAAAAAAATACTACGAATAAAGGATTGACGCCAGAAACTAGTTTTTAAAATTGGGAATATCAGCGTGTTGATCTGCAGTTATTAAAAATGTTATTTTTAATTTCTCGTCAAGTAATTCCTCATCGTCAAGGTTTTAGTCTCGAACGTAAAAAATGTTCTGTTTTTAAGGTTCTTTTCTCACCGGTGTTCTTGCACTTGGACAGGATTCTGATCTATACGGATATCGTGTATCTTTATTCCAAATTCTGCTGCTTTTGGCCAATTTTATTTTCGAAATCCACCTTTATGTTAACTTTCTCACTTTCGTTCGTAGATTAAAGCATGGGTGTCTCATAGCACCTTAGCTAGGTACTAAGTGTTTTCATTTACCTTGACCTTGACCTTGACCTTGACCTTGAATCTGAAAATATTAGCTTTCGTGGGAGTGTCCAAAATGCTTGGAACCAAAAGCAGTTCAGAATTCGTAATACTTGCTCCCACAAAGGTATAGATATTTATGTACATTTTATATATAGCCGGAAAGTAATTTACACTATGATTTTTAATAGTTTTATTCATAAAACAAAGTTTGTGTCACTACCAGAAAGCTAAGCTGTCCCTACTTCAGCCATTCATTTGACAATCGCAATGCATTTGGCATAACCACATTCTCCTATTAGACCTTTTTCAACTCCACTGGTATAAGATTTAAAGGCTTGACTTTAACGACTTTATTCTACAGATAAACAAACATTTCCTATTACTCAAAAGGTATCTGCAGCCCTATTTGTCGTTTCCTACAACATCCTATCTCACCTGATGTTATGAAAATACACACTACGAGTAATGTACATAGGTCTGAAATGAATGAGAAGTGCGCAAATTTAGTATCAGACTAGCCCTATAAGAATGACAGACCCCCCCCCCCAAAAAAAAAAAACGAATGAGGGAAAATACACTTTGGACCGCAAGTCACATCTGAAATAATTTCGGATTCAGGAGGTGTTCGGATATAAAATTTTCGGATAAAACATGCTCAACATGAGGAATTTACATATGTAGTACAAGTATGTATTGTCCAACTGAAATTAAATTTCGAAAGCAAGTTTAATTTCAGTTGTTACACTATCCTTTGTTAAGCATAGTTACAATAGCTTCGTTACAAATGTTACACTATGCTTTGTTATAATTGTTAAGCTTACCTTAAGGCTGCTGTGTACTAATCCTATTGGATTCGCTCACCTCAATGTTAACCTATGGAGTAATGCATCTGATTACGTCGTCCCGGACGATTAGTCCACTTGACAGTTGTCAAAACTGGAGACCGGAGCTGCGTAGGAGACCGGCGCATTCCTGTATACACAGCCGAAGGTTAATTTCCCATATTCGGTGATGTTTCATATCGGCCTGGGTGCCGGCCGGACAGTACAGATCTGCCGACAATTGGGCAACCCGGGGCCCTTAACCTATGGATAAAATGTGTCTACTATTTACAGCTACATGAATGCTGATAATCAAATAAAAATGGTTATTATCAGACAGCCTGAACTTTTCTGTCCCTTGCAACAGGATTCATTTTATAAATTTCGTCCACCAAAGGAATTTATGAGCGTTTAATCACTCTAGACCAGATTTTTCCCCGAATAATTTAATTTTAAAATATTATTTGCATGTTTTTTAAAAAAGCGAAAAATGCCCCAAGGTGTCAAATTTCTTTCTCTATTACGGAGTACAATTAAAAAAAATCTTTAAATCCAAGTCGGCAATCTTTGGGCACATTTTCTCCATACGTTAACATTGAGGTGAGCGAATCCAATACGGTTAGTACACAGCTGCCTTAATAAAGACAAACGCAAAAAATAAATAACAATAAAGTTTTCAATTAAATTAACCAGACTAAAATAAACCTGTTATTTTTTTCTATTTTTTACAAGGACAGTTATAACTTAATTTTACAATGAATTAAAATCTAAAATCAAACTTATTATAATGCAAGTAGTGTTGTGCCTGTTGTAATGTTGTGTAATGTTGTAAGTCACTATGGGGTACAATTCTAAAATAATATTTTTAGTAGATTCGAAATTCATTGGAGGAACAGATATCAGGCAAGCACTTCGAATAATCATAAAGCATTTAAAATTAATACACTGTAACAAAGATATTAATTTTCCTCTATTTTTCAAATCCAGCAACATTAATCATATTCATTATTTATTTCCCCAAGAGTAAGAAAAAAGAAGTAAAGAGCATACATCCTGTTGCCAGACCGCAGATAAGTTACAATTGAACAATCAAATTAATGTTGTTTCCCCAGATTAGCAACGAAACAGACAAAAAAAGATCATTTGTTCTCTTTAATGAGAATTTGATTGCTATAACTATAGAAAAGAGTCCTGGGGAATTAAGGTTATTTTATTCCTTTAATTTAACAAAACTATAAAATCAGTAAGTAATTTACAAATCAACTGATATTATGAGGAATAAATTCTTATTTTAAACCTCTACGTCAACATCACTATTCTTTAACTATGATTTCTAATTCTAAGGCGTATATTTCGTGGATAATAACTTCTAATAAGAACTGGATATCTAGACAACTATAATGAGGGGTTTTATTGATAACTTAGATGAAGCATAAATAAAACACCTAAAACGAGTTCATTATCCGTTCCTGAGAGTTGCTTAAAGTAGCATTTTAATAAATGATTCTTCCATTTAGAATGCCTGTTTAGACTTAAAAAAGATTTTTATATCAAACCTTACAGTGCCCGAGACAATGTACAGACATGATATAGTCGACGCGGGCTAAGACATTTACGACACATAAAAAAACATATAATACATCCAGTTAGGTACATATTTATTATATAATTGCCTGTAGTACAATGCGGCTTCCAAAAAATCAGCTTCTGCACTATGAAGACAAACTTATATATAAGCTAGAACAACCTAGCCGTTGCCAAGAAACAAAAAGAAAAAAAGCTACAAACCATGGTAACAAGACATTACTATACAAATTAAGAAATGAAGTAATATATCTAAACATGATATATTTGACTTTTTTAACCTAATCATTAATTTTTGATGATTAGAGCCTCAACAGCGCATTAGAAATTCTTTATATGAGCCTACATTAAGCCTAACTTATCACTTGACCTTATGGAACATCAAGACTGCGTCCTTGTCACTATTGAGACTGGAACCAGATGATAAATTTCACTTCACACAGACAGCAATGTAGAAAACTAAGAAACATTTAAATATATTTTCTCTAGTCCTGAAACAAATTCTGGAATATTTTGGATGTCCAGATAGACATACGAAGCCTCAGACATTTGGAACTCAGTCATTCTGTACTTAAATACTAGTACTATTTGTTGTGTTCTAGTGTAGTGGTGATATTCCTAACAATTGTCTCTCTATACTACGCAATTCTCCTCATGGCGCAGCTTGTTTTTTGTGGACCTTGCGCCAATAAATCCCAATCAACCAACCAGCCATCTCCTCATTTAGTCTTCATCTCATTTACCTCATTACTCCTCATTTTAATATGAAAGGAAAATGCTCTATCAAAAAATGCCCTAAAAAGGTAGGTTGAGAAATTATTAAAAAGTCATTAATCGCCTGATAATATTGGCAGACAGAGTGGCAAAAAATAGAAATGCTTTAGTAATTGAATAGAGGGATCTTTCTACCCTTCGTCTAAATGAAATAAACTGGTATCACCTACTACAGTAAGACTGGAATCTTCCAACAAGCGTTTAAATTATAAAATCCCGATAGATGAAGAATTTTTAGAATTTTTAACCGATTCTCCAGTCAAAAATTTCACTGTACGAATAGGACATCATCATAGTCACGTATGTACAATCAACAATACCGTTTAATTGGCCAATTTTAAACATTGGTAAATAAATAAATGCCAAAACACTAGCAGATAATCAGTAACAGAAAGCCTGCCGTCATTTTCGCATAGGAAAATAATTGCATCCTCTGTGACTAAGCACATCTGTCAATAATTACACATTTCCCAAGTATTGAATTTTTCAAATTTACGTATTCTTCTTGATCTGTGGTTCCATGTTGTACAGTAAGGACTTCGGAAAAAATTTAATAAGGTATTTACGAATTATTTGGGTAACAGTTATATAAAGGCTCTTTTAATATAGCAAAAATGCAAGTTCAGTCCCCTCGGAGGAACTTTTAACCCCTGGAGGGTGCGTCCCCGGGTGGTGAAATGGGGAATGCCTGTACTGCAATTTCCATTGGGTGGTAGAAGGGAAGTAAAATACTTTCCGGGACCAACAAGTAGAAGTCCACTAATGGCCGAACGGCTAGGGCGCTGGCATTTGGTTCAGATCCTGTGGATTCGAGTCCCACTGTTGGCATGGATGTTAGTAGCCGTTCGGAATCGGCGTTAAACTGTAGAACCCGGTCTAATTAGGCCTCGTGTAGCAAAAAGTTCACCGTAACGCTCCAAAACAAACCAAACCTATCGATAAGGCAATAATTTCTTCACTTTTCTTCTGCACTATTCCTAGACATGCCAACAACAACAGCAAGCTCAATCCATCTGTAAGTGACCTGAAAGACTTTTGGTTTTCTGGAACATGTATTGTGAGTATTAAAATAAACATTTAAACTGGTTCGTAATCCTGATCCAATAGTCTGTCTATCAGACATTTAAAATCGAACATATGAGAGAAAACATTTTTTTAAATCTTTTGTTCATGTTTATGTCGAAACAATACTGCCTCATCAAAAACGTCACATTTGTATCTTGGCGGTACTTTTGAAATAGGAGGAATAAGTTTCGTTAAAATTAGGTTCCAAGTCATAGATATTTTTAATTTAATTTTCTTAGTCTATTCATCATTTAATGTAGACTGAAGTTTGCTGGTTCATTTGAAATTCCTCTGCTGACGTTTGTCCGCTGAGTAAATATTTTGTTTATAATAAAATTTTATTTCCAGAAAAATGTTTAAAAGGCTGCAGTCTGACTCTAAAATAAAGCCAAAGAAAGAAAAATATTCGTGTGCATTGAAAGACATCAAATCAACCGAAAATGAGTTTAATGAAAATGATATTTAATGAAACATATTTCAATAATTTATATTACCTCTCAAAATAAGGAGAAATAATTTATTTAGATTTGTGATGATTAATTAATAGGAATGCATTGATATATTTCATTAAAGTATCTTGAATAAACTTTCATTTCAGAGAAACGTTGAAATAAGCTCGAATCCCTTGTAACCTATAAATCGTTAAACTGCATACAGATGATCCAGTTAATTATAAAATGACGACTATGCATAAGATGTTTTGTATATTTAATCCTGAGAAATTCAGATATACACCTGCTGTTTATTCAAATATAATTAGATGCTGGGAGTTTCTTTTATTTAGACAGTTCAACGATAACTTTCTAAATTGTATTATGTTTTAAATGGACGAGTCATTAATATTTATCTGTAGAGACAAATTATTTTATTTCTTTGAAACTTTAACTTCCACATTTCTTAAGCTTAATATACTCTCAATTCCACTGTATTAAGTGCTGCACTCTTGCTTCACTAAAATACCGTATTCAATCCGTCAAACAAATTAATACCCAAAATGTGACGTCGTTTGGAAATTCGGATGGAAAAGGGAAATTCCTAATACATAAACCATCACAATGAATCTCTTCGTATTACAAATGAATGTTATTTCAACTCGAAAGGTGAGAGCACGAAGGAAATGACCCGGTGAGAGTAATTTCCAATGGGAACGAGAATAGGAAATGAGCAATACATGATGGGAAAACTTCTAAATGGACTGCATTCGAGAAATTATGCCTTATAATTGTGGCTTCACAAATTACTTCCAGATACTGTGATGTATAGGAAAATCAAGTTACGAGATATCATTTTCTATTTCTTTTTCAATTTTAGGTTCCTGAAATTTGAACAAATCAGTTTGTCATTAAAGATCTGCATTTTTAACATGCTTATATTACAGTCATATAAAGTACTCCAATACTTTTTGTCAGAGTTTTCAGAATGATAACCTCATGGTCACATTGGACTCATGGACACAGATGGACAATGAGCAATACACTAATAGCTTAACACCCCTATCAGACCACACAAATCCGCACAACATAACAGTATTGCTTTGAAAGCAATACTGTTCTTAGAAACAGAAAACATTTTCCTGGATCAAAAAGAAAGGAGCAAACACTCCCCCATGCGCGATGGTTTCTTCATTCTGATTAACCTCTCTCATCCCTCAATGCAACCCTACATGTTGTGTTGGGAGGATCTTTGTGCTCTGATAGGGGCTTAAATGAGCTAAGCAAGGATAGTAAGATCACATAAAAAAGTGATTTTATGATTTTAGTGAAGATCCCAAACGAAAAAAAAATAATAAAACATCTATAACAAAATAAATTTTATATGCCATGTAAATAGCCTTAGGATGACAAGCACAAAACATGCCCAATGATGAAGACGTAGTTTTTCATTTCTTCCTATGATATACTGCCTACAGCTCAAGCCGCCTCTTATCAAGTATTGGAACTGCTTAATTTTGCGTGGCAGCCAAGATGTGACTGATTGATCACTATCACTGAACTCGGTATTATTTCAAGTCAGGAATTCACATGGCCACGAAAGCAGCAGAGATGAGATGGGTGTATTACGTTTTCTCTTTTTTTTTAGCATGTTGGTCAAAATGGAGCTATTCCCCTTGGTAAGAGACACCACAAGAGATATCCAACAAATCTAATTGGAATTCGAGGAAACGCGGTGCCTAGTTTTTTCTGTTTAGAATTATCTCAGCTCGAACCCGGAAAAGCCGCTCCTTGCTGTTGCCGATAATCGGGGAGTTGTGGTAGTTCAAGAGCCGTGGTGTCATCCGCTTCCAAGTATTTTGTGCTTAAGTAGTTCATTAAAGTTCTGAAACCGTAAGGAACGCTCCGAAACCAAATCATTTCAGGTCTGGAATTATCTCAATTCAGAACAAGAATACGCTGTTTTGTGTCATCTTCGATCTTCAGGGAGCGGTGGCAGTTCAAATGTTCTGACGTCATCAGCAACCCAGGGTTAAATCGAACCTGAAGTCCTAGAGGGTGATCATTTAAAAGCAGTAGCCTTTTTTTAGGTCCAGAATGGTCTCAGTCACCACCAAAAGTCGATAAGTAGATAAGAAGGCCTGTACCACGTTGCAGACGAAATTTTGAAAGATTGTACTGAATGATTTCAGAGAAGATAAGCTATTGAGCTTGAAGCTGAATAGTCTTTGGCGCTTTTTAATCAGTTTCTGCTTGTTTAAGTCACACATTATTGGTACCACAAGGTCCAGAAAGGCACACATAAATACTTCAGTTATTCTTGGTGCACAAGTCATACCTTCGAGTAAACAGCAACGATAGTACCAATAAATTTACTGCGAGCTATTCGATCGCATATGATGTCCTGCACACCACTTGTGGTCCGTGGAAGACGCCCTATAGTATCAAGGGGCACCATAGGCAGACAATAAAAATAGGGATTCCAAATCGACAAACTTTAAGACACAAACTTTAAGTGCGAGCAATAAATGTAAATGTAAACAAAGAAGCGCATGCGCACGCTTTTTCCGTAGACTTTACATGAAAACTTTGCCGATCCACCACACCCGAGCCCTTGCGTCAATCGCCTTTTTCTCTTAAACTGGCGCATCTACATATTAAGACCTTTATTCTGATACCCCAATCATATTTTTACGTTCAGTTGTTCTCTCATAATAGCTCTCCATGTAAAAGAAAAACATTTCAGGTAGTCTGTTCAAACGAAACTACCGCGGGTTATTAACGTAGGATTACTTATCGTTTCTTACCTCTTTTGTATGTATGTATGTATGTATGTATGTATGTATGTATGTTATGTATATATGTATCTATATAAATATATATATATGTACTTATGTATATATATATATACATATATGTCAAAATTTTGACGTATTTTGGTACTTTTCTGTTTAACTGTTTAATACTTGCCCAAGTGATACAGACTGAGTTTAGCGAGTGCCAAAATTATAACTCGCGAGGACGGATGGACGGATGATTTTAGCGTCTGAAATTTTGATTTTGGGAGTACCGTTATGGAGAAACGTAATCCTACGTTAAAAAAACTCATAGAATTAATTTATAGGTTATCCTTTAATTATGAGACAAGTTAGAAGCTTTCCCTTCATAGCTTGGTAGAATTTTGTCATATGCAATTCAATTGTGTACAAAAAATTGAATAAATAAAATTAAACTCTAAAAAGGCATACCAGAGAAAAATATCACTCATAAAATGTTCTTCAGGGGGAAAGAAAATAGATTTTAGTCCAAACGAATTGTTTAGCCATGCAAAATAATGTACACCTATGCGAATATTGCCAATAAAGAAACTTAATAATTAATTCACAGAATGATAATAAAAGCAGACGATTTTAAAATTTAGTTAACGTTGAAAAAGAGTGAGCGCATGCCTTCTAGTGGAAGAAAAACATTTTATAATGTTTATACTTCGATTTTTAAATAAACAATAAGATGTGTAAATTCTAAATTTACAATTCGTCAGAAACGGAGACCTTAATCTTTAAAATGCTACCTCGTTTATCTATTTTGGTTAAGTATGAAGGGAGAAAACGGGATCTTCAGAAAAAAATCACCTTCTAGAAATTATATATAGAGATCATTGCTCCTTCATTGGTTGTTTATTTCATATATAAGCTTTGGTATGAATGTAGCAATTGGGAGGCTTCGTTGTTTTTGCAACAAACTTCATTATTTATCAAAATAATTCCACTGGAGATAAAACTAGTCATTTAGGCATGGAACTGAGGATATATTTTTATAAAGCAAGAGCACTTGAGCACTATATTATTAAGTTCGCAGAAAGTATTAAAATCGCGTGATATTACGTGAGCTAAATTTAGAATTAAAAGAATTTTCAAGATTCATCTTAAAGGGAATTCTACATTTTTGATCAAGCTTTATTGAAGCAGAAAATCTTGAAATTCAACCTCGGGGATAAGTTTAAGAATTTTTCTTAAGAGATCAAGCTCCAAATCATATCAAAAGTGCTGAAGCAAAAGAACATTTTTCCGGTGGGGAGCGATTAATCTCTCGTCCTCCCAATTGCCTGGAGTCTGAAATTCGAAACCCATGCATAGCGTTAGATCCCTCGTGATAAGTAGAAAATAGAAGGGCGACAAGAAATTCGAAGGCCCTTGCGACAAGATTCTAGCCCCTGTAGCTATCAATCTTCGAATGATTAGATGAAGTAATATGTCTCCCTAGGCGAGATGATATTACAACATCAGAGATTGCTCTATTGATTCTACCCCGACTTTTTTTTATTTTTTTACTAATGTTATGGATTTTTTTTTCTCAACATCAGAAGTACCATCATAAAAAGGATGTAAAATTTTGTGTCATGAACGATTACGGACAGTAAAATATTTATAAAATTTTAGTAATGAAAAATATTTTTCTTCCTCGGTTCGTGCTATTTCAGAATGAAGTGCAAATGTTGAAAAATAATTGATATTTCTTTTTTTATCGAAATACATTCTGTAGACATTTGTTTCAAACGGTATCTTAATTTTGATGGTACGAGCAATTAAAGGATTTGTAATGCCGTATTTACGCTTGTATAGACCGCATTTTTAATCCATAAAATAGGTCGGTAAAAATTAGGTGCGGCTTATACACTGAATTTCAAAATCAAATACAGTAAACTCCTTTAGTTTAGAACACTTTACTACCATAAAACATTCATATCTATATACCTTACAACCTATTACACCGTATCATGCCCACGGCAATTGAATGTATTGTAAATATTGTTTTTATATATTATACCTTAGGACTAGTTAATAAAACTCTTTTGAGTTTCCAAGAGTTTGTATTCGTGCGAAATCATTCCTAAGTGTACATGTGTGTGTGTGTGTGTTTGTTTGTTTGTTTTCGGGTCATTTCATATATATATATATATATAAAATCATCTTTTTTACACTGTAATATCACCATCAGCTAAGGCTGTACCTGATATTAGGCGAGCATTGAACTCTAACGAATGTACGGCATTGCTACATTTCGCAGAACGATACTACTTTGAGTCTACAACGGAATTCAGAAAAAAAATTTCCCCAAATGTAGTTTCAAAATTCAGGTGTGGCTTATACATGCACGCGGCCTATACACGAGTAAATACGGTATTTTCTTTTTTGTATCAGACATTCGTGATAAAGTACTCTTCTCAATTAAGTAGTACTTCTCAAACAGGTGTTAATTTCGTAGAAAATGAGATTTTTTTTTCAGAAGTTTCTTACTTATATCCCTGAAAGTTTTGCAACTGATTTATATTATTATATTATATATTTAAAGATTTAATATTTTTTATCGCTGTAATTAAAAATTCTGTAGCTAAAACTGAAATATTTTTTTCTACAAGAAAAAAAATTTCAGGTTTAGCTCCAGAATTTTTTTTTATCCTGAAAGCAATAGTGATATATGTTAAAAAATTTTAAAAAACATTAGATTTTAAGTTTGGACTTTATTAATTTGGTGAAAGACTGTTCATATAAGTGAACAAAGCTACACATTTTAAACAATATAAGAAATGGGTTTTCAAGAATATAGTTCCATGTTATGGAATTTTTTAACGTTAACATTTTACGACTTCTACCAATTCTTTCAATCTTAGAATTCCCTTTTAGCATTTTTCTTTCAGCTTAAGTTAATAATTTCAGCGTAGGGATGAATTGTATCACTGTTAAAATTTAATCATTTACGATGATTTTAAGTATGATCTTACAACATTAATTCAACTATATACGCTACGAAAAATTGTATGGAAATTCTCTGAACCGTCTAAAAATTTGCATTAAATGTATAAGAGGCACATTAGTTTTGGTATACTTTTAAAGGTCGTAATATGAATTTCAATATCTATCGACATTGTGTGCATGTAGGATGCATGTACTGTAAAAATTTATTTCGCTTTTTATCACCTTTTTTTCAAATTTATCCTACCCTTTTAAAGTTAGATGCTCTACAATTAGAAATACTAATTAATCTGCTGTAAAAATATTTCACTATTATAAGACGTGGCAAATTTAAAGATGGATTAATTAATTGTTAATTATTTATTAATCGTTTTTTTAATTTTTTACCTACATTGAGTTAATGAATCAAAATATTTGTTTTCCAAAGTTTCATACAAAATGTTACGTCTAGATTTATGTAAATAAGAATCGTATATATATAGCGGATATGCCAAACAAGAAACCTCTCGATTCAGAAATGTTATATTTTTCATATAAAAAAACAGTAAATACGTTAATAAGACGAGTTCTTTGAGATATCTATGCATGCATAATAATCCTAGAGGCTTCGTAAAATAACTATGTAGAGTGGCCCCGTTAACAACCATCCACTAATTATTGGTTGAATAGAATTCTAGCAAATTTAAATATCACGCTTAAATGATGGCTAATGTTGAGGCATTTTAATTGCTTGTTATTTCATGTTACTAAAAATTTAGAATTGGAATTATTTGTTTTTTTATTATTATTATTATTATTATTATTATTATAAGAATAAACCTCTTTGTGCTTAAGAAAGATTACTTTTGAAGACAACATATTTAGCTAACGGTTCCTTTTTAAAAAGTAGTCGCGTTTTCCTTGCAAAGGAGCTAGAATAATAGTATATTCATTTTATTTTCATTCATAAAGTTTAGCTACAATAATGTACATTTTTCTGTTAATCACAAACATTTTGAAGAAGAAAATTTAATAACTTGTTTCAAAAAACAACTTCACTACGGTTGATTTCATCTTAAATCACTGAGAATAAAAAAATTTACTAAAAAGCACTACATTTTACATATTCAAGATAAAGTAATAGTTCAAACTTTTTTAAATCCATAATAATTCACAAGTTTTCAGCAAATAGTTTGGAAGTGAGCAAAAGAATTCTCTTGCAGCCGATGTATGACAGCATAGATATCGAATATGAAGTCACAGATGAAATTATGACAAATATGTTATGAACTATATTTATAATGCCTATAATTCAGAGACCGGAATTTTAAGAGATTTACTACTACCACCACTTTAAGGCGTACCGTACTCCTACCAAAAGGGCTCCATTCTTCATCCTCTTGTTGAATTGGCTTTCACACACAAAAAAATACAAATAAATAGATATTTAGTATTACATAGATTTCTCCCCGAACAGAATGTAAGAAAAATGAGAACAAACTTTTTGGACAGATTGTAGATCATTTTATTGCAAATAATTAAATGTTTTTCATTCACAAAATTATATTCCTTCATTTTTCACCCTTTCCTAAAATATTTTATAAATATTGACTATACATCTGAAGAATTTAAGCTGACTTATGATTTCGTAAGTTTTAGTTGTACAATATGTACACGGAAATATCCGAAGAAATCGGACTCCGTAAGATAGACCTTTAATCTGATCCTGCGTCGAAGCTGATTCTCACTGATTTCGTAGTTCTACGAACAGCATCTGAAGCATCTCGAGCTAACGACGTGGAAATTATGCTAACGACGTGGAAATTATATCTTCTCAGCTACCAATTATTAAGGGATGTTGCTTACCTATCGTTACATTTAAATACTTTTAAAAAAATTAGTTTTTTATGTAGTTCTTTGCATGCTTTTGAGTCGTGCTCAGTTTATAGATGTTTAGATAATCAGAGCTTCCTTAAACCCGAAAAGCACAAGTTTGATAAATATCTATGTTATTTATAGAAGAATAACAAGTGTCTTCATTCGTCTAAGGACGCTTAGTTTGTTCCCTTTATAACTATGTAATATAAGTGATATTTTTGCAAGACTTTCTTATAAGCGAACAATTATATTATTTTTTACCTTTTTCCTCGTCAAATCATCCGATCATCTTGCGATTTATTTTAGTAAAGCTTAAATGGATTATCCTATTATATATATATGTGAGAATGAGTTTGGCAACACAACTGAACTATTACTACAACTTCCACTCCTACTACTTCGGCGCGAAGGACTTGGCGCGAAAACACAGTGATGGACTAGTGACATTACGAAGCGGATGTGTCGCTCCGCAGGCTTGCCGTTTTGAGTCAAATAGCTGTGTTGATGCTTTGTTTTTTTTAATTTCATACTAAGTGTTAGTCCTGTCTTGTAAACATCGTCTAGTTTAATTAAATGTTCAAAATAATTAAGTCTAATGATTCACTTCTAAAGGAAGGAGTACTAACTCCTTCCTACATATATATATATATATATATATATATATATATATATATATATATATATATATTTAGCCTTTTCAGGTGAGTCTCTGGTATGGAAGCCGGCCCATCCCTGGACTTGTCTGAAAAGGGGAGAAATTGTAAGAATCAGATCCAGTAATTATTATTTTTAATGACTCGTCCCTCACTTTGAGTACAACCCCGACTAATCAGAGTCAGGAGTTTGTAGTGTAACCGGTTTCTCGCCGAATGTCCTGCTGGAAAAGTTTAGCTATTCCGGGTTGGCAACAATTGGAGATGAGTTTTTTCAGATTTTCTCGGTATTACTTGGTGTGTGCTTAAAACGAGTCGATTTCTGTCTTGAATCCAAATCATGACAGATTTCATAGTCGGCAGGATCTACCGTGTTCGACCGGAGTGTCTTAAGTGTTGATTAAACGTGCTATCACAAGTCTATTCAGCTATATAATGATACTTCCATGTGTGGATGTGCCATGGAAGCAGTGATAAAAGTTTTCGTAGTGGATTTTCAACGAATTCAAGTTGTTCTGTCGCCTGGGAAAATGTTTCTGCGCAGTCATTTTAGGTCACGACTGTCTTCTCTGTGCTGATTGCACTTGCTCGGGAAAAAATTATTAAGTGACCCAGCTATATTTCTGTGTGTGTGTATGGGCCATGAAAGCAGTGAAAAAAAGTTTTCGTTGTGGATTTTCAAGGAATTCAAATCGTTCTGTCACCTGGGAAAATTTTCGTGCGTGGCCATTTTATGTCACGACTGTCTCCTCTGTGCTGACTGCACGTGCTCGGGAAAAAAAATGTTTTAAGCGACCCAGCTATATTTCTGTGTGTGGGCCATGAAAACAGTAGAAAACATATTACTTATATAGTAATGGAAAAAGTGTTTCGCTCTCGATTTTCAAAATCTTCAAGTCGTCCTGTAATCGGTGAAATTTTCGCTCATCAAATGTGGTGAATTGGACAATATAATCTGTTATAATCAAGAAATAATTAGCTCTTTGCTATATTTGTAATTATTCACTATGTGTTTTAGTTGAGCTCATTGGATACCCAAATATTTTTATTGTTTCTATGCCATATTTACGTGTGATTTTATTTCTATAGTTCTAACTCCATAGTTGATTATAAATGGTTTAAGATAGATGAAAACTATTTAAAAATTAGTGTTTCATATATTGTTTCTCTTTATGCATGCATGGCTTTATTCTCATAATTTATCACAAAGTTTTTATTTTAAAAAACCAAAATTGGTCCCTTTCAGAGTTCGTAGATATCAATATGTTTTTATATAATTAATTCTGTTTTGCGTTTATTTTAAAAGTATTATGCAAACGTGTTTATTGTGTTAATAATGTTTAAAAGTTTTTGAAAGGCCCCTATATCTGATATTGCTACATATTTGGAGAGTAAAAAAACCTACCTTGAATGTGAATCAAAATGGAAAATATTAAAAATCAGAAATCAATCATAAAGGGAAAAATTACCGGGATAAAAAATATAATTTACCCCAAAATAGAAGCTAATACAGTAACTCTTGAAGAGTTAGAGGTGTATAATGGACAGGTGAAGGACATCGCTAATGAATTAAATAGAATTCATGAAAACGCAGTTCTCCTGAGCGAGTCAACTGAAACTGAAATTCTTGGTGAAGAATATAACGATCTTGCACTTAAAGTAGACACATTACATCGCAATAGTGACATCACGGAATAAATTAACTAAGAGAGCAGAAATTCAAGAGGGGGATTCGGATAAAACTAGAGGCAGGGTTTTGGAAAGGGCTGTTAATCTTCCTAAATTCGAATTAAAACCATTTTATGGAGAAGCTGACCAATGGCTCTCTTTTAAAGAAATTTTCATCACCACCATCGACCAAAATTATGCTCAAACGCAATTCGAAGAAAAAATGACATACGCAGTTTTATCTTTACAAAATATTAATATTTAATCATCAATTAAGCATTTATGGAATATAAGGGGAAATTTCACTTGGGTTACGACTATTAAAGCAATATGTTAAGTAAGAGTTTCTTTTAGTTGAAAACAAAAATTTAGTAATATTCATTATGAAAAAAAATTAAGTATTCTTTTCAAAATAAACAATTCCGTTTTCCACTAAACAACTTTGCACAAAATATTAATGGCTTTTCTGAAGATTTTAGGATTATTTTTGATATGGATTCCAAAATAAATCAAATCTTCATGGCATGTTCTATGCCTATAGGTGAACGAACCAACATTACTCTCTATAAGGGGACGGCACAACAATATCCAAACCTTAGTCGAAGTTCGAACTCAAGTCGAAATTCGAGGAAGCTAATGACGCTAACCGCTAAACGATGTGGGTGGCAGTTTTAGAATATAAATATAGCAATATATCATTAAAATGCTTATACTAATGAGGGCTAATAATAATAGACTCCCAGAAGTGAGGATTAAACATTATTCATTTAAAAAAACTAATTATAGAAAGGAAACTCTTAAATCTAAAATTTCAGATCTCTAATGTAACAAAAAAGAAAATTTAGAAAATCCATCTGTAACAAAGAAATAATTGTTAAAATACATTCTGTTATATCAATAACTCTCATATATATGCTATAAAAACAAAAAGCTTTATTTCTTCACATTCTTCTTAGCATTTTACCCTTTATAAGAAATAATAAAACTCAAATGCATGTTTATTTGCTCTAGACCTGCTACAGAAAAAAAAAGGCAGTTCACTAATGGGATTTTAATTGCATCAACTGCGTAGTAAAACAAGCAGAGTAGTCTTGCTATTTGGTTTCAGTTTAATGGATCTTCGATGCAATATCCAATATGCGAATATGGGGTGGGGTGGGGGGATGTATTAAAAGTAAAAGCACATTTAAATTACAAATGCCCTAAAAAGACTAAAGCTCTTCCTTGAAATGCGATTTATTTTATGATTAATGGCTGATTTAGCAATAGTTATCTAAATGTATGTATTTTCTTTGTAAGAGAGTGGTACTTTTTCTATCTTATTCTAGTACTGAGAAATTTGTCAAAATAGCTGTATTTATCGTATAGGTTAAAAAGAAATTTCTATATTTCTAATGTATGAAAACTATTGTTAAGTAATTTTATTTTAAATTGAAATCAAGGGATTAAGAGAGCAGTAATAGCTGATACTGAGTGTGATTACTTTGCAGTTTCAAGATGTTTGAGGAATAAATTTCTGCAGAGATTGAAGATCTTTTATTATGTGAATAGAAGAGAGAAATATCTTAGAGCCACCCTAAACATTTTAAGTGAAATTAAGGTTTATTTGATTTATGCATTTTTCAGTAGGAATTCTCCACTTGCTTCAATGTAAGGAAGCGGGTGTTCTTATGCACATTAAAATGTAAAAACATGTTTACCCTAAGTCTCATGTACAGTTAAGGAATTCTACAACTCAGTGCTCTCACAGTGCTACCTAAAGAGCATATGTGTATAAGATTCTGCTAGGAAAAATCCAACGGTTACAGTTTAGCTATTACGACCAAATGCAAGGCGTTCGTCGATCCTGGGAAATCAGTTGCGGTTCCCTCTACTATTCAGTATTGTTGACATACTATCAGATAGCATGTAAGATCTCAATTTATTACCGAACGCAAGGGCTAACAATGATGAGTAAATTAATCTTACCAGTCCTTTCAATACTGGATCCCTGTATTTCATTTCAGCCCTGTCAGCTGAAACATATGTGGTCAACGAATCTTACACTCTTTTCTTCCTATCTGTGTAAATACAAGACTTCTCTAATTTTTATTTTTATTTATTTGGGGGGGGGGGGCTGTGGTAAAGCTTGGAGTAGATTAGCGGATAGCTTGGAGTAGATTAGGGAATACAATTGCATTGTAGTTCACCTACTGATCTTGTTGCATTTTGGCTCACTGCCCGGAGGTTGTTACCCATTTCTAAAGGAAGAGGAGGAATACTAGCTAAAGTACTAATTTTTCATACTATTATAGGCAGGGCTCCATTTGAGGCGGAACGCGCCGGAACGGCGTTCCGGTACCTCTCTTTAGGAAAAAAATTACGTTACATTTATTTAATCACATATTACTCTGTTGTTATTTAGTAGGCCTGGTCTGCTACTTGTTACACTTCACATAAAAGAACCATTTGCAGGTCGTGATGATCGATTATGATGTGAGACTACAGCCAGCCTTTGAACTCCGAAAAGTTTTACGGGGCACTTAAAAGTCCATTGAAACAAGACTGCTCAGAGAAAAAGACTTTGAGCTTGCTGACACCATCAAAGTAATGGATGAAAGAAATGGCCACAAAATGTCCCAATAATATTTGGGGAAAATGAAATGAGGAAACTTTCCACCAAGTTAAAACTCAATAAAATGCAACTAATTACAGGATTCCGAGAGTATCTCCACTCCAGAGTGTTCCCGGAAAGTCTTACCCCTGTTGAAACAGTCAATCAATTCGATAGCCATATCGTCGAGTGAATGTGAAAGAGGTTTCTCACAGATAAACCTCATTATCATCATTGAGATCATCACTGAATATTGCAACCATTTCTGGCCTGTTGTTTGCAATGATCAATGGACCTCCTTTTCGGCTCTTTAACCCAGCTAAGTATGTTGAATCTTGGCTTGTGTCTGGACACCATTCATCATTAGCCTTCAAGAGTAAGGAGAGGTGAAGAGACAAGAAGTATGATGAAAGCATGTTGAAGTTTTGGGCAATCTTTTAGGATGGGTAGACAACTTAAACAATCAAGAAGCTGTGAATTTTTACTGCTTTTATTACTTTACTACAACACGTTTCTGTACTTTTTTTGCAAAATAAAATTTGGAATTAAATAAAATGTTCAAATTTTTGTATAACCAAAGATTTCTATTTTTCAAGCCAATAATTTGGAATTCCTCCCACACACACACACACACACCAGAAGGTTACAGCTCCGGCACCTCTTTTTCTAGAAATCGAACACTAATTATAGGTGCGATCTTTGATCAGGTTTCTGCCCCTTTTTTGCGTAATCCATTTCCGAAAAAACTGGGCATTTATCGAATAATGAACTGGGGGAACTGAGCGATATTCAATTCATTAATTCCTGGCAGTGGTAATAGTAAAACTTTTTTATGTTGATCACTTGTTAGTTTCTTGAGTAACACTTCATAAAAGTCATTTGTTGAGAGAACTATGCGACTTTCGGGCCACGAAACGAGTTATCTGTGCTCGTCCTTTTGAAATCTGTATAATGACAGAAAGGATCGCTCAAAATTTGCCATATCTATGGCTATGGCTAGGCATTATTCTTGCGTCCTCTCATTAAGGCTGCTATGTACTAACCCCATTGGATTCGCTCATCTCAATGTTAACCTATGGAGAAAATTTGTCTACGGATTGCCGACTTGGATTCAAAGATTTTTTTTAAAAATTGTACTCCGTCATAAAGAAATTTTACATTTGTGTACATTTTTCGGTTTTTTTCAAAAATGCAATTAATATTTTAAAATTTAAATTATTCGGGGAAAAATCTGGTATAGTGTGTTTTAAACGCTTATAAAATCTGGTCTAGAGTGATTAAACGCTCATAAATTCCTTCGGTGGACGAAATTTATAAAATTAATCCTGTAGCGCTTTGCAGAAAAGTTCAGGCTATCTGACAATACCAATTTTATTTGATTATCAGCATTTATGTACCTGCAAATAGTTGACAAAAATATATTTTTAAAAAATTTAGGGGGGCAGTGCTTAACCCCCCTATAGAGAGAGAGCCATTACAATCCCTCAAAATGTCAATCCTAAGGGGGTGGAATTCTCGAACTGTCAACTGGACTCCTCCCACCACAAGAGTCTGCAAGAAGAGGAAAAGGGAAATACGATTTTTTTTCTTAGTACATAGCAGCCTTAATAGTCGGGACTGTTTCAAGCCTGTTGTAAGATTGTTATTTGAAAAAACATCCCGTTTTCATTGATAGTTTCATTTCCATGTTTGTTGGGGCACCAATTAACATTATGCATATCTTTACGCTCTTTGCTCATAATTCCCCACACGAATAATCCCCACCCACGAATAATTGGGAAGCAGAGGAAGAAAGTGTGGGATGTTTTGCGAAAACTTTTATCATTACGTTTTACTTTTGCGAAGAATTTTATGAATTCATTTCACCTACGACATAATTTGGAACAATCTGACTGTTTTTCGCTTCTGGGATATTTTTAATTTACTCTTGCGAAATTAAAAATATTCCAGAATGCATTCAAAATAAAATAAAAATAAAAACTGAAAAAAAGTGCAAAGGGTTTAGCGATTTCTTTAGGTTAAAATATGTTTCAAGATCTTTTAGGTTGTAGAGAATGAGCTCAAAAGTTTCTATGAAAAATATTCCAGTAAAAAACTATATACACTCATGGACAAAAAAATTAGCGCACCAAGAAGGAGTCGTCAAAATGAAACGAAATTTTACATACGTAATGACTACTTTGATATAAGTAAATGATAAGAAAATCAAAGAAAAAGGATAATTTATTTCAGAGAAAAAGGCAAAAGAACTGAGGAGTTAATACTCCGTTGGACTCCCTCTAGCGCTAATGCACGATGCGATACGATCGGGCATTGAGTCATACAAGTTCTGTATGATGTCTTGAGACATTTCGTTCTATATTTGCTGTAACCTTGCCTCTAGTTCGTTTAAACTCGTGGGATGCCCAACTCGTCGTCCCAAATGATCCCAGACATGCTCGATTGGAGACAAATCTGGGGATCTTGCAGGCCAAGGAAGGGTAGTAACAGTGCGGAGACAGTATTGTGACACCCTTGCCGTATGAGGCCGAGCATTGTCTTGTTGAAAAATGGCTCCTGGGAGCCGTTGCATGAGTAGCAACACATGTGGTTGCAGGATTTTATAAACATACCGCTGGGTTGTCATGGTGCCACGGAATAATACTAGGGGTGACCGTGTATTGTAGGCAATGGCACCCCATACCATCACACCAGCTGTGGGAGCAATGTGTCGCTGTACAGCAAAGGCAGGATTGAAGCGTTCACCACGGGCTCTCCACACACGAACACGATTGTCATCACTGCCGAGATTGAATCTGGATTCGTCGCTAAAGACGACCTGGTTCCATTCCGCTGCAGTCCAGTTTCCTCGTGCGCGGCAAAACTCCAAACGGAGGCGTCGATGGGTGGGCGTCAAGGGCAGCACACATAATGGGCGCCGTGATACCAACTGTCCTTCAGCCAGGCGCCTTCGTATGGTTCGAGAAGACACAGAGGCCCCTAGTGAAGGTGCTACCTGTGCCTGGATGGCGGCCGATGAAGCAATTGGCTGTACGCGTGCATTTCTTACGATTAGGCGGTCTTCTCGACGACTGGTCTGTCGAGGGCGTCCTGAGCCTGGTCTTCGTGTACATGACATCTCTCGGGTCCACTGGTCCCAACACCTCCTCACAACACAATCAGAGCGGCCTAATTGACGAGCTTCTCGCCTAGCTGACCACCCAGCTTCCATCATCCCGACGATTCTCCCCCTCTCAAACTGCGACAACTGCTTATATTGTCTTCGAACACGGCGTAATGGCATGTCTATCTCAGCTCTTCCTTTGTAAATGATTCAGCACACTCAAACAAGCTTTGGTTACCTGTTTTATACTCAACAGAGTACGATGTTCAACGCCCTCTACCGGCTATACGTAATGCGCAATCACGCTGCATTTCTAATCATTTGCATATCTCCCCGACATGTACCTTCATTGCAAGTTTCGTTACGATCCCGCAATTACTTCTTGGTGCGCTAATTTTTTTGTCCATGAGTGTATATACTTAAGCTGGAATATTCTTTTCCACTTTGATTTATGATATAATTTTTTTTCCTTCACACACACGTGTTCTTGTTAGGGTAAACTACTTTTATTCTTATGTATATACAGTTGGCTCTCTGTTTAACGACGCTCTTCTTAACGACGATCTCTATTTAAAGACGATATTTCCCAGTCTCGGCCCCTCCGACGTAAAATAATTCTATTTAAAGACGACGTTGTTTCTGTTTAACGACAATTTGTTTTACATGAAAAACTTTTTCTTCAACATTTTATCTGCAGGAGGGGAACTTTTTGTGGGGGAAAACAAGTTTGGTTTCAATAACAGATCCGGAATTTCCTTGATGTTTACAATGTTGCAATCATAGACTTGTTGCAGTGGGTAAAACGGGGGGGGGGGGATCTTGGAAGATCGAATATTCTTTCATGGAGCTCTTAGGGCGGGAGCTGAATCACTGTTGTCACTATCATCTGTTGTCATGTGACTTACTAACTGTCCGATAGCAGTCCTCTCTCCCTCCTTCCGGGAAGAAGGTGTTCATGTTTAGAGAATTCATGGTTGTGTGTAGGAGCTCATTCCAGTATGAATACGAGGTGAGCAGAGCAAAATTGTATCAAAGCGAAAGCATCTTACGTTATTTGAAAAGGTGAAAATATTCAAGACTGGGAAGAAAGTGTTGGAATAACAAAAGTCCAATTCGCAAAACAATTTCAGCTACCCGAGTCTACTCTCAAAAGACATTTTAGCAAGCAAATAGAAAATTCTTGAAGCAGCACAAAAATTTGGTTTGGGATCCAAATCCAAACGGCGGAAAATTTAATGTGGCCGATCAGAAGAATTCGATAAGGCAGTCCCGCAATGATTTCATGAATCAAGAGCATCCATTAATAAACAATGCGGCTGACAGTATGAAAATTAGAAAATTTACGATCTTGGAAGCAATGCACATGATAACATCAGCATGGAAAGAAGTTTCTTCATCCACAATAAAAAACTGCTTTCGCCTTGCTGGAATTCACAAAGAACTTGTAGTGAAACTGCAAAGTACGGATGTAGAAATCAACGAAGATGACATGACCCCTGAATAATGGAGAAGTCTTGTTGAAGATGAGAATGTTTCAATTCAAGATTGTAATGAATCTGTTTTAACAACAGATTACACAAATGTAGAAAAAATTTATGAAGATATAGTAAACGAAAACACGGTGTCAGACGAAGAAGGTGAAGTTCAAGACTCGGAAAACGAGACAATGCCACCGTCTTATACAGATGCAACTTCTGCTCTAGATGTTCTACGACGCTATATTACATCGAATATGGAAAATGACACATTTAACATTCTAGAAAATCTGGAAAAGGGAATAGCGAAAACAAGGCAAAAAATTAAGCAATCAACACTTTTTGACCTTTTTAACACCTAATTTATTGTATTGTTTGTACTCTTTTTTCAATGTAATTTAAAATAAATTATGAATAAAATAATAATGATAATAAAACTAACTTTTTTATACACACGCCAGTATATTAAGAAATATATTCACAGTCCTAAGACTGTAAAGAATGAAGAAAAATGTTATTTTTTCACAAATTCTGTTTAAGGACGATCTCTACTTAAGGACGATTTTTCACGGTCCCTTGAAATTCGTTAAACAGAGAGCCAACTGTATGCATAAAAAAGGAGGAAGCACTCTACTATTAAAAAGTTCTGGGTAGTAAGATAATTTGAATTATTAGTAATTAAAAAAGATTACAATTTTTGCCTTAAAACAAGGCTTTGCATCCCTCCTTTTTTTAATTGATATCTTGCCTGATTGTTTTCGCTTCTTATACAAATTATCACAACTAACAAGACAATTTTTTTACCGGTAATTAATATCAAAAGCTTGCATAATTAATTTAAGGTCAGTAGCTTTGACTTTATTAGTGCCTACAAAAAGAAGTAAAATATTGAAATTTTCCTAGGGTTAAAATTAATATGTAAATATCTTTATGATTGAGACTAGAGTGTAAGCATTAGTTTCATATTTTAGAAACTGTGCTTTGTTGTGTATCACTTTATAAATTAAATATACAGAGAATCAAATAAGTTTGTAATATTTTTCTACACCTATTGTTTAAGTTTGATGAGTGTCATTAGATTAATTTTCGCGCTGATTAATTATGGTGGCATTCATGAAAGTTGAGCAAATTATAAATCATGTTTTATGTACTATAAATGTAACATACAGTTATTTAATTTGTTTTAGTGTTTGATTGACTGACAATTTTCAGTTTATTTTAATTATTTTTCATGTTGATTGACTGACTCAAGGTAAAGTTTGTTTGTTTTAAATTAAGCTTTGTTTAGTCTTTTTATTTATTTACCCGCTTATAATTTTTAAGTTTTTATACGCTTAAATTTCCTTTTTTATATATATTTTTTAAATTATCGCGTACTGGATTAAAACACAGAAGTGCTTCATGAAAAGCTTAAACAAAATGGCGATAACAGTTTATTCAGTTGTAAGGTATACATAAGATTCGATTCACAAGAATCGAACTTTTGAGTGAATGAATTAAAGAAGCTGCTTGAGATATGCTAATTTCGGCATACGCGCTTGGTATAAATACCATGCAGCTTGATTAATAAAAATTAGGTTGTTAAATTTGATAGATAAGCGAGAGGAAGCTACGAGGTAAGAAGCTCCATGTGCTATCCTGCGCTAGTGCAGAGGGGGGGCCCAAAGTTTACGTGGCAGAACTGCTGGTTTGACTCTCTGCTGATTTGGGAGTATGACAAAGTGTATTTTTATTGAATGCTAATATATATTCCGTACAAGTAGTGCGTATGCTTATTGCTGTAAAAGCAAATTCTATATGTGCAACGAATTCAATAAGCATTGTTTCATGTATAAGCTGTGTTTGTATCAAATTCATTTAGAGTGCCACTTCAAATTATATACACCCAAGTGTGGGTAGAAGTGAGCTATTCTCTATACAGTTTCATTCAAGAAAAGACACATTTTGCTCACTTTTTCGAGAGAAATGTACTGATAAGCGGACCCCTGGAGCGGACTGGGCCCCGTATGTCAGGGGTCATGAGCCCTGGAGATGCGTTCGGCCAATAAGAAGCAGAGATGATGAAATCGAAGGGGGCCTCGTAGAATGGACTAAAAAAATTATAAAAAGGCTGGACACAAAAATAAGGGAACTTTCTGGCTGACTCGCTGGTTGACTCTTTCTCTGATCCATGCTGCTTGCTTTGGTGCCTACTGGAAACTTCGAAGAACGCCATGATGAAGAATTTTGAGTAAAGACTTTGGAGCTAGGGTAGTGACTCTCCCGATGTACTAAGACGATTGAGCATCGAAGTGGCCTCGAGGTTATTAAGCTATCCCCTAAGATAAGTTTATTTTATTTTTTTTAGCCATGGCATAATTTAATTTAATATTTTTTTTTGTTATTTAAGTTTTTCTTGTCAGTCAATCACTTCTTTTTATTGTGGCCATTTTTTTTCTCTTAATGATGTTCAAGGTGATTCTTAATAATTTCTATACGAGAGATATTATCTATGTTATTATAATTACAAGTAGAATGAGGTTGTTATTAAATAGCATTTGTATGATGAATTTATAATGAAGATGTTCAAGTGAACTCTTAATAATTTTAATACAAGGGATATTTTTAGTTAATATTATTGTTACAAGTAGAATGAGAGATATTATTAATATGTATGTGTAATGAAGTTAAGGCAATGAGAGAAAATTTCTCTAAATTTCTATTGTTTAAAGTAAAGTGAAAGGAATTTGATTAATTTGTGTTAAAAGAAATGAATAAAATTTTTGGTTTGTTCCCACAGTTAAAATTGTGTCTGTCATGTTTGGTGAGTAATCATTTGTGAATTTCTGTTAGCCATACAATCTAGGTTATTGTTTTAGTTTGGAGAAATAATACACAACGTAATGCTTACCACTATACGATTAAAGGAAATGAAATGTGTACGTAAGAGAAATTAATACTCTTCCAGTGTTAATAATAAGAAATAAGTTTAAAATAATTAATACTCCTTTGATTTAAATAAATATATAATAAGTAACAAAAGTTAAATACAACAGCTTAAAAGTAATTCTTAAAATTGAACTGTAAATTAATAATACCCCTGTACCAAAATAAGCTTCACATTTAACACCTGAAAAGATTGTGTAAATGGGACACATTTTGTTACAGAAGGGTTAGAATTTTTAATTACATCATTTTGAAACATTTAAAAACTTTACACTAAAACATTATCATTATACTAAATGAGTAACTGCATTTTAAAATATTGAAATCTGTCATTTGTTTATCCCGTTCTGTGAATTTTTAGAAACCTAAAGTTTCTAATAAAATATAATTATTATAACGTATTGGAATTAACTATTTATTGTTTCATCCTCGCAATTTTTCTTTTCTTTATCAAAAACCTTTCTTTATCTGAAAAAAAAAACATAGAAAAGAACAGTTATTTCAAAATCGATATGCTTTTTACAGTTACTATTCCATTTCATAATAAAATTAACATAATCAGAAGGACGGATACAATTTTTAATTGAATGGAATCCAAAACATTTAACTGGTTTTAAGTATTTTCCGAAGATCAGGCTTAGTTTATACTTCTTTTTTGTAAATATATAATAATCAAGGAACATGAGGATATGCAATCAATCCCTAGCATGAGACTTACTCAAAACCAGTTTAACAAAGCTAGTTTAACAAAGCTAATAATAAAGCTAGTCTTTCAAAAGTTTTTTGCCGTCTTGTTTACAGTGCAATAATATTAAATTTCAAAGTTAATCATATCTTATTTTTTCAAATTGTTTTAATTTTTTATTAATTTTTGGTTTAAAAAATATTTTTATCTAAAAAGATACGTAAAATTTTTGTCCTCGTAGATCTATTACCAGAGAAAACAACATTAAAACTCTTTGAAACCTAGAAATTTAATTTAAAACTAGTAAGATGTTATAGACATATTTTACCTTACAGCAATTTGTATGGGCACTGATTAAAAAATGTTTGTAATACAGGTTTATTTTTAAAGTTGTAATTCCTTCGTCATCTGTTGGGTTCCCCACTATGCCTTGATTTTTAAGAATTCGGTTAAAAGAATATTGCGCTGAAGTGAGTTTGTTTTGAGAAATGTCTTTAAATATTTCTATCCTTTCATGTTACTAGAATTTCAAGAACAGTTAATTAATTGTTCCTCAAAACTTACTTTTAAAAAAAAGCAATATATTTGCGTTGATGAAAGAAGGTTTTTAAGGGAAACGTTTTAGGTTAATTTTACATCCTTTAAACTAGGAAAATGTGTTTGTTTTCATTATTCGCTTGGATTTGAGTCATATATAGTTACATTATTAAGTTGCATAATGCTGTTTTTTCTGTAAATAAAATATTTTTATCGGAAGTTGAAGATTTTTCTTTCAACAGACAGGTAGTATCATGAAATTTGAACAGCCATTTTTGGTCCAAATTGAATACTGAACAACGCAGTTAAATATGATTCAAAATACCTTTAATTCAGTTCCAGGTTCCAGGCTTTAAACGAAATTTGCTTTGTTCTGTTTTTGGTCATTTCAAGTTATTAATCAATAATCATTAATATCTCAAAAATCCTTGATAATTCTATCGTCTAAAGATTACATTACTATAATTATATTACATATTATTATCATTGCTTACTTTAGACGAATTATACATTAAAATAAGAATTTATTACTGTTACACGTGGCTTCATTTTCACTAAACTTAGTCGATTCTGTTCTTAAGATATCCATACAGATTCTCTTTGTCGATTCTGTTATATCAGATATCCACAATTCTCCCAAATATGGTACCCCAGAGTTCCGTTTATTCTTGAATTGAATGGCAGACATACACAAGAATTCTAGTTCAACTATACAACATGTTTTAAAAGAAACAAATTTAACAGTGTCTTTTGAAAATACAGTAACCACCGCTCATAGTGATCAGTGGTTATAATAATCAACCGTTTACAAGAATCAATATCGCGAAAACAAAAACAAATGTATTATTTCCATGTTAAAATTTTCGCTTTAAAGAATCAATCCACCGGTTTTAAGAATCAGTTTACACTCTTCGTTTTCCTTTCATTTTTCCAAAAAAGCAGCTCAAACCCTCAAAAGGCACGAAGTTCTTTCTTTCTTTTTTTAACGAAAGATTGATAAGATGGGATGGAATATAGTCATAAAATTCATCCCTTTCTTTGTTAGACATAACATAATAATTTCCCCTAAAACGCTTTAGCACAACTCTGTCCTATTAGCTTGACATGGGGGCATCTTTACCCGTCCGGGTCCGATTTCACTTTTCTCCACTGACAAACAAAAATAGGGACTCTTTTTTTCCTACCTCACACATCCTGGTTGCGGCTTCCTGGACCCTGATACGCATAAATCTTTGGCGAGATGTCCACTATCACTTAGTCAAACGTGACATTAGTAGATTCAGCACATTATCAAATCGTGAAACGTAAGCTATAGGTGAATCTTCTTCTGAGACTATTAGTATTGAAAGAGGTATAAACAGCCTCCTGAAAACTTCATTACGTCAAAATACCAAAGAAAACTTTTTCTTGCTCCCTTCCTGTAGTTGAAATGTTAAAACTGTTAAGCAGGTATGTTGTAACAAATATTGGATTTTTTTCCTTCCCTCACTATAATCAAGTTTATCTACTTATAGGTCTAGAAATTAAGTTGAATTTTTAAAATTATAAAAAATAATTTTAATAGAAGATAATTAATGTAAATTAAAGAGTATTTTATGGTAAATTATCTAATATATGTATATATAGGTGTGTGTGTGCCTGTCCCAAAACCTAAATTTCGGCTATAAGAATCAAACGCTTATAAGAATCAAAAACAGTAATAACAAACGTGATTCTTATAAGCGGAAATCACTGTATTGTAAAAAAGAAACGGAGTTCACATTAAAATGCTGTTAAGTTCAAAAAATTCCAACAGATATAACATATTGCAACAGTTCACTGGATATTTATTGCTGATTAAATTTCACAGTAAAAGAACACAAAAAGGAAAATAAATGTGTCAATGTAAGGGGAAAATCTCATTTGTGGGGACATATAAAAAGCATTTCTCAGAAGAGAAAAAAATCCAGGAAATTCGTTCTTTCCTCACAAAGATTTTCAGTTTAGAAGAAAAGATATATACAGTACTGAAAAGACATTCAATAAGTTTTCAGCTTTTCACAAATGTCAGACCTTCCCTGGTAGAAAATGACCTTTTCAGGCCGCTGATAAGCTTCTATACCAGGTTTTCTTGAATTATTGAATACCTCAAAAGTGAAACGAAGTCTCTTTGAAAGCATCTGAAAGTTTCGTAATGCATTTTGATATCTTCAAAAAAATCCAAAAAATGTGTTATTGTCAAAAATCGTTAAAACCAGAAAAAAAAGTTTTTATCTGAAATAATAATACTGACATTTTTATTTATTTATTTATTATATTTTTAAAAAATATCACTTTTTCGTATAGTTGTTTTACAGAAATTACTAATTCTTTCCTATATGCCAGAATATAGTTTATCGTTGTATAAAACTAGTCTTCATCTGAATTAATCATCACTTATCTTGAATTAAATCTTTTTTCCCCTGTAAATTTATCTGTCACAGAACTAAGATTTCAAGCTTCTTTTCAAAGGGTTGCAGAGTTTTTTTTGTTTCGTATTTATCTGCTTTATCATATACCAGCTCTACTTTTTAAAAGATAATTTCCCTTTTTTGGATAGGAAAGGTTTTAAAATACTTTGTAGTGAGCATTTATTAAGTATTTATTTAAAGTTTTCAATCACCTTTAACCTTCTAATCTTTGAATTTCTTTCTTTTAATGTACCTAAAATAAGCATGTTTTTATATTTATTTAAGTGTTTCCAAGAATGTGTTATATTTCTATTTATTTTATAAAATTTAGTAAAAATAAAGCTTAAAGGCTGAGCATGGCGCCACCTACAGTTATTTATTAAAAAATGTTCTTTGCGGCCAGTTCTTTGCGGCACAGTTTACGGAAGTGCCAGACCATGACGTCTACCCAACAAAGTTTTTGTTATTGCGCCTTATAGTTTACAGTCCATTTATTTTATCACTTTATATATTCAACAAAGAGTAATTTTTTCTAAATCTCTGGAACCATTCAATTGAAAACAACGCTATGTATCTTCAGTTGTGCTTTATTCGGCTTACTGTAAATTTCACTTAGGCGTTTTTTACCTACTTAAGAAAAGGAAAAGGTTATTTTCTTTTCATGGCTTATCTCTTTAGCTGGGGAGAAAAACTGCGTGACTAATCAGATGTAAAATATAACATACATTTAACGAGAATGCAATTCCCACTTTTTGACACCACTGTTAGTAACTGCAAAGTAAAAATAATAAATAATAATAATTGGAGAGCAAAGTGAAGTGGGAAAAGAAATCTTTAAAGCTCCGTAGCAACTTAGTTTTGCAGAAGCACATGCCATCTTAAATATTTTGAAATCGAAATTAACTTGAACCAGAAGAAAATGGCTCCTTCAGTTAATGGAAAAATAAAATTTAAGAAGCTCTTTACAGAAAATCTTCACAAATAAATAGTTATGTCATGAATACAAAGAGCTAAAAAGGGAAAATTTTTAACTTTTTGATATTTTAATTAAGATACAATTTTTTTCGGAATACATTTTCTTTCAGAAGAAAAAAATTATATATATATATATATATATATATATATATATATATATATATATATATATATAACCCTATTTTATGTTTCCCGTATCACTTTTCTGCTTCTTGCGTTATTTTTCTTTGGTGCAAATAAATATCCTTTACAAATAATGCATTTTGTTCCCATGTGATACGTTTCTCGACTGCTTTTCTGCATCGAATGTCTTTATTTTAAAGAGCCGAGCAAAATTTTCCCGAGAATTTTACATATTTAAAATCAATTTTTACGCGTATTACTTACACAGGTATTTTCAACTATTTTTTTCCTCCTGTGTTCTTACAAATAGAATATCTTACCAGACAAAAAGATATCAGTCTGACGACTGAAGTATCAAGTCGTGTAATTATAGTCAGCTTGTTTAGAAGCCTATAATATTGTCAATACAAGGACGCAGTTTTTTCTCGCTCTCTGTCTGACATTCAATCTATCGGACCCACTGGTACTTTTTGGAAATTTTTGAATGCCAAACGCTAGATCATACATAGGCTAAGGGGAAGAAAACATCGTTCTCCAGTGCATGCCTGGTCTCCCAGGGAGTTCTTTGGAATTCAGCAAGCAAATAGTTTGGCAAATAAATGTACTTAAGTTTTTGCACATTTCCACCAGTAAGATGTCATTTCATACATCCAGACTTTTTATTCGAGACTCATAGGTCTTAAACTCTTTCAAAATATAAGAAACCTCTTCGAAGATCCTTGGTACAGTGCAGGAGAGTGATGTGCCGGGAAACTCGTGTGCTGCGACAGGCCTCACTGGAGGGCTGTCGCAGTTTTTCCTCTCCATGAGTGTCTGGCAGGACCTTTATTTCGAGTTAGTGTCTTGCCAGGTCTTAAGTATTGTGTACGTCTTCAAACTTGATGTGAACTAAAAGGACATGATGTAGTTATAGACATATCCCATATCCTCCAGAACATTTGCGGTGCCTCATTAGAGTTATAAATAGTGCTAGAGAGAAACAGGCTTTTAGGGTATATGATTTTCTTTTCTTTCATTTTTACCATGTTTTTATTAACTTGCTTTCTTGTTTGTGTGTGTGTTTGTGTGTTTGTGTGTTTGTCCAGTACAAATCTCGCAATCAATTTTTAACTAACTTCCCGACTAGCTAGACATTTGAAACTTTTAGAATAGCTCAGAACACAATGACAATGCATTTTTTTAATACTTTTAGCCATCTTTATGCAGAATTAAATTAATTTTCAGTTATTTCCAGTTAATTTTGCTTTGTAGACTGGTGCAGCCATCTGTCGGCCGGGACGGGAACGAAAAGTTAAACGCAAGTTAACTTCTAATTAACTTCATTTTCTTTCAAGTTGATGGGGTAATTCATCAAAAAAATTTTAAAAAGTATTTATTAATACATAGAATTGTCAAGTTTATATGATTCAACAGAAAATTTAAAAACATGGTATATAAAAAGTTCTTTTTATCTTGTAATTAGTCCCCTCTTTTTCCAACTTCCTTGCCAGTGAAAATTAAATATATATATATATACAGTAGAGTCCCGATAATTCGAAATGATTGGGACCAGACCCTTTTCGGATTAACGAATTTTTCGGATTAAGCGAAATCGTTCTTAAAGTAAACTTAAATTACATAGTAACATGTGATTACATAAATATTGCATATTACGTGTGATTTCACAGTTTATTTTATAAGGTCTCTCTAAACATAACCAAATTTCAGGACGAAATGGGTGATAAGAGAGCAGAGCACTGCCTAGTACAGTATAGTAGAGTGTAAGTTCTTCCAATAATATGTCACAGTGCTCGACAATTGGATTTTAGACGATCAGCAGATTGTTGAAATGGTTTTGAAAGAACATATAAACGTCTCAGATGAGAGTGAAGGTGAAGCATACGGTGACATCGAATAGAGGGCATTTGATGTAGCGCTACGCTACGTAGAGCAACACTCCGTCGCGACCCCAACTGACACCATTTTTCAGATGCGTTGGCGTAATTTGGTTTCAAGGGAGAGGTACTGTCCGACCACAGTACGAAGAACCACGGTTGGCATAGTGCCAAGACGATTCTATTCACGCTGTAGGTAAGGCTGCTGAGAAAGGAGGGGGGAAAGTCTCGTATTCTCTCGACATTCTTTAGAATCGGTTACTAACTGCGCTTGCTTGCTTTTTCCTCGTCTGTTATTTTGATTATTATATTAAAATTAATGGATCCTTTACCCAACACAACTGCTCGGAATAAGCCGTTCCGTAGTGATTGTAAACGTATAATACACAATGTAATTAAATTGTGTGATAAAGAAGCACTAGAAGGAAATGTTATTGTTCCACTTTCGCAATCCCTAAAGAGAGCTAGTGAAATGACCGAGATATCAATGTCCAGAGTAAAAAGAATACGCAGAGAAGCAAGGGGTGAAGAAACTCCAAAATTTGAATCTCCGAGGAAACGTCAGAAAAAAAGAACCACCGAAAACGTAGCTATAGATAATTTTGATTTTGATGTAATCCGAAAATATCCACTCCTATAACACTCCTATTTTTTAAATAGATTTGCTTCTTTCTTTTTATTATTTCGAAATCATTATTCACATATTCGATCAAAAATAAAGTTTTAAAAAATAACTTTAAAATTCCGAACAAAAAGCAGTCTGAAATACATTCCGTATTTTATAAACAAACACATCCGAAAATATGACATTTTCCCCTATTTTCTAAGTAGACTAGCTTTTCTCGCGCATGCGTAACAGCTTCCAGGGACCTTGCTTCCGTGATCGGACAATATTTTTCTCTTCGACAAAAAAATGTAATAGATGTTTTCAAAACAACGAAGTTCAGTACGTTGTCTAACTTTTAATTTTCTTGTAATTTTCAGAAATATATTTTATATTACTTAGTATCACTGTGGTTTTATTATAAACTTAGTCCTTTTTGACTTTTGATTTCGGATTAAGCGGACTTTCGGATTACCGAAGTTCGGATTATCGGGACTCCACTGTATTATCAAAACTGTTAATACCAGAATTTAATTAGGCAATGCATTACACTCGGTATTGCAAATTTGGTCATCAAGAATACTTTGGAGCAGCAAGTCACTGTGAATATTTAGATTAGAGGAGGGGCAAAAGAAAAGTGCTTGAAAACATCATTGTACAATAAATCGGAAACCAAAGCTCCGACAAGATTGTGCTAAAACATCCCCGCAAATGGATCAGATTAAAAAAAACGGCTTTAAGAATTTCTACTTGGCTTGATATTGAAGAATGCACAGTAATGTGATCCCCTCGTATTACAAATAATCTTTGATATATTGGCATTCTTATCAACCGACGTTGGCGATCATAGTACGGAGGTTACAAAACCTTTTACGCTACCTAACCCCCCTTTTTGCACTATGGGCATGAAATGGGGTGAAATTCCTAAAAATAACTGCGAGCTTTATGATTCGCAAGAACGATATTTGTTAAAATTGTCAGTAATGAAGAATACTGGAGAATATCAGAACAAATAAACAATAAGCATGAAAAAATTGAAGATTTAAAAACAAGATAAATAATTACAAGATATAAAGAACTTTTTATATACCATGTTTTTAAATTTTCTGTTGAGTCATATAAACTTGACAATTCTATGTATTAATAAATACTTTTTAAAAAAATTTTGATGAATTACCCCATCAACTTGAAAGAAAATTAAGTTAATTGGAAGTTAACTTGCATATAACTTTTCGTTCCCGTTCCGGCCGGTAGATGGCTGCAGCAGTCTACAAAACAAAATTAACTGAAAATAACTGAAAATTAATTTAATTCTGCTTAAAGATGGCTAAAAGTATTCAAAAAATGCCTTTTCATCCTGTTCTGAGCTATTCTAAAAGTTTTCAAAATTCGGGAAGTTAGTTAAAAATCGATTGCAAGATTTGCACTTGACAAACACACGCGCAATCACACAAACAAGAAAGCAAGTTAATAAAAACATGGTAAACATGGTAATAAAGCGCAAGTAAAGTTTGACTATCAAAGGCACGTTTAAATTATTTCTGTTTATTTAATAATAGATAGTTTTACCTACTTTGAATTTTTTTTTCAATCTGGAAATTTTATTTTACAGCTTGTACATATAGGATTACAATTTCATATGCATTCTCATGCTACCTCTTTGGTTGGTCCGTTAAAATTAGCACATTCTTTCTCCACTGTATTTATAAGTATAACTCTCAGGAATATATCTCCCGAAAAATGAGTTAACTTGTTATCTATATATATAAAACAGTTCCGTAACTGATTCACTGACATAGAATGCACAGACCAAACCGCTGGACCTAGAGGGCTGAAATTTTGCATGGCGATTCTTCTTATAGTGTAGGGGTGCACTAAGAAAGATTTAAATAAAATTCTTCTAAGATTTTTTTAAATTAAATTTTTAAGCCGTTTTTGTAACTTTTTTTAAGTTTGCATTTACAATAATAATTTGAGAGTTATAAAATTTATATCAGGAGAAAGACCATAAAAATTCCTTTAAAATGAAATCTTTTTCGGATCTTTTCCTCGATTTTCTGATTTTTAAACATTAATTTTTAGAATTTAATTTATTAAATGCTGATCACGGGATTTCTTTTTCTGGTACTTTAAATAAATTTATCGTCACGTGCATAACAACTAAATAGACAAAAAAAAATTTTTTTTCTTCCTAATGCGGCAGACGATTGGACATTATTTTGTCTATAAAAATATCCCTTACGATTTTTTTATAAATATATATTTTTTTTTCTACATCAATTGTATATATTGATCGTCGTATTTATTATAAATATATATATATTTATTTATTTTTTTGGCATTAATTGCATACATTGACCGTTGTATTTAATTTGAATGTACTCCGTAGCGAAGTGCGGGTTTTCAGCTAGTTTGATATAAATGTTTTCAAATCACCGACATCTTTTTTTATACGCATAACTTACGTTTTTCCGTATGCTTGAATGCTGTGTCCATTTTCAAAAGTTACTCTTCGTGAATTAAAAAATGTTTTTTTATGAAATCAAACCCAAGACTAATCAACCATCACAAACAGAGGACCTCTAAATATACAAAATCTTTCATTTCCTTTTGCATGAATACAAAACTACCTTTGCCGATGTCAACGTAGAGGTAGTATAAGTTTATTTATAATCACTCATAAGAACCTGGTCTGAAGCAAAATTTTTTAAAACATCTCTTTTTTTTCCCGGATAAAAATATTTTCTTTTAAGAGATATTTTTTCTGGTCGATCCTTGAAAAAGCCAGGTCTTGTTCTGAAAGAAATTTCTAGTACCTAAAGAAACCTTCTGGTTTTGTATGTAAAAATATTTTTTGTGAAAAGTGAAAGGAAAACTGCTAAAACAAAAACTTTGAGTTTCTGATATATGCAATCTCCAAATATACAAATCTGATTCTAGCAACCCTTGAAGTTTTTCTATGCTAAGAAAAATGAGAGAAATGTAATTTCGCTACGACAGATTCTATTTCATAACATCGCTCTTTTTTCTTTGAAAAGCAGTAAAGGCAAATGAATTGCCAGAGAAAGACCTCTTTGCGGGCAAAGAGAGAGGGGGGAATGAGAGAGAGAGTAATATCCGGAATGTTTTCTAGTGAAAAGGACTCGAAATGTCAACCTATTTATGAAAAATTAAAAGGTTCCTTGCTGTCTCTTTACAAACGGTTTGACAAATTCTTGCCTCTTTCTTGGCGAAATATTTTAAGTAAAAACTAACAATGTATAAGAACTCACCATTTTCTTAAACCAGAAAATAAGACCTATAATTCATTTTTTATGGGAAGAGTGGTAATCGATTTACTTTCAGATTATATTCGAACGATGCAAGTTCTTTGCAATAAGGCTTTTTAACTAGTATTTGTTCTCTGAAGCTCTGTGACAGTAAGATAATTTTCCTATTTTGGAGCAGCCATATTTTTTGTAATCCATTCTGCATTGAGAGGCAATATAAGGTAAATGCAAATTTTTTAAATCAATATTAAAATTACAAACAAGGTGTAGAGTAATGTTCGCTGAAAGATTAAATTTGAGGACTGTAAAAAAAAGCGAATTTTTATTCGAAGGTATGATGTCGAATCCCAACGATATGGGAACCGAGCTTGCAGACTCGTCTGCGTACAACAAAAAATCTCACCTCAAAGGCACAGAAGGGTAACAGTACGATCGCCTTGATTGGCGACTGCCAAGAGTTCAGATTACACCAATAAGCTCTGACATGGCGCAAGCATAAGGCAAGGGAAAACATATACATTTTTTCTAAAGCACTGAAAACTGCATCCCTACTCTTCTAAACATATTCCGTAAAGATATTAAAAGTTCCTTTTCTCATAAGACTCTAGCTAAAACTCAACTGAAATACAGATAATAGTACTTAAGCATATACAATGCCAAAAATACCTATTTAATATTACAGTACATCATGTAGAGTAAAATACTGGGTGTCCGGGCTAAAAGTATCCAAAAGTTATGGCTTATTTTTACGGAACTTCGCATTAGAATTTTAAAAAGTATATTTAAATAGAAAGTACATCTCACCAAGTTTTAATATCAATGGATTTCGATGTCTGCACCTTTTGTAGCACAACAAACGTCTAAACGGTAATCCAGTTCTCTTTAAGTGGCGAATTACTCTCCAAGTTATTAGACTCCAAGTTATTAGACTCTCAAAGTTATTAGACGAATTACTTGAATGATACGCTTCTTCAACTCATCCACAGTTTCAATTTTTTGTTTATACACAAAATTTTAATGTAGGATTACGTTCCTTTATAACGGTCCTTCGGAAAGCAAAATTTCAGACTCTAAAACTGTCCGTCCATCCATCCTCGCGAGTTATAATTTTGGCAGCATGCCAATCAGAAAATGAAGGTAAAGATTCGAAAAAAGATCTCATTTTAAATGAATTTTTATGATCTTTCTCGTGATATAAATTTTATAACCCTCAAATTATTATTTTAAATGTAAACTTAAAAAAAGTTACTAAAACAGCTTAAAAATTTGATTTTAAAAAATCTAAGAAGAATTTTTCAAATATCTTTCTTAGTGCACCCCTACACTATAAGAAGAATCGCCATGCGAAATTTCAGCCATTTAGGTCTAGCGGTTTGGTCTGTGCGTTGTATGTCAGTTAGTGAGTCAGTCAGTTACGGAACTGTTATATATATATAGATATACATACGTACATATATATAGATACATATATACATAACACATACATACATATACACATAAAAAGGTAAGCAACGATAAGTAATCCTACGTTAATAACCCGCGGCAGTTTCGTTAGAAAAGAATACCTGAATATTTTTAGTTCATACACTAATAACTCCTGATATGCTATGAAATTCTTGGAGAGAACTGGATTAGCGTTTAGACATTTATCGTGCTACAAAAGGTGCAACACATTTAAATCTATTGATATTAAAACTTGGAGAGATGTTTTTTCTATTTAAATATTTTTTTTAATTCTAATGGGTAGTTCCGTAAAAATAAGTCATAACTTTTGGATACTTTTAGCCCGGATACCCTGTATATTTAATAGGTCATACAAAAGTTAATTTTTCTCAGTGAGATAATACGCATTGCCTTTTTTAAATTTTATCGAGTCCTATGTAGTTAAATCCTTTCCTGGCACACCATATCGCAAAATACCTCAGTCAAACTCGAGTTATAGATTGAAAACTGCTCACCCTGTGAGAAGGTATGGAAGGTATGGACACGTATACACATTGTTGTTACACCGTAGGAAAAGGTTGAATCTAGGTAGACGAATAAATTGTGGATTATCCCCCTTGTTGCTTGACAGTTTATAGAATATCATTATACATGGCTGTTGTGAATGTATAAAAGAAAACTTTAGGAATATCTCTTTCTTTTTTAAGGGAACCTAGCAGCTTTTGTATAAAGGTGACACCTAACATTACCGCGGGAACACTTAAACCTCAGGTTACCCACTGTATTACATTGTTCAAGATTACTTTAGGATTTTAACTTGTTCTTCTCCACCAAGAGAAGAAAAACTGTGTACAGTCCTATAGATATCACTACACCACTAAAATTTACGTTTTTATGACTAATTACACATTTCGCTCACTCCTTTCAACAACGTCATATCTTAAAAAACGTGATTCTTCAGGAGAGTGATTTTAAAGTTTAAAAGTAGAATCAAATGTATTATAAATCAATACTAATTCCGCTCTCTAGCAACTAAATATTAAGCGGTGAAATATGGCGATCTTGCAGGGATATACTACTCTTTCAGAGCAATCTGAAAACAGGCATAAATAAAAATTGCCGATTTTTGAGATATGACGTTGTTGAAAGGAGTGAGCGATTTGATAGGCAGTAATTACCAATTTTATTCCAGCTTAGTTTTTAGAGCCTAATTATATTACCACACTTTTTAATCGCTCACAAGTAATAACCTTACACTTCAAGTTTCATTTGCATGTAAGATGATTGCACTTGATTTGTACAGAAAACGCACTTATTGCAGAGTACCACCGTATTCTAGAATACACCTATTTCAGCGAAATATTATATTCTCTAAATTCAGTAGCTAAACCTTGTGACAGCTGTCAGTGGCAGTTGTCACACAAAATAAGAATTGTAATAATTTCCCTTCGTATCTTGTACTTGGGAGTGCATGGACTGAATCTCAGCTAATTAGTTTTCTTATATTCATTTTCCTTGAGTTGGTTCACACGATAAAATAACATAAAACAAGTTTTGCTATCTTCATTCGAAGTGAAAATATACCGTAAGTGTTTTTTTTTTCATAATCAACCTTATTTCTTCAATAACGACGTTTTAACAAACACTCATTACAAAAATGCATAAAACTTTCAGCACACAAATCAAAAAGATTTATTTGTCAAAGCATGTTTTAAAAAAAGCACGCTTTTTGACAAATAACACTAGAATAAAAGTCCGACAAGAGAAAAAAAAATAGTTTTCCGTTGGAATAGAAAAAAAGAATAGGAGGTCTTTAATTAAAAGTTTTCACCTTCATGACTTCATCTGCGGACAAAAATCGCCTGTGGGAAGGTTTATAAAAAACTAAAAAAAAGTTTCGTAAAGAAATTTTTTTAAACATTTCATTTTTCTCCCTTTATTATCATACAATCTAGTATTTCTTCAAGCTGGGAACTTACATTTTAAAATTATATTTAATGTGACTTTGTGAGGTTTTTTTGTGATACATTCTTTAATTCATTCACTACAAAACACTTGCAAAATCAGGAAAGTTTCAAGAAATTAAAAAGTTTTTTTGCTTGCCGGTCGAAGAAAAATTCCGAAACTTTTGTGGATTTTTTGTTCTAAATATTTTTTCCAACACACATAGTGCTATGGTTTTCATGTATCTCTATTCCGTAACATGATTTACTTTCAGTAATCGCTATATACAGTTGAAATTATCTCTGCCCCTCTTTTTCCCATTTACAGTAAAACCTCGTTTACCCGGCCTTCGTTCATCCGTATCTCCGAATAATCCGAATAAGATTTATAGACATTATTTTTATTTAATGTTCACCTTAGATAATAATTTTTAATTATGATAGCAAGAACGTAACTACAAGTACGCCAAATATTCGCTTTTTAGTTTGATTCAATGTACAATTCCTGCATAGATTTACAATATTTATTTTATTTATTTACAATAAATTATGGTATTAAAATGTTTTTTGTTGAGTTTAGGAAAGCTTTACCAGACTTACAAATTCTTTGTTAAGAAATTGTGTGAAAAGTTATTTTCATGTTTTTTAATGACTTGTGAACAATATTATGTAATTTTGTTACAAAACATAGTTTTGTATCGTAGTAAACGATAAGTCTACTTAGTTAAGGATTTTGGCTTGCTTATTACCCATATTACCCGGAATTTCGATTGTCCGGATTGACTATGGTTCCAGTTAGTCCGGATAAACGAGATTTTTACTGTATATCTATAACCCTTTGTCTGAATGGCACAAAATTTTGCTTATTTACTCTCTAAGGCCAGCTTGAAGTCTTAAGACTACTGTGTATTATTCCTATTGGATTCGCTCACCTCAGTTTTAACCTATGGAGAAAGTGTGTCAACTATTTACTAATTAATGCTGATAATCCAATAAAAATGGTATTTCCAGATGGCCTGAACATTTCTGCACCTTTCAACTGGATTCATTTTATAAATTTTGTCCACTAAAGGAATTGATGAGCGTTTAAAACACACTATACCTGATATTTTCCCCCGAATAATTTAAATTTTAAAATATTATTTGCATTTTAAAAAAATGCCCCAAGGTGTAAAATTTCTTACTCTATTACAGAGTACTATTGTTTGAAAAAAATATCTAAATCCAAGTCGGCTATCCTTGGACGCACTTTCTCCATAGGTTAACATTGAGGTGAGCGAATTCAGTAGGGTTTGTACACAGCAGCCTTAAGGCTCTCTAAGGTCACTTTGAAACGCACTGACACCCCTCCCCATATAACTCATTTGTTCATGGAGTATGTTCCTGTATTTTCATTTATTCATTTGTTTAATATGTTATGATTGTTTGTCCGCTAGATGGCAGCACAATACCGCTGTCTTTATGTTTTGTAAACGTTCTAAGATACTTCCGCTGTGGAAGGCAGTAGCGTTTGTGTTCTGGCTCTGTGCTGTTTGTACGAAGTTCTTTGTGATGTGTTAATAAAGTTCATATAGCCGACCCGTTTGTGCGTCTGGGCTCGACTTTAATTATTGTGGAAGAACATCATTCTTTCCCTTCCGATTTTGCTGGTCTTCGGTACCAGAGCCTGTGGGTTCGAGTCCCACTGTTGGCATGGATGTCTGTAGCCGTTCGGAATCGGCTTTAAGCAGTAGGTCCCGGTCTAATTAGCCCTCGTGTAGCAAAAAATGACCGTAGTGCTCCCAAACAAACCAAACAAACCCTTCCGATTTTGAAGGTTCCGTATTAAACTTTAATCTTGTCTTTAAATTCTTTCAAAACTGTGATCTTTTCCCAGCATGGCTTTCTAATGTAACCATAGGGTTTGATTTCTGGGGGTTAACAGGTCTTAAGAATAATTGCTCTAGTCTTTACCATCTGTGTAAAGAGCTGAAATATATTCCAGCAAATGCCTACCAACAGCTCTAATGCTGAGTACGTAGATAATGTTGTTAGACTTAGGATTTCCAAACTAAGAATTATTAGGTGTCTGGATATCTGAATGTGGTCAGCTGTGTGGCTATGAGAAAAATTAATTTTAAAATGTCACAGATGTGACCAACATTTTCAACGCGATCGAACTAACGATAACGGATTGGTTTTCGATCTATCATACCAATACACAGGAAAATATATTTCCAGTTTAAGCTCTGTCTCCAGGCCAGTTTAAGCTCTAATCTTTACCCTCTGTGTATGACTAGATTATTTCTTGCTTCGATTAAATCTTTTTGTAGCTTATTTTGACTGCTTTTAAAAAAATCAAACTGTGTAAATACGGGATAAAGAGCTTAAATATATTCCAGCAAATGCCTACCAACAGCTCTAATGCTGAGTACGTAGATAATGTTGTTAGACTTAGGATTTCCAAACAGCTGGTGAAACTATTGGATGCTAATGGCAAGTTTTATCAAAAATCATCTTTCGATCCGAGAGGAAAAAGTAGTTTTTTTATTTTAATGGCAAGAAATAAAAATCTCGAGACATTTAAGAGGGTAAAAAAGAAATAAACAAGTGTTGCTGAACGATTCTATTTAAAAATTAAATTTTCATTTAGTATCTCATGGGAACAAGCAATTAGTTGATCACAGAGGTATTTCATGACATGAAAGTCTGTTACAGAAGTATTTTAGATCATAAATGTCGATTGCAAAAGTCTTTTAGAGCACAACAGTTGATCACAGAAGTTAGCAAATTGAGCTTTCTAGCAACATGTTCGTTTTCCCATTTCAACAGAGCTGATGATCTCTAGCCATAAGACACCATGACAATGGCGGGTAGCTACAGCTAAATCAACACACAAGAGAATATAATGACTCCGATAAATATGAATGAAGATAATGTGCGCATGGTAAAAGTGTACCATAACTAAGATTCGTTAATACTACAGATCGATAACTTGATCTGATGACATATAGAAAAATATTTAATAATATACATGGAGCTCTTGTTCATTGATAATACTGTGCAAATATGGCTAATGAAAATAAATAAATGGAGTCTGACTAACGATCCAAGAGTAATTTCACTCACTGCAGTAAACGGCTGAGTCCAAGGAAGGAAGATACAATGGCAGAAATATCTATCTAGTATACATATAAAACACTTCCGTAATTGACTGACTGACTGACTGGCATATAACGCACAGACCAAACCGCTGGACCTAAAGGGTTGAAATTTTGCATGGCGATTCTTCTTATAGTGTAGGGGTGCCACTAAGAAAGATTTTTGAAAAATTCTTCTTAGATTTTTTAAAATTAAATTTTTAAACTGTTTTTGCAACTTTTTTCAAGTTTTCATTTAAAATAATAATCTGAGGGTTATAAAATTTATATCACGAGAAAGATCATAAAATTTCCTTTAAAATGAAATCTTTATCGAATCTTTACCTCCATTTCCTGTTTTTTGGAGAATTTTTAAACATTAATTTTTAGAACTTAATTTATTAAATGCTGATCACTCGGTTTCTTTTCTTTTTATGATAATTTAAATTAATTTTGCGTCACGTGCATAACAACGAAATAGACAAAAAAAATTCTTGCTATTGCGGCAGACGATTGGACATTACCCCAAAAAAATATTAAAATACAGTAAAAGATATATTCGTCAAAGTGTACTATATTAACTGTACTATTTTCTTTAACATGTTCTATTACGTTTAATTTGAATATTTTCTTCTGGTACATTATTTTGTTTATAAAAATATCCGTTACGATTTTCATTGTAATTATCCTAAAATGTACTCCATGGCGAAGCACGGGTATTCAGCTAGTTATATTATACGCACGATCCCTGATACAATCTTCCTCAGCTTTGTCAATCTTTATTAAACCCTTTTTAAACCCTTTTCTTTTCTCCAGACAATTGACGCCAGACAATTTTTCTCCGGAGGACCGTTATTGAGGAACGTAATCCTACGTAAAAAAGTTGTTTAACCCTTTTCTTTTTACCCTTTTTAAAAAGAAATATAAAAGAATCGTTTCTTTAAGCCTAAAAACCTAGGTTTACTTTAATTAGCGCTAGTTGTCGATCAATATTGGGACACTCGGTTATTAAGGCCCATATCGTAAAATACCAGTAAACGGCTGAGTCCAAGGAAGCAAGATACAATGGCAGAAATATCTATCTAGTATACATATAAAACACTTCCGTAAATGACTGACTGACTGACTGACATATAACGCACAGACCAAACCGCTGGACCTAAAGGGTTGAAATTTTGCATGGCGATTCTTCTTAAGTGCCCTAATAATTTATAACGAATTTTAAAAATCTTTCAAATTTATAAAAAAAATGGTTCCTTTCACTGGAAATTAAAATAGAAAAGTTTAAAATTTTAGAGATATAATGAAAATTTTTAATTTTTTAGAGAATTCGTATCATTACGTTGCAGTTGTAGTAATATTTTTAAATACATTATTTCAAGAGATGGAAATCAGTTATTCAAAAAATTTCTTCCAATATCTTGGTTTTCGATTGTTATGAAAAATCTTAAATTATTTACAGACCTTTTGAAAAGTGTTACGTTAATGTAATTTAAAATTTTAATTAATGTAATTTAAAAAACGTCGTGTTTTCCGAAATGACAAGAACACACAGCTTCTTAATATTCACAATTAAAACTAAGAGTAGCAACTAATTTCTAATTAATTAATATGGTTATTTATCCGGTCGAGGAGCACTAGGGGTGATTCCTCTATGGACGAAGCACAAATGAGTTGCCATTTTTATTTTTATTGTGGTTATTAAAAAGATGTTGGAGGCGCAGTGGCCCAGTTGGCAAGAAATCTGTTATGACTGCAATGTCCTCCAAATTCTCAAAATTACCTCTGGAGGTACAGGGTCAAGTGTTTTTGTCTCGTCACTAGACTCGGTTCAAAATTACGGGACTGGTCCTTTGGCCAAGTAGAACTCCGAATCTTGTGGTGCCAGTCAAAACAGGAGCCGCAGCCTTCATCGCCCATAGCCTTCGGGACTTGATCTGATGTTGCTGTCGGTCAAGTGGCATAAGCAACAACAACAACAGAAACTGTGTGTTTCTGCCGGACGCTTTCCACAACTTTCATATAAGTAGCTATCCGAAACGTTTTGAAAGATAATTTCCGATACTGAAATTACCAATAAAAAAAAAAATGTTTAGACACAAAGTTTTGATTTTTTATTGAAATATAGTAAATAATTATTAATAAATAGTTTCCGTGTAAATAAGCCAAAAATTACTATATATGCACCCAAGTTTTATTGGTAGTGTATAAAACCTACAGACATTATTTTTATCTTGCGAAGTCTATGTTCTTATACATTATACCCAGTTAAAACTTTATTTCGAAGAATTACGAAATAAATTCCTAAACAAATCTTCCAGTACTCTTTTTTACGCTTTTAAAAGTTATAAATTATATCACACCTCTCGGATTTGCTCATAAATTAAAGTAATAAGTAAACCCAAAGAGGCGGAGGAAAAAATGTAATTTTTTTTAGCGGCCGTGACCTTATTAACCTGGGTTATTAACGTAGGATTACTTATCGTTGCTTACCTATTTTCTTTTTTTTTTCTCGCATTTTGGTACTTTTCTGTTTAACTGTTTACTGCTACTGAGTTTGGCGCGCTGCCAAAATTACAACTCGCGACGCCAGACAATTTTTCTCCGGAGGACCGTTATTGAGGAACGTAATCCTACGGTAAAAAGTTGTTTAACTTAATTTGCAACTGACAAACGAACTTTGCAGTTTTCATAATGGAGGTTAGAAGGGGGTAGGGCGAGATAGCCCAGGTGTTGGATCCAAGATATGCTATTGTTTGAAAGAGATATAAAGAAAATTATCTATAATGTGAATTTTCTCTTCACTTTGTGTCTGCTAAAGAAAGGTTCTTATACAGCATTTTTTATAAAAGAATAACAATTGCAAAAAAATCATGTATTCTTACAATTCTAATGTAAATAATATAAAGGTATTTATAAAGAATTCACTTACCTAGAATTCATTTACTCTTATTGTCTCATCTCTCATCTCTCATCGTTTTAGAAAGCTTTTGTATCCTCTAAAGACTAATCTGAGCAGCGTCAGCCTTAAATATCCCTGTAAAAATAAATTTACAAAAGAAGCAATAAGAAAAAACTGTTAACTATTACTGAAACTTAAATGAAACTTTTAAAAGCCCATCTTCTTGTTACGTAATTCAATCTGTAGACTTATAATAAATTTTGATTCCGAAGAGATGATTTCTGTTTTTAAATGTTATTAAAAGTCGCTGTTTACGTTACATGTTTCAAAAGAACTATCATTTTTTTAGAAAGTCTTCAAACTGCTGATTTTTAGTATCATTATCTACATGGTTTTTCATTTAAAAAAAAAGTTTCGGTTTTAAAAATACGCTAAATATCTCTTTAAGTTGTTAACCGTAATATTACGTACATTTTCTTTAAGTATTTTCAAGTTTATCAGGCTGTGTTTATTCACTATTCCCTATCTATATATATAAAACAGTTCCGTAACTGACTCTTTCATTCACTGACTGACTGACTGACATACAACGCACAGACCAAACCGCTGGACCTAAAGGGCTGAAATTTTGCATGGCGATTCTTCTAATAATGTAGGGGTGCACTAAGAAAGATTTTTCAAAAATTCTTCTTAGATTTTTTTAAATTAAATTTTTAAGCTGTTTCTTAAACTTTTTTTAAGTTTGCATTTAAAATAATACATTGAGGGTAATAAAATTTATATCACGAGAAAGATCATAAAAATTCCTTCAAAATGAAATCTTTTTCGAACCTTTACCTTGATTTTCTGATTTTTGGTGAATTTTTAAAGATTAATTTTTAGAATTTAATTTATTAAATGTTGTTCACGTGATTTCTTTTTCTGGTACTTTAAATAAATTTATCGTCACGTGCATAACAACTAAATAGACAAAAATGATATTCTTTTTCTTTCTAATGCAGCAGACGATTGGATATTATCCAAAAAAAAATAAATATCCCTTACGATTTTTTTATAAATATATATATATATATATATTTTACATCAATTGTATACATTGATCGTCGCATTTATTATAAATATATATATATATATATATTGGCATTAATTGCATACATTGACCGTTGTATTTAATTTGAATGTACTCCGTAGCGAAGCGCTGGTTTTCAGCTAGTCTATATATATAAAACAGTTCCGTAACTGACTCATTCATTCATTCATTCACTGACTGACTGACATACAACACACAGACCAAACCGCTGGACCTAAAGGGCTGAAATTTTGCATGGCGATTCTTCTAATAGTGTAGGGGTGCACTAAGAAAGATTTTTCAAAAATTCTTCTTAGATTTTTTTAAATTAAATTTTTAAGCTGTTTTTTAAACTTTTTTTACGTTTGGATTTAAAATAATACATTGAGGGTTATAAAATTTATATCACGAGATAGATCATAAAAATTCCTTCAATATGAAATTTTTTTCGAATTTTTACCTCCATTTCCTGATTTTTGGTGAATTTTTAAAGATTAATTTTTAGAATTTAATTTATTAAATGCTGATCACATGATTTCTTTTTCTGGTACTTTCAATAAATTTATCGTCACGTGCGTATCAACTAAATAGACAAAAAAAAATATTTTTTTCTCTTTCTAATGCAGCAGACGATTGGATATTATCAAAAAAAATGCATATCCCTTACGATTTTTTTATAAATAGATATATATATAGATAGATATATATTTTACATCAATTGTATACATTGATTATCGCATTTATTATCTATATATATAAAACAGTTCCGTAACTGACTCATTCATTCATTCATTCACTGACTGACTGACATACAACGCACAGACCAAACCGCTGGACCTAAAGGGTGAAATTTTGCATGGCGATTCTTCTAACAGTGTAGGGGTGCACTAAGAAAGATTTTTCAAAAATTCTTCTTAGATTTTTTTAAATTAAATTTTTAAGATGTTTTTTAAACTTTTTTTACGTTTGCATTTAAAATAATACATTGAGGGTTATAAAATTTATATCACGAGAAAGATCATAAAAATTCCTTCAATATGAAATTTTTTTCGAATTTTTACCTCCATTTCCTGATTTTTGGTGAATTTTTAAAGATTAATTTTTAGAATTTAATTTATTAAATGCTGATCACGTGATTTCTTTTTCTGGTACTTTCAATAAATTTATCGTCACGTGCGTAACAACTAAATAGACAAAAAAAATATTTTTTTCTCTTTCTCATGCAGCAGACGATTGGATATTATAAAAAAAAATTCATATCCCTTACGATTTTTTTATAAATAGATATATATATAGATCAGGGGTTTCCAACTTGCAAGTGTCCAAGGGCCGCAATCGAAAACACCTGTCTAGTGGCGGGCCGCAATTCAATCAGGACCATACCCAGGACTTTTTTTCTTGAGGGAGGGGGATTTGGAGGATTTGTGTATAGTATATACAGTAACCACCGCTTATAGTGATCAGTGGTTATAAGAATCAACAGTTTATAAGAATCAATATCGCAAAAACAAAAACAAATGTATTATTTCCATGTTAAAATTTCCGCTTTAAAGAATCAATCCACCGGTTATAAGAATCAGTTTGCAATATTCGCCTTCCTTTCATTTTTCCAAAAAATGCCACTTGAACTCTCAAAAGGTACGAAATTCTTTCTTAAGTTTTTGAAAAGAAAGATTGATAAAATTTTGGGGTGGAAAACAGTCGTAAAATACATTCCTTTCTACATAACATAAGAGTTTCTCCTTATACGCTTTTGTTAAACACTGTCTTATAAGCTTTACCGAGTGGCATCTAACCCGCCCGGGTCCGATTTCACTTTTCTCCAGACAGGCACTTCTTTTTTCCCACCACTTACTTCCTGGTTGCGGATTTCTGGACCCTGAAACACATAAATCTTCCGCGAAGTGTCCACCATCACTTACGCAAACGGGACAGTGGATTCAGCACTTCAAACCGTGAAACGTAAACGGATCCATTTTGCTGAATCAGAGGAACCAGATGCTGAATCAAACGTTTCACGGTTTGATAAAGAATCAAACCGTGAAACGTAAGCTATAAAGTGAATCTTCGTCTGAGACTGTAATAATCATACGTCGCTAGTATTCACTTTAGTTTTCTAACAAAATTGCCAGTTAGTGTTAGAACTTTTTGATAGTCGAATTCAAATATGATAAAAACAAGGAAAACTCTTAGTTTTTCTGAAAAACAGAACTTGTTAATTAGAGATATGCTCTTCCAAAGTATAGTCAAAGAGAAGCTGCCTCTTGTTGATTTTATAATCATGTGTTGTTACTTATAGGTCTAGAAATTGAGTTATAGTATTTTGTTTAGAAATTGAGTATTTTTAAAATTATAAAAAATAATTTTAATAAATGATAAATAACATAAATTAAAGAGTATTTAATGGTAAATTATGTATATATGTGCCTGTGTGTTTATATATATATATATATACAAGTATATATTTGTGTGTGTGTGCCTGTCCAAAGGGAAGTTTCGGTTATAAGAATCAACCGCTTATAAGAATCAAAAACAGTAATAACAAACGTGATTCTTATAAGCGGAAATCACTGTACTATGATTTTTTTAAAAATTCGAGGATGAACCTCCAACAACGACCAAGATTATAACTGGCAAACTTTCGTTAAATTACACAGACACACACAAAAAAAGCAAATAAGAAGTGGGTATTTAAATTAGAAGTGGATCAAATAAGTGGGGGGGGGGGGGTATGAAATAGAACATGAGTGGACACCCTACTTTTCATGGAATTCGAGGAAAATCAATCTTTTTTGTAAATGAACAACATTTAAAAACAATAAAGATTTTTACAAAAACATTTTTCGTTAACTAAAAATATCTAAATTCATGCTGTAAATTATGTTCCTAGAAGTCTTCGCGGGCCGCAAAAAAAGGCACCGCGGGCCGCATGTGGCCCGCGGGCCGCCAGTTGGAAACCCCTGATATAGATAGATATATATTTTACATCAATTGTATACATTGATCATCGCATTTATTATAAATATATATATTTATTTTTTGGCATAAATTGCATACGTTGATCGTTGTATTTAATTTGAATGTACTCCGTAGCGAAGCGCGGGTTTTCAGCTAGTATCTATATATATAAAAAAATTCCGTAACTGACTCATTCATTCACTGACTGACTGACTGACTGACATACAACGCACAGACCAAACCGCTGGACCTAAAGGGCAGAAATTTTGCATGGCGATTCTTCTAATAGTGTAGGGGGGCACTAAGAAAGATTTTTCAAAAATTCTTCTTAGATTTTTTTAAATTAAATTTTTAAGCTGTGTTTTAAACTTTTTTTACGTTTGGATTTAAAATAATACATTGAGGGTTATAAAATTTATATCACGAGAAAGATCATAAAAATTCCTTCAAAATGAAATTTTTTTCGAATTTTTACCTCCATTTCCTGATTTTTGGTGAATTTTTAAAGATTAATTTTTAGAATTTAATTTATTAAATGCTGATCACGTGATTTCTTTTTCTAGTACTTTAAATAAATTTATCGTCACGTGCAAAAAAAAAAATAGACAAAAAAATATTTTTTTCTTGTTAATGCGGCAGACGATTGGACTTTATTTTGTCTATAAAAATATCCCTTACGATTTTTTTATAAATATGTTTTTTTTACATCAATTGTATACATTGATCGTCGTATTTATTATAAATATATATATATATATATTTTTGGAATTAATTGCATACATTGACCGTTGTATTTAATTTCAATGTACTCCGTAGCGAAGCGCGGGTTTTCAGCTAGTCTATATATAAAAAACAGTTCCGTAACTGACTGACTGACAGATAACGCACAGACCAAACTGCTGGACCGAAAGGGTTGAAATTTTGCATGGAGATTCTTCTTATACTGTAGGGGTACACTAAGAAAGATTTTTGAAAAATTCTTAGGTTTTTTTTTAATTAAATTTTTATGCTGTTTTTGTAACATTCTTTTAAGTTTTCATTTAAAATAATAATTTGAGGGTTATAAAATTTATATCACGAGAAAAATCATGAAAATTCCATTAAAATGAAATCTTTTTCGAATCTTTGCCTCCATTTTCTGATTTTTGGTGCATTTTTGAAGATTAACTTTTAGAATTTAATTTATTAAATGCTGATCACATGGTTTCTTTTCTTTTTGTGATACTTTAAATTAATTTTGTGTCACATGGATAAAACGACATCAATTGCCTTCTTTTTTCTTTCTAATGCAGCAGACGATTGGACATTATCCAAAAAAAATATTAAAATACAGTAAAAGAAATGTTCCTCAAACTGCACTATATTAACTGTACTATATTCTTTAGTATGTTCTATTAGATTTAATTTCAATATTGTCTGCCTACATTATTTTGTCTATAAAAATATCCGTTACGGTTTTTTTATAAATATATTTTTTTGGCATTAATTGCATACTTTGACCGTTGTATTTAATTTGAATGTACTCCGTAGCGAAGCACGGGTATTCAGCTGGTCATTAATATAACTTTTTGCTGGGAGATTTCACGTCAGACGATAAGACACATTGCATACTTACACCAGCAATTTTCAATGGAAATTCGAACTCTCACAGATATCGGGGTTGACGCACTTGGCGTTTTGTTTCCTATTATCGCCAAATGAAGTTGCAGTTTCGGCTGAAGAGTTCATTTCTTTTTCGAGCTTTTTTCATTCTCTCTCTCTCTCCTTCTTTTGTAGAAACTAATATATTTTAAGGAGTTTTTAAAGCTCACTTCATAGGAAAATTTTAAATTATATCTCAAATTCGACTAATAGATGAGAATTATAACCTAATACCTAGTTTTGTTGTCTAATATAGGTATGTGAAGTTTGCCTGAAGACATTTTTCTAAAAATTACTTAGAACCCCATTGGCGATATTTTGTATTGGCGACGTTTTACATTCTTATTTATTTCGGATTTCGATTTAGCCATTTCTTCTGCACTGTTTCAATAGAAATATTAATTACTGTGATAAAACCATTATATATATATCTTTGTTGTAAGGAGACTTTAAATAAGGACAGCTAGTGTATTGGAAAGGTCAGCTGAATCAAAATATCTCAAAAAATAACGGTAGGAGCAAGGAGTAAAGTTAGAGAAAATATTTCAACTATTTTTGTTTCATTTTTTTTGTTTGCTCTTATTATTTCGTTAAAAAGAGTGGCAACATATAGTAAAACTTTTGAACACCTCATCTGATCTCAGTGAATCTGCCATTGAAAGAAAAGATTGTTTACTCGATTTACTGTCTTCAAAGTGGAAAAGTGATAATGTTTTTGGTCTGTGGTTATTTCTGAATTTGTTTTCAGTAAAATCTGAGCGTGAATAAAACCGGATTTACTGTGTTTTTGCTCCATTTTATCTTATACTAGTTTGTTCTCAAAAGTAAGAAACAAAATTGTGCTGAACATTTTAACTTCCAGGATGCCAACGTATTATCATAATCCAGAAAATGCTTTGAAAAGAGCGAATGAATTCTCTGAATTAGGTAAAGACGATGAAGCACTGGAGTGTTTATTCGAGGTTCTAAAAAATCGCAAATTCAGAATGTTGAAACAAATTCATGAGACTATTATAAATAAATTCTTAGAACTGTGTGTTGAATTGAAAAAGAGCCAAATGGCTAAAGATGGCTTATACTGTTATCGTAATATTTGTCAAGGTGTAAATACCAAATCTTGGGAAGATTCTGTTCGTAAGTATCTCCAATTGGCAGAATGTAAAGTAGAAAATGCTCAACAAGCATTCCAGTCCCTGATTTTGGATGTTGATGACTTGGATCAAGATATGAACCCTGAAATTTTATTGAAGGCCGTTAGCAACGAAGGGCCGCAAGAAAGAACTGAGAGAATTATGCTATTACCCTGGGTGAAATTTTTATGGGAATGCCATCGAAACTGCCTAGATCTGCTGCGTAACATTCAGAGTGAAAAGTTATATTACGTAGTTGCACAAAATACATTCAGATTTTGCGTCAAGTTTTCTCTCAAAAGTGACCTTCGCAAACTTTGCAACATTCTCAAAGGGCACTCAATACATATGCAAAAGCGCCATGCTCATTTGAAAAGAGATGACTTAGAAATTCAGCATATGCATTTAGAGACTGCGTTTGTAGAACTAGAAAGTGTCATTACCATGGAACTCTGGCAAGACGCTTTTAAAGTATTAGAAGATATTCATTCGTTTATTGGTATTTCAAGGAAATTACAGTATTCGAAAATTATGGCATATTATTATGATAGAATATCTTGTGTGTTTTGGAAAGGAGAAGAATATTTATTTCATGCAGCTGCAGTTTTGCGGCATTTTCTTCTGGTAAAAGATCAAAAGAAAAATTTAAGCTTTGATGATGTCACTAGGTTAGCGTCCCGCGTATTACTTTCAGTTTTAGCTATTCCTCTAGCACCAGTCAACCTTGCAATAGATCTCGTGACTGAAACAGATGTAACTGTAATTGATAAAAAGAACCGTTTGCTTTCATCTCTGTTAGATCTACCCAAATCCCCCACCAGATCATTTCTAATCAAAGATGTTATTCACCATGGAATCATTCAAATTGTGCCGAAGGAGTTTCAAGACGTATTTCAAGGAATAGAGGGTGACATGAAGCCTACAGAAATGCGTCTTTATATTTCCACAATGACTGATTACATTAATAACTGGATAGGTTGTGATATGGAACAATACATACCCCTTTTACAAAAAATCGCTGTAGTTAAGTTATTGTCTGTTCTGTCAAAAATGTATACAAGTATTAAAGTGTCCACTCTTTTGAAATTCACCGGAATTTCAAATGCATCTGATCTTGAGATAATTCTAGTTGATTCTGCTCGCAGGTATGAATTTCCTCTTAGAATTGATCATAGGAATATGTGTGTATATTTTTCTGACAATTTCAACATTTTTCAGGAAGAGAAAGTTTGGGATGATTCCGAGAAAAAAAATGCATGCCCCGATATGCGTTTAAAATGTCTTACCATCACGCATTCTGCTCTTAAGAATGCTGTGGACTTAATCTGCCCCCAACGTTCTAAAAATGAGAACAGGTTAATCGCAGAAAAAATTTCGAGGCGTTATATTCGCGAAAGAGACGTTTATAGGAAAAACTTACTGCATAGAAAGAACATAATTGAGAAGCATAAAGAGTTTATGGAAAATATGAGACTTCAAAAAGAAGAAGAAGAAAAGAAACTATTAGCTCAAAAACTTTCACAGTACGAAGCTGCTGAGAAAGAGAGATTACAGAGAGAATCTGAAGAACGAAATCTGCAACGGCTACGTCGAGAGCAGGAAGAGACTAAACGAAGAATTCTTATGGAAAAAATGGAAACATTTAAAAAAACTACCATAGGAAGTCAAATTATTGAAAATATCGGTTTCGAAAACCTGGATAATTTAGATCCTCAAATTTTGTTCAGTAAGCAAATAGAGCAACTAAACAGAGAAAGGAAAGAATTGTTTTCAAGACTAAGGCGGCAAGAAAAGAATTTTGATCACTTTGAAAGAGCGAAAAGAATAGAAGAGACACCCTTCCTGATTGAACAATTTAAGGAAAAGCAGAAAATGGACCTAGAAATGTGGAAAGAAGATGAAAGAATTAAGCTTGAAACTGCTTTCAAAGAACGGGCGCGAGACTTGGAAAAAAAGAAAAGGATGCTGGAAATAAAGGAAGATTTAAATGGTTTCTTGGAGGTGGTTCGGAAAGAGCAATCTGATTCCTACGCTCAACAAATGGTGGAATTTATGAAGACGTTAGCAGAAGAAAAAACGAAAAGGTTAAAAGCGAGAGCAGAGAGCAGAAAACAACAAAGAAAAGATGAATGGAATAAACAGCGCGAACTCTTAAAATTGAAAGCAATTGAGGATGCTTGTAAACAAGACTCAGGTGTTGATAATGACATCAAAACTGAAAATAAAAGTAATTTTTCAAAAGGGAAGGTTATAGACCAGTGCGACAACTTTGCAACCTCTGTTCAGAATCTTTTAACTATGGAAAGAGATTCATTACCCGGTCAGGAACTTCAAAAGGAAACAACATGTCCTGGCATTATAAAAAGCAAATATTTACCTGCTGAGGCTTCTGTTCGAACATACCATCTTAAGGACACGTACATTTGCAAGAAAGTTTATAAGTCTCATAACCAAGGCACCGAAAACGTTGAAGTGTCTGACAGCAAAACTAAGTTACATTCAAAATCTGAAGGTGAAAATTACAGATCTTACCATTACAGTACATGTTATCAGAGGATTCGAACGAGTATCTACGAGCAAACCACTGACTTTGCTCTTTCATGGGAAAAACCATCGACAAGTAATACAAGTTACAAATCTTTCACATTCACGAATCATCCTATAAACAAAGAGGAGGGTATTCCTCAACGAACAATTACTGTAATGAAACGCAAAGATTCCAGTTCTAAAACATCAACCAATACTCATGACCAATATAGTATTAAAGACACATCTGATATCAACTCTAAGAAATTGAAAAGGCCTGACGAAGGAAGAAGTGACACTCCTCATTCTTGCACACCATGGGCAAAACTGAAACGCCTCGCAAGGGATAAATAAAACGCAATGCAGAAAGTAAAATTCTCATAAAACATGTTAACTACTATCACTGACTTTTTCTTTTTAATTCTGTTTTGGGAATAATTTCATTTTTCATTTCCCTACATTGCAAACGTAATAATACAGATACAATTCTCTTAACAAATTTAATTTCTATGTAGTTAATATTCTGTGAGTAAAATGTTAATATTTAACTACAATCTTTACTTTCTTGAAAAACCTATCTGCAATTCATTCATATTCATATTCATTTATATTTTAAGACCTTAAAAAATATGATAGTTATTTTCTATACTATTTCTTTCATCTATCCTTTCGAGGGTTTACAGAAATATTGAGTGCATTTGTTGTTGAAATAACCCCTCCTTTGATAAAAACACCATTGTATATATTTCAGACCATAAACGAGTACCTAACGTTATTGTTGATAAAATATCAGGATTGCTTGCAATCTTAGTTACATACAAATAGCCAAATGAATATCCGAAAATTCCTACAGTAAATTTTTCTTTATTTCTTTTCTACTTTAAATCAAAGAATCAAAAATTTTGTTCCTTTATTTTCTGTATAAAACAAATTCGTTAGATACTGCCCCCCCCCCCCTCCCGTCAACAAATATATAGAAACTATTTTAAATTAGAGAGTTTTAGTAATCAGAAAAATTATGTGTAGCTTATGTCTTGTTAAAAACTATGTATTGTTTTAAAATGAAATTTTTCTGGAAAACAAAGCATTCCAATCTTTTAAGGAAACATCAAACACACGTACTTCATATCCAACATCAAAGAGTTTATATGTTGGATATGAAGTGCGTGTGTGTGTCTTGAAAATTTGAAATTTTACGGGATATCCACTTAGTTACTTAAGAACTTCCTCAAAGTAAAATTCAATCCAATTTTTTTTTCAGTTTTATATATGTGTGTCTTTATTTATTTATTTATTTTCTCTATAAATAAAAGCACTTGAACATTGAAATTCAAGAAGTCAAGGGTCGACCTTTCTGGGTAAAGAGAGTTTATACTTCAACTGTGGACGAAAGTTCATCTCGTATCTACTCATTTAACACAACTTAAGGAATCATGTTCCGGAAAAAGTATAAATAAGGAAAGTTCGAATTTGCCTGTATAAGGGTACCATAATAGTTCGTGAGCTTTTGAGTTAGATTGAACTGTAGTTCTGTAAAACTTTATAGACGTATCGAGAGAGATTATTTGACGAAAAGAATGCTACTGTGAACTAAACCAAAATGGCAAGTGTAAATAAATCTTCAGAGGGACGCACCAAATTAAACAAGGAATATAATGCATGAAAACAGTGGAGTTTGACCAGACTCTAGCTTTCGCAGAACATTTAAAGAATTTAGTCAACCAGGAAAATGAAAGGGAAACTTCGTTGACAAATTTATTCTTAAATGTAAGGAACGGTTTTTAATTTAAAGAAAAATTATAATGAAGGGAACATCAGAATATCATATCATTCATGTACGCACCCACACACATTTATATGTTATATGTGTGTACGTGTGCTTGTGCGTGTAGAATCATCTAGAACAGTGATTCCCAACCTTTTCATACTTGAGTACCACCTGACAACTTTGTAGGGTCGTGGCGTACCACTAGTTATGTTATAAATTTTGAGAGGGTTCAAATAAATTCTATACACATATGAATAACTTTACAAAATATATTTAAGCATAAATAAAACAAAATCCAGACAATAAATAAATCCATAAAACTAGAAAAAGTCGTTTATAGGTAATAGTTATTAACAAATGGCAAATACAATTTCCCAACCGTAAAATGTCTTTATCAAGAGCCTTAATGAGAAACTTGATGTTGCTTATGCTTATTTTTAGTGAGAGCTGTGTACCACGTCAATTGCTCTCGCGTACCACCAGTTGGGAACCAATGATCTAGAATAAACAGGAAGTATTTTACACCAAAATGAAAGGTATAAAATTAAATAACCCTGTAAAACCTTATTCGTATAAACTTTATAAACCTCATTTATTCTATGTACGAAATATTCGTAGCAAAAAATAATATCGAATATATAATTGAGCTACTTACCCCGAACTCTTGATTATCTGTTCACCTAAAAAGAAAAGACTTAAAATAAAATATGAATTATTCGGAAGAATATCAACCATCCACATAAACAAAATAATATAATACACATTACCTAGAAAAAAAATTGATAATCTACGTATATAGTATCTATATTTTATTTAATTGAGCCTTATTAAAAAAAATAGTTCATTTTATACGGTGTTCAGGGCTATATTTGAATAACCAGTCTATTTTTTAGTGTACATCTGTGCATTTTTAATCAGTCTGGATGATCGAGAGTTCAATGTAGTTAAAGCATAAAATATAAAATTAAATAATGGTACCTTCACACATAGGATCTCATTTATGAGTATCTCATACTTTGTTTCACTTGCAGTAATTGTTCTATATACAAGAAAATGCAATAATTGTTGTATATACTTGTAATATCCAAGTGTAGATTAAAGCTATGTATGAACCAAACATCATCAGCTGCCAGGAAAAATTTCTTCAACACAAAACCAGTCACTTCTCATTTAATACTGATAACCCCTCAACGATAATCAAAGCATGTTTCAGTCTTGTATTGATCCTGTAGCAATCAGCCTATGACGTCTAGTGACTAATGACCGTGAACAAGCGGTATATATATATATATATATCGAGAAGGGGTTTCTTCCATAACACTGACTGTATAGAGTCTTGAATCGGTTCTGAACAAAATACGGACGCTTAGAGGGATGGTCGTCGAATAGGGATGGTCAGATAGAGAAGTTTCATTGTGTATACTACATTTATAAACCTGTTTTATTTAAACTGTACGCAACTTTAAAATGAATCATAACAAATAATAATCCTTAAAAAGTGTATGTGTTTAATTATTTTATTTTTAAATAAAACAGTTAGAGCAACAGTGGTTAGACATATTGCTGGTGTCGTTTCGTAATGATAAAATTCTTTCTTATCAGACTTTTTTTTTTACTTTTTATCTAAAGAGAGAAAAGGAGCATTGTTTAAATTTCATTTTCCATCATAAAATATCAAATTTAGTTTAAAATATATTTTTCATGGTCTTCTTTTTAAATACTTGCCTAAATTATTATTTATTTCAAACAAAAATTGAAAGTGTTTCTAATCAATCAGTATGGCATAGGAACAACGGGTCGATCCATTTTTAAAAATTTACTTTAAAAGTAATATGAGTTCGTTTTCAGGTTAGGTAATTTTTTTTTTTTAATTTTGCACTATCATATATTTGAATTTATTTTTTTTTCGAATTGAAATATTTTTCTATGAAACAAATCTATGATTAATTTAAATAAAGCTAGTTCAGTAAACCGATTCCCACTTAGCTTTATTTGAAAGGAAACAAAAGTTGCTCCTTCAATAATATAAAAAATACTCTGGTGTACTGTCTCTAAATACGTTCTCTAATACTGTCTCTGAAGACTCTGAATTTATAATTTAAGTCTGGTTTACACCAGTAGCGCACCCAGGATTTTTTCTTGGGGGGGGGGGGGGCGAGATGAACGAATAAAAATATTTATGATGCAAAACCAATATTTCTACTTCTTTTGGGGGGGGCAGGGCCCCTGCCCCCCCCCCTGGGTGCGCCACTGGTTTTCACCAGTATAAAAAGTTGTGGACATCCAAAAGAAAATGTACCACGCGAAAGGTATGAATGAAGATCTCGGGGGAAAGTTGTGGTATGTGACGCCATCTGTTGAAAATATTAGACACTTTAAAGGCTTTAAAGGTTGGAAAAGTAAAATTATTGAATTCGAAAAGAGCAACAAGATCTCATTGCGTTCCTTGAAATAAGTTATTAACACTTTGATTCAGGGGCAGCTCCAGTCCAGAGTTTTTTTCCTTCTTCGGGGGGGGCAGGCAGCAACGTCGGCTCTTAGGGTTATATATATATATATATATATATATATATATATATATATATATATATATATAAAATAAACATCGTCTCATTTTAAATTTAAACTCATTTAGTATTAGGTCTACGATTATATAATTTTAGGCTATGAAAAAAAAATTCGCCGGGCTTTTTGGGGAGGGGCAACTGCCCCCTCCCCCCCCCCCCCCTAGATCCGCCAATGCTTTGATTTTGCATTCATTATGATTTCATTCAAAAAATATGTTGGAATGTTGTGTTTCTGATTTCTCTCATATGATCCTAATAAGAATAATTTGCATGTTCAAAAATTAAATGCAATGAAATCATTTAATTTATCAAGAAGCGTAAACTAAATTTTATGGGCGGAAGAAAGGCTAATTATAACTTTTTCTCCTTGACGACTGAATTTTAAAAGGCAGCTCAGTTTTTTTACCCCTTTTTTCATTTTTTTCTGTAAATGTTTCTTTAAGCTTTTAAAGTAATTTTTGGGGCTGACAGATCAAAGAATAAATTCTTAAGATGCATGAATATTTTTCTTTCTTTTCTACATTCACCATATTACACTCTTAGAAATAAAATAAATAAATAAAAATAAAACGACGCACCAAGAAGGAGTAATGCAAATTGGACACAAATTGATATGCATACAAGTTTCTACGGGAAATGCAAAATTTTAAAGTTTGGCCAATGAATTAAAGCCAGTGAATGAACATGTGACGCTGCATCACATCTTAACTGCATAACTGGCAGGATATTAAAGAGGAGAAATTTCGATTCCAGGTCATAAATTCTTTGCGAATTTCATTCCGTGTACTCAGGTAGACAGTAAATATGCCTCGCATACAGGTGCGCGAACAATATGCGCACATTTCAGCATTTGAGAGAGAACGTGTAGTTGGGCTCATAGAAGCCGGTTGATCATATTCGCCGGTCTAATCGGCGAATCGCTCAACATTTGGATAGGAACAATTCCACTATTAGACGATGTTGGCAGGACTGGGTGGACTATGGCCACGCACAGCGTCAAGAAGGAAGCGGTCGGCCTAGAGAAACAACAGAACGTGAGGACCGAGCAATCGTCAGAGCGGCACTCACAGCCCCAGATTCATCATCATCGATCGCAGCTGGCGCTTCAGTGACCGCAAGGACCAATCATAGGCGGCTCAGAGAAAGGAGGGACTGAGCTCACGGCGCCCCTTTGCTGACTACCATTGACCTCTGTACACGGACAAGCCCGTTTGCAGTGGTGTCGGGCACATGGACCTGGAATGTCACTGACTGGAGTAGAAGTGTCTTCAGTGATGGGTCTCGCTTCGAATTGAGCCCCGATGACCAGCGAATGCGTGTTTGGAGACGCCCCGGACAGCGGTGTGATACCAACCTGACTGTCTTCCGCCATACGGGCCGACAACCAGGAGTGATGGTCTGGGGTGCCATTTCATTTTATAGCAGGACCCTTTTGGTTGTCATCCGTGGTACCCTTACAGCACAGCGGTACGTCGACGATATTCTACGCCCCGTTGTGTTTCCCTTCATATCACGCCATCCTGGGCTTAAATTTCAACAAAATAACACCCGCCCGCACACGGCGAGAGCTTCTACTGCTCGTCTTCGTGCGCTTGCCCAACGCTTCCTTGGCCAGCAAGGTCACCGGATCTCTCCCCCATTGAGCACTTTCGGAGCGTTATAGGCAGAGCCCTCCAACCAGATCGGGATTTTGACGATCTAACGTGACAATTGGACAGAATTTGGCACGATACCTCGCAGGAGGACATCCGCCACCTCTATCAATCAATGCCAAGCCGAATAACTGCTTGCATAAGAGCCAGAGGTGAACCAACGCGTTATGGACTTTCTCACTTTGTAAAGCACTTGAATAAATCATCCAATTTTTCTCAAATTGTAATTATTTGTTTTTCTGCACATGTACATCACATCTACAGATTTTCGTTCCATTCGGATAACTCCTTCTTGGTGCGTCTTTTTTTTTTTTTTTTTTGGACTAAGAGTGTAAACTAGTAAGTAAAAAAAGAAAGAAAAGAATATTTACAGAAAGAGGAAACACGTGCTAGAAAATATATATGTGAGAGTGAGTTTGGCAACACAACTGAACTATTACTACAACTTCCACTCCTACTACTACTGCGGCACGAAGGACTTTAAGCGGATGTGTTGTTCTGCAAGCTCCCGATGTTTAGCTCTTTTGATGCTTCTGTGTTTATTTTTTAATTTCATACTAAGTGTTAGTCCTGTCTTGTAAACATCGTCTAGTTTAATTAAATGTTCAAAATAATTAAGTCTAATGATTCACTTCTAAAGGAAGGAGTACTAACTCCTTCCTACATGGGTGCTCGGCCCTCGGACTCGAAAAATACCCCTAGCATGCTGAACTTAAAAAAAAAACTTTATTTTCTTTCGATGATACGACTTGATTTCGACTTGATTTCGACTGGATTACTGTTGTCTGTCATTTTGGATTTGGATATCGAAAGCGAAAGCCAAAGTGATGTGCCACGGACTCTGATGATACTCTGATGGGATGATGAGAACCAAAACCAGAATTGTAAGTAACTTGGATCATATTAAAATTATTTGATGCATACGTTGACGCTTGTTCAAGAAAATTTTGATGATTAAGGGAATTCTCAACTTATTGATGATTTAAGAAAACTGAAAGATATTTCAACGTTCTTTTGATGCAAGAATTTAATTGATGCTAAATTCACTTTTGATGGTCTTTGACGTTGAATTTATCACTTCTGTTTTCTTGAAGAGAATTCTATTTCGATGAAATTATTTGATGATTTGATGAAAATTTCGACATTTAACTTGAAGAATCTTGTTTCCTTGAACAAACCACAACATAACATATATTTTGAAAGATCGCGAATTGAATACTTTTGAAGATTATTATATTATTATTTTGATGCATAATTTTGACGAAGCGAATGTTTATTTGATGACAACTTTGCTTATTTGATGCGCTTTGATGTTGAACTTAATTCTGCTGTTTTATTGCGAGAATATTTTTTATTTTGCAGAATGCTTTGATGCTTTCGATTTCACAATTTTGATACTTTCGATTTCCCAATTTTGATGCTTTTAACATTAGAACTTTAACTATTATTTTGATGCTGCATTTACATCCTCTATTTTCTTCAACAGTGATTTATTTTGAAGATTAATTTGATGAATATTTTGCTGAAGTAATATCTAACTTGATACATATCTAAATTTACGTCATCTGTTTTCTTCAACCAGAGAAATTATTTTGAAGAACTTATTATTTGATATTTGATGCTTATGTTAGATCATAATTTTGTTTTCTTGAACAAAACCTGTTTTAAAGATTACTTATTTTGATGCATATTTTGAGAATCAATATTTTATTATTGAATTGGTATTTGAAAAAATTTCGATTTGAAATATTATTTTCTACTTTTGAATTTGAGTAACTACGTATTATAATTATTGATTTTGGTTTTGAATATTTGTATATTTGTGTACTATAATTGTTTGAACCTAGTATATAGTTATGGCTACTCTCAACGATTACCCCAATATTGCAAAATCATTAAAAATTGGTAGCACGAATCAAATAAAAGTTCTACATCGTTTAATTTTTGGTACAGACGGCGACAGACAAAATCGTACCAGATTACGTAAATTTACAGGTTTTAAACAGCCATTCGTGTTGGAAGCAACGAAACAGAAAGTACTTAAAGAGTTTTCACTTAAAGACTTGATTTCTATTTGTAATCTACTTCATTTAGAATTTTCAACTGACCCAGACAAATGTGCCAATACCATTCTTATGAGTCTTAGTGATTTATCGTTATTAAAAGCAGAATTTTCTGATCTTTCGGAATGCGAAGTGAATGATGACTCACTTCCGGATGCACGTTCATCCCAAACTAACAGCGTTATAGAGGAAAATAGATCTCCCTTTTCCCCCACCATTGACGCAAAAGAATCTTCGAATAAGCAAAATACACACATTTCCGTTGGTGAATCAGATCAAAATTCATTGCCTTCAGTTGAAACTGCGAATCTCTCTTTCCAGTTGTTTAGTCTGAAAGACGTTGTTGATTTAATAAAACCTTTCTCGTCTCGTGATAATTACAGTGTTGAGAATTTTATATCTGACGTTGAAGAACTTTTTTGTTTATATCAGATAAACAATCCAATTCACCAAATTACTTTTGTTAGAAAATGTTTAACTGGTCCCGCTCAAACTTTAATTAGGTCTATTCGTGGAATTACAAATTGGGAACAATTGAAGCACCATTTATTAGACGAATTTTCGGACAAAATTAACGGTATTCAGTTACATAAATTAATGGAATCTCGACGTATGAAACCGTTTGAAACCCTACAAGAATATTTCTTAGCTATGAGAGATTTGGCACACAAAGGTTCTCTCGATGACTCCTCTCTGTTTGAGTATGTCATAAACGGAATTCCTGATTCAACAAACAATAAAGTTATTCTTTACGGTTGTAAATCCGTCCCTGAATTTAAGGAAAAGTTGAAAATTTATGAACAAATCTTTAACAGATCACAAAATTTCAGACAAAATAATCAGAAAAAAATTGATGCTTCCTACCTCAATGTGAAAGTCGATAATACACGTAGCCCAAATACACAGCCAGTATGTTTTTCCTGTGGCTTGAGAGGTCACAAAAGCAACCAATGTTTGAATAAGTCACATGGTAAACAATGCTACGGATGTAAAAGTTTTGGTCATGTTCATGCTAATTGCCCTAAAAGTTATCGAAATTCTAAACCAAAACCTGATTCTCAAAAACCTATTTCTGATAAAACTGTAAATGCACTTTCTCCTGAAACTTCATCGAAAAATCCCATGCATGTTGACATTCAACTTGCAGGAATTCAATTGACAGCACTCTGTGACACTGGGTCACAGGCAACCCTCATCAATGAGAAAACCTATCGAAGAATTGGTTCGCCACCATTGCAGCCCACCAACATTCCCTTTTCAGGAATTGGCAAAAACCAAGTTCACAGCATCGGATTCTTTCAGGATTCCATCGAAATTCAAACCATTACTTTACCTGCTAAAATACATGTTCTAGAGGATGACTTGATTCCTTTTGATGTGATTATCGGAATCGACTTTTTACAGCAAACCCAATTTACATTTGATAAAGACGGTATTCGTTTATGCAAAACTCCTGAAAATAACACCTTCGTTAATATTGCTAATGTTTCTGATGATCAAGCTTTTCCATTTGATCTTTCACACATTTTGAATTCTGAAATTCGTGAGGAAGTTCAAAATATCGTTACTTCCTACAAACCCCATAAAGTTCAAGACACTGAAATTAAAAGGACTATTTTATTACAAGATGAAATCCCCGTAAATCAACGTTCTCGACGACTCCCTTTTGCGGAACAGAAAATTGTAGAAAAACAAATTCAAGATCAGGGCCAAATATGCATGTCTGAAAAACCTCTAACATCTACTCAAGATAAGATTTCTAGGGTAGAGAAAATGGATAATCCAATTGATTTTGAACGTGATGATGATGATGATGATGCCAATGATTTAGATTTGTTTCATGATAATGATGATGGAAAATATTTAGATGATGCTGATGCCAGTGATTTAGATTTGCTTCATGATAACGATGATGATAATGCTTTTGATATTGGAACTATCAAAGCAACTCTTGAACCAAAAATATTTGATGCCGATGATGATGCCCTTGAGAATGAATCCGTCAAAAGTGAAAAGGTTGAACCAAAATTTCAAGTTATTGAAGCTCCCAAACCCCCTGAACAAATAGCAGCTTTTCAACAACTTAAAAACATTCTTTCACAAAACCCAGTTCTTCGTGTTTTTCAACAGGGATACCCATTAGAACTCCACACTGATGCCAGCTCCTTAGGTTTTGGCGCTGTGCTCTTGCAACAATCCGATGATGGACAGTTTCATCCTATTCATTATTTTAGCCGTAAAACTACAGTTCAACAAGAAAAATATCATAGTTATGAACTGGAAGTTCTTGCCGTTATTGAAGCGCTAAAAAAATTTCGAAACTACTTGTTGGGAACAAAATTTAAAATTATCACCGATTGTGATGCTTTCCAAAAAACGATGCACAAAAAAGACCTACCAGCTAAAATTGCTCGATGGGCATTGATGTTAGAAGACTTTGATTATGAAGTTTGTCATCGACCCGGTAGACAGATGAAACATGTTGATGCTTTAAGTCGTAACCCCATTCTTGTAATTACCTCAAATGATATCACTCAAAAGGTGAAAAATGCCCAAGACCAGGATGAATTTATATCTCAAATTAAATCTATGCTTGAATCTACACCTTCTGATGAATTTTTTGTTAAAAACGGAATTCTTTATAAACTTCATCAGGATGCCGAACTTTTAGTAGTACCACAAATGATGCAGAAAGAAATAGTGCTAAACGCCCATTCACAAGGTCATTTTGCTTCACAAAAAACCGAATTAATTGTTTCTCGTGAATTTTTCATTCCTCAACTTAAGAAATTAGTTCAAGAAATTATTTCGAACTGTATTCCTTGCATTTTGTCCTCGCGAAAATCTGGAAAACAAGAAGGATACCTTCACCCCATTCCAAAAGGTGATGCACCCCTTGAATGTTACCATTGCGACTTTTTAGGACCTTTACCATCGACAAAAAAATGTTATAAGTATCTTTTTACAGTAGTTGATGCCTTTTCCAAATTTGTATGGATCTATCCCGTGAAGTCCACCTCTACGAAAGATGCCTTAGACAAATTATCCTTGCAACAAACTACATTTGGCAACCCTTCAAAAATCATTACTGACAAAGGTAGCGCATTCACATCTTCAGAATTTCAAAGTTACTGCCAGGAACAGTCAATTGAACACATTTCAATAGCAACAGGTGTGCCACGTGGCAACGGTCAGGTTGAGCGTGTTCATGGCACAATTATTCCCGTTTTAACTAAGTTAGCTCTAGATGAACCTGACAAATGGTTTAAATATGTCCCAAGATTGCAACGTATCTTAAATAGTACCACCACACGCAGTACAAAATTCACACCCTTTCAACTTTTAATTGGTGTTAAAATGAAACAACAAGAGGATCTACAGATTAAAAATCTTCTTGACGAGGAACACCACCAAAGAATTCTTGATGACAAAGAAGCGTTACGTATCGAAGCTAAACGAAATATCCTCCGTTTACAGGAAGAAAACATACGACAATATAACAAACGGCGTAAACCGGCTTGTAAATACAAGATCGGTGACAAAGTGGCAATACAACGAACTCAATTTGGAACCGGATTAAAGCTCCGACCAAAGTTCTTCGGACCATATGAGATCACGAACATCAACCCCAACGATCGTTACGAAGTTCGAAAGTTAGGACATCACGATGGTCCAACCATAACATCAACTGCAGCGGACAAAATGAAACAGTGGTGCAGAAACTGAACACCAATACCACTGTGTTGAACACTGCTTGATTTTTTGAAATATTTTTCCTTTTTCTGCTCTTTTTTTTTTTATCTTTTCAGAATTATTGTTGACAACCCAGCCGCGGACGTCTGGAAAGTCAGAACGGCCGTGTGAGAGTGAGTTTGGCAACACAACTGAACTATTACTACAACTTCCACTCCTACTACTACTGCGGCACGAAGGACTTTAAGCGGATGTGTTGTTCTGCAAGCTCCCGATGTTTAGCTCTTTTGATGCTTCTGTGTTTATTTTTTAATTTCATACTAAGTGTTAGTCCTGTCTTGTAAACATCGTCTAGTTTAATTAAATGTTCAAAATAATTAAGTCTAATGATTCACTTCTAAAGGAAGGAGTACTAACTCCTTCCTACATATATATATATATATTTACCATATATATATATATATATATATATATATATATATATATATATATATAAATAAGAATAAGATGAAAGAGAAAACCAGTAATAGCTCTAAAGCTACTTGCAGTCAGGAACAAACAACATGAAAAGCTATATATATATACTTCGGGATACACTATATATATATATATATATATATATATATATTTATTTATTTATTTATTTATTTATTTATATATACACGAGGCGTTGCGGATACAAAGGGCGAACTCAACATTGGTCAATTTTTTTTTTCTCCTATAATTTGTTTGTCGGGCATTAGTGAATAGATAAGATATTTTGTTGAGTTTGCCCTTTCTAACCATATAAAAGTAGAGCTTAAAGTAGCACTTTAAGCTCTACTTTCTAGGAGCGATCTTCTAGGACCGATAAAGTTCCCTGGGCGAAATCAACCCCTCTCCCTTCTACTTGGACCGAGCTCACTCCTTTCCACCACTTTTCACGTGGCTTGGACAAAACAATTCGTTTAGTTTGCCCGTCACATGCATTGCGTAAGCTGTTTTTGGTTGTTATCGCGATCTCATTATGTGAAGTTATAAATAAATTTTCGGGACACTCTAGAAAACGGTGGGAAAACGGGAAGACGTGGATAAAGGTGGAGGCAAAGAAGAAAGGGCAATCTGGCGAAGAATACATCTCTCATCAAATCGGTGGGCCATGTAGCTGCCAATGTTTTTTGAATGTGGGCCGAGATAATATTTTTTAGGGTATCTGCAAACTAAGTAGTTACAACTTAGAGAATTCGTATTTATCAAAACTGGTGATAAGCAAGGACTTGAAAAGGTCTTTTGTAAAGGGATGGCCGGGTCGGACATTGCAGCGTCTCGACTACGCTGTAGTAATAAACCATATGAAATGCAAAGTGTTCCGTACCGCATTTTATAATATACATAGAATTTCGGAAAACGTGTTCATACTGCTATTTAAAAAATTTATTCGCCTGAAACTGTTGCTCTTGACCAAAGGGGTAAAAAAGAATCGGGTCATAATGTAGAAGAAGACAGAAAGACTAAAGTGAAACAACACAGTATGTCTTTGCTAACTTTGTAAAGCCACTATAGTCGCGCAAAAAGTCCTCATTCAAAGTAATAATTACGGCTCTGCCGACGAAATTAAAAAACTCGGAAAAGAAAAAAATGCATAATAAGAGCTAAAGCTCCTCAAAATCTCATCAAATCTTTAAATAATGACGCCGATGAAGGAGTCTTCTCTACCGCATTCGACTTAAGCAGGCACTCCCCACCCCTAAATTGGCCAGTGGTAGCCAAATTTATAAACGGAAACTGTGGACATACAACTTTGATATTCATAACATTAAAACAGGGGCCTCTAAAATGTATTTGGGAGATGAAATTACTGCAAAACGCGGATCATATGAAATCACTATCTGCGTTAATCACTTCCTGTCAGGCGTTGAGGATTGCATTGAAAAAGGGATTATGTTTAACGACAACTGCTTTGGACAGAATTATAAATTGAATTTAGTTTTGTTTAACTTGTCTTTAATCCAGAAGGGTATATTCGACGAAACACGACAGATTTTTATGACGCCTGGACATTCCTATCTTCATTGTGACCAGGCTAGACGTATTCAGAAAGAGGTTTGACTTGCCAACGTCTACTCCAAGAATCATTGAGTCTGTGGGTTCCAATCCCACTCTTGTTATGGACGTTTGTAGCCGTTCGGAATCGGCTTTAAGCTGTAGGTCCCGGTCTAATTAGCTCTCGTGTAGCAAAAAATGACCGTAGCGCTCCAAACCAAACCAAGAATCATTACAAGTACTCCATTCAAAAATGTCGTCAGAAAACACCATTCACGGCAGTACAAGTCACGCAATATTTTGTTTCATACTACGCCGTTCTTCAAAAATATATGACGGAAACTCAGATGCAAGGCGCCAAATTTAAGGATGGTAAAATTTTTGAGTTCAAAGACTACAAACAAGTATTTTACATCCAGAAAATTTACTATTTTGACGTCAAAACTGCAGTGAAACTTCAGATAGTAAAGGCCAGCTCTTACGACCCATCGAAGTTCAATCTGTCCAAAGTTAAGTTACCGCGGCGTTATGATTTCCCTGCGCCCGTGCCCCCTGAAAAATTCAAGGATATTTGAGATCTACTGCCGTACGTCCCATTTCCATGGTCAACGTACTTCACAAACATTCTAGAAAATCAACCTTGAACTAGTTCCACGCCAATGAAGGGTGGGGCTGAGAAAATATAACACGACCAAGAGTATTACGAAAACAAAAGTAAAAAATATTGTTCAGTTTAAAATAGAGTTATATAATTTTTTTAAGTTGAATTAGAAATGAAAATTTGAGAGTTTTCATTTTTTTATGTGTAATTCCGTACAATAAAGTTCTTTTCATTACAAGTCTGGTTTTCTCTAATTTTTTCCTTCACATTTATTTTCTTTGCTCAGTTTAGAATGATTGCATATATTACAAAAATTTAGAGTAAAAACAGCTAAAATGCCTTTTTTGTTGAGTTCGCCCGAGTGAAAAAATTTCAAACGCGTTTTTTCTCGAAACCAGCATTTGTTGAGTTCGTCCTTCGTATCCGCAACGCCTCATATATATATGTAATTGTTTTTGTTTTTGCTTTTAACAAATGACATTATGGTGTGGCAAAATGAGTTTCGAACCGGGATCCACAAAGTAGATGACCAATACGTAACTCCCTGTGCCATAAGAGCTTTTTAGCATTAACATACATAGTGATACAGATTCGGCAGCTGCAGTAGAAACATATTAAGAGATAGACTATTATTTATGTCCTGATTGTATTCTTGATTTATGTCCTGATTGTATTCTTGATTTATGTCCTGATTGTATTTTTGAGAGTTTTACACACCTAAATGCAAGGTATATGATAACTAAACATCTATTTTTATTTTATTTTATAGATTTACAAGCTCTCCCAAAGAATGCTGCCGCATTTGTGCAATCCAGAAGCAGGTGCCAAAAGGGATTTACTTCAGTCAAGAGCATGTGCAGACGTGCAGTCGTTAAGTTTAACGACTAACGATAAATTTTTACATTTATCACATGGTAATCTAACTCGGGGTTACCTATTTTCCTGATAGAAGTGCTAACCATTTAAGCCACAAAGCCATGCTCTGATCTCTGTCAAGTTTCACAGTCTCATTCCATCTGAGAGACCAGAAAGCCTTGACCGCAGGTGGAAATCACTGAAATTCGTTCGAACATCTTTATGACAATAACAACTCTGCCATACTCTCAAATAGTGATGCGACATCGATAACAAAACATCGATGTTTTGAAACATCGATATTCAATATTAAAACATCGATGCTAATAAAACATCGCCCAAAAACCATCGATGTTTTTAAACATCGATGTTTAAGAACATCCATTTTTCAAAACTGGTTTAGTAATCTCTAACATTAATGTTACTTCCGTTAGTCGTGGGGGGAGGGGGTGATTTAATTTTACTCTCTGATTGGACAGGCGCAAATGACAAAAACTTGGTTGCTTTGGGCTACATTGATGACTCAAAATTCTCTTTGTAAATACCGCCATGTTTTTGCCTTCAAATGTCCAGATAAATTCGTGGTATTGCCAGAAGTTGTGAGGGACTTAAGGCAAATATTGCATTTCGCCAATTTGTCAGTGGATTTGTAAAAATATTTCCAAACGATACTTTTGGGAGGCATCTTACTAGTAATATTAACGTCAACTTATATAAAACCAGAACAAAACAAAAATTTAAATGGATGCACTCGTGTATATACTATTTGTAAAATAAAACCCCATGGAAGGTTCTGGAGTGTCAGGAACATTCCAAGCGCTCTGATTGGTTCATTGGTTGTTGATTGCCATTTGTCTGTTTGGTAAGGAATCATTCCCCCTTTTGTATTCGTCCTTTTCAGAATTCAGACTTACATTTACTGAGTGTGAAAATTATGCTACGTGGTAAATTTTTTTAATTACGGTACTTTTTCATTTAAAAAAAAACATCGAGACAACGTAAAACATCGAGCACAAAGCATCGATGTTAAAAAAACATCGGCTATAATAAATCGATGTTTAAAACATCGATGTTTTTATCAAAACATCGATATTTTGAAAACATCGACATCGATGTCGCATCCCTACTCTCAAACTTAATTTTTTTATCTTAAAACAATTAAGCTAACCTAGTAAATAAAGGTATACCTTCAGTCTTCCTTAAAATATTTCGAATCACATTCTCTTACCACCTTTCTTAGACAAATAAAGAAATTCCTGAGCCTCGATCAAAACCAATTTATCGTAGGATGTCGTATAATCTATAACTAGTCTGCTACACATTCTCACATCTATGGAGTTTTTATTCCCTTAAAATTTTTCTGGCTATCCCGGGAATCGAACCCAGAGCCTTTTAATATCAGACAAATTAACTGATCGATATTCCATCCCTCCATGTCATGATCTTCCCTTGGTCGCGTACACACAACTCTTAGGTAGACACAGTATAACACTAACGCAATGGACTGTAACTCGTTTATTATAGCTTTCAAAAAAACCACATCGGCACACATTGAGGAATTAGAAAGTCGCAGTCAAGGTCGCACTAAATACACATCACATAGCAACGAGTGGCGTACGCTCGCGTCGCAGGTATAGAAACATAAGATAACAGCGCCGTCTCTCGGACAATTCAGTACAGAGGGGGCGCGTGCGTCAACATCCCTAATAAGCCTCACAAAGGTTGTCATTTACTATGCTGCACTCTCAGACTTCCTTCTTATTTCTTTCATCATAAAATAAATAGACTAACACGGCAATTTAACCTAATCTCCATTAAAAATATATCAAGGTATTACTAGAAGCACATTCTTTCCCTTACTTCCGACTTAGAGTAGCCAAGATATTACTGAGCATCGGTCAAAATATAGAGTCGGATATCGCTAGAACTATGATTATTCTGCCAGACATTCTCTCATCTACCAGTTTTTTACTTTACTTGGGACACGTCTGACTATCCAATAGGGCGGAGCGTAAAAAAAAAGTTTTCGATTTTCTTTTTGCCCTAGTGCGGAAAAGTTGGGTACTGGTGGGTAGGTCACATATGCAAAGTTTTGGGAAAAACAAAAAATATCTTCCGTCTCCATTTCGGCCGTGATTTTTAGCAGGTTTTTTACCATAGAGTTACAAATGCGTATTTCCATTGTTTTGTATGCAACTCGTCATTTTGTTCTTAAATAAAATACAGAGGTAATTCGAAACTTAATACAGAAATGCAACAGCTGACACACTGCGTTCAGAAAGGTAAAGAAATATTTTGGCATGAAAACATTGTCAACAACAACTTTACAAACGAAGCTTAAAACCTTCGTGAAAGAATGGTGAAATTGTTCGACATTTCTTCATGTAAGTGTGTTTCTTTTAACAAATGTTCTTGCCCAAAGCGTAATAGGATCCCTGAAATGGAAAGAACTTTTCTTATAGACCAACGGGCACTTAGGCAAATGTCCATAGGCACAGTTGACTTAAAAGAAACTGAAAGCTGAGGAAATGAGCCGATAGCAAGCAGAAAGAGACAGAAGCATTAAGTCTTAAAAGAAACGTTTCGCCATCTGTTTCTCCATGTAGTCTCATATTTCCTGATCCAGATTCTGACGTGGATCCACATAACTCAGATAGTGACATAGATTACTTGAAGCCTTCCCCATCCACATCCAGGATGATTCAATGTGAAGGGAAAAAGACGTTACGATCAAGTCGATACCCAGCAGTAGCTATAGCTTATGACAGAACCGGAGTTTCAGATCGGGATGGAGCCATCATTGCAAGCACTGTTTTGGGAGATTTGGGTATGATTACCGAAACAGACACTTTAATTGTAATTGATAGACATAAAATAATAAGAGAGAGGGAAAAAATTCGGAAAGAATATCAGCAAGGAAATGAAAGACATCTGGAACCACTGAAGAGACTTTATTTTGACGGAAGGAAGGACAAAACTCTAATGCAAGAGAGCGTAGGGGGAAAGATGTACCAGAAAACAGTCCTGGAAGAACACGTTACAATGATTAAGGAACCTGGAAGGAAGTACCTCGGACACATAACACTAACCTCTTCATCAGCTTTGAGTATTTCTCAAATGATGGTGCAATTCATGGAGAATAAGAATATTGACATTCATCAACTAGTCGCAATAGGGTGCTATGGAACAGTCAGTAATACTGGCTATAAAATCGGCGTGATTCGCCTTTCTTGGGAAGCCATTGGGAAACCCTTGCACTGGTTTATCTGCCAGTTACACGCAAATGAGTTGCCACTCCGACATTTAGTTCAGCATTTGGATGGTGGAACGAGTGCCCCAAATGCATTTTCTGGTCCTACTGGGAAAGCATTGGCAAATTGTAAAAACCTCCCAGTTGAGAGATTTGTAGAGATTTTGAGCGAATTTCCGAAAATCGACATGAAGTATCTTAGCACACACAAACGATAGCTTTGGGATATTTGTCAAGCTGTCACAAATAGAAACTGTTCATCAAGTTTGTCACAAAAGCACCCTGGGAAAATGTCTCATAAACGTTGGCTAACAATTGCAAATTGAATAAAGCGTTTATACATTAGCTCGTCAGAGCCTTCAAATCAACTTCAAACCCTGGCAGAGTTCATCATGAAAGTGTACCCACCTATGTGCTTTACAGTTAAAATAATTTCATATTGCACGTATGGTCCACGAAATTTGTGGAAGAGAATAAACGTCTCACGCTATCTTAAAAACGATTTAAAAACTGTGGTCGATCCCATTATGCAGAGAAATGGCTATTTTGTCCACCCAGAAGCAATAATCTTGTCAATGATCACAGACGACAGACAGTCCATTCGAGAACTTGGACAACGTAGGATTTTACGAGCAAGAAAGGAAAAAAAGGAAGGAATCAGACACTACAAAATTCCGTCACTCAACTTCGAGGAAGTTTCATATATAGACCTTACTGATTGGCTGAATTTAATTTGACCGAATCCCCAATAACATCTTACTTGACAGAAGCTGATTTGAGAAATTTGATTTCCAGTGGAGAGTCTGTAGCTCAACACCTGGGAAGCCTAAAATTTCCTTGTCACACCCAAAGTGTTGAACGTTTCGTGAAACTAGTAACAGAGGTTTCTTCGGCTGTGTGTGGAGAAAATAAACGTGACGGTTTAGTTAGAACCCGAACAGAGTCGAGAAAAGCTATGCTATCATTTGAAACCAAATGCGAGTACCGAGTAAATCCGGAATAACTGCAAGGGCAAAGGAGTTAAGTGCCGATATGGTTGGGTGGATGGGTGGGCACGGGTGGAACTCGCAATGCAGCCACCTCCCCGTGGTGAGTTCTGGGTTTTTTTCTCAATTTTATTTCAGAAAATGCGAAAAGCTGCATACAAAACAATGGAAATGCACATTTTTAACTGTATGGTAAAAATCTGCTAAAAATCACGGCCAAAATGGAGACGGAAGATATTTTTTGTTTTTCCCAAAACTTTACATACGTGACCTACCCACCACTACCCAACTTTTCCGCAGTAGGGCAAAAACAAAATCGAAAACTTTTTTTTTACGCTCCGCCCTACTATCCAAGTTCTCGGACCCCGGAACTCGCGATTTCCAGACAAATGCATCTATTGTTGAGCCACAAGATCGTACTATACTTTTCACCAATAGACTCACCAATAATAATAATAATATATTTTCTTGTAAAAGTTTTGAATATTTGGCTAGATTCTGTCGATTTTATTTTCATGAGATGCTTGAATCGAAAACAGTTTGTCATGTGAAAAAAAAATACCATTCGTTCTTCAGTAAAAGATTTCAATTTCATGTCTGCGATGATTCAGCAAGATACGTGTATGTAACACGCTAGACAGAAACTAGCTGCCTGAAAGAAAGTTATTTCTTCTGTCTCATCTGTTTGAACACTTACAAGGCATCGTCATTCCGCTACGTCTGACCCGCGTTCCCTTTCAACTCTGAGATAAGTAGGCCGACTGTTACGATTCTAAGCGGCCGAGAGGGGGTGTGATCGCAATTTAGAGAACTCTTTATTTCAAGAAACTGGCAACAGTAGAGTTTTTCCCCTTTTTTTAGTTTCTGTTCTGTTTAGTTAAGAAGTGAGTGTGTGCGTGTGTATTATTCGGACCTGTTCAAATAGCAGTCAATAGCATAAGCGTTAAGTTTTAACCAATCATATCGCTGAGCGCTATGACATCATCCGTTGACTCACGTATCATCATCCGTGAATACTCCGTTGACCTTTTACGCTTACGCTAACAAACTGCTATGTGAACAGGCCTTTTGTACGTGTGGATCCTTTCGTAAATAAATGCTTAGTGTGTACTAAGATACTCTCATTATTTGAGTTATATTAGTAATAGACGAGACCCATCGTTTTTGGATAAACTGTGTCTACAACAGCGGTCAATATATTAGACGTCATCCACCGTTACAATGTAAGTACCCTTTGCGGAACTTTTTTTTATCGTACATTGTAACACCGACCATATTTCCTTGTAACAAAATGAAACACTGGGATGGCTAAAATGGGGTTTTGCAATATTTTGTATTCATGTTGTTGTTGTTGTTTCTTATACCTCTGACCGAAACACTCCGGACCAGATCCATAGAAGGTTTGTGGGGCTAGAAATTTCTTTGGATTTTATGGCACCACAAGGGTTGCAGTCCAACTTAACCAGATGCCACAATTTTGACCAAACATCTTGAAGGGTGACATTTAGTAAGCTCGTACCCTCCTCCAAACCCCTACCATGACATGAAAGGATTTTACTTGCCCGGATCCAAACGGAGCACCCTCGGTGCAGAAATCCAACATCCTAACCACTAAGGGCCTGTTCACATAGGAGTCCGTTGCGTTGCGTTAAGGAAAAGATGACGTTGAGACGAAAATAAACCAATCATAGGCGTTAAAAATTTCATTGCTAATCGTTTGGAGGCATATTATTGGTTTATTTTCGTCTCAACGTCATCTTTTCCTTAACGCAACGCAACGGACTCCTATGTGAACAGGCCCTAAGGGTGCCTCGAGCTCTCTTTATAAACATTAACATTCAATATTAATTGGTAAAACTACACCGCAAACTATATTGTGTGCCACACAACCGATACGGTTTGTCTCACTCTTCAGTTCAGAAGAGTCAGACTCAGGACCACCGTCAGTTGAGCCAGGGCCCGAGGCAAAATAAGACAGCGGGCCCCGTCCCCACTCAATATTTGAGCATTGTATACATCTTTTTTAATCAACTCTTATTTTAACCGGGCCCCCTGAAGCCCGAGCCTCGGGGATTTTGTCCCCCCTGCCCCACCCTGACGGCAGGCCTGGTCAGACTATCGGATCAAATTTTCATCAAACATTACTTTGCCAAGTCTCCCATTTTGCAACCACCAAGATTAATGTTCATGTTTTCTGCACACAGAGCAACAATTTTGTTTGAAAAGGAAATTTATCACTTATTTCCTTCAACATAGACCACTGTAGGTCGGATGTTTCACCAGATAAAGAAATAATGTAAATAATGTTGTCTTAACACCAGAATTTGGCAAAAAGTGACGCACAACGATTGGACACAGTTCGAAGTCTTCTTTGTTTGGTGCATTTCAACTGGCTGTAATGCGTTTTGTTTTATTAAAACTTCGTCCAATGGCCAATATGTATTATAATAAAATTTTGGTAATTCTTGCATCTGATTTCGTACGTGCTGTGGAAAATTTTGTATCATAAATTATTTTTATCAATGTCTACAGGCTGTCATTTTCCCTAAATGGAGACATTTCGGCCCCTTATTATTGCACTAACTCCATTGAAGTCTTAGGGCCTGTTCACATAGGAGTCCGTTGCGTAGTGTTAAAGTATTGAAATATATTTTACCAATAACAAATCTCCAAACGATTAGCCCCGAAATTCTTAACTCCTATGATTTGTTTATTTTCGTCTCAACGTCATCTTTCCTTTAACGCTACGCTACGGACTCCTATGTGAACAGGCCCTTACGATGTCTATTTATTTTTATCCAATCAGTTTTTAACTTTTCTGAAGCTTATCCAATCGAAATACAGTATTTTACATGAATTTTATTACTCCTTGAATTTTCGCCGTATTATGATTTACGAAATAGTTTAAGCATACACTCATAAATAATATTTTTCTACTTTTTCTGAATAATGATACACGAGTTTGTGTCATTATACCAATTGATTTAAAACAAAAGACTTTGAGTAACTGCAGATTTACTTCTACCTTTACAGATTGTTTTTCTCTTTGAATTTGTATTTTTATTGTTGGCAGTAATAATAAACAGGTAACGCTTAACGCTTGCGCAGATTCCAGACAGCGGTTAAAAAAAACAAGTCTCCCATCAGGGAGGAATTTTGGATGTCATGAGTTTTATTTTTATTTTTTGGCGAGATTATTATAATTGTTAATGCTCAGATCTGACCCAAACGAAATCACAGAATATAAGCTGTTTACAGCTCTTTAATGTTTAGAACTATACTCGAAATTTATGAAAATATAGCTTTAATCCATGTCAATGTTAACGAAATTCTAATGAATTTGTTTAAATAATATTTGTCAAGGTATTATGATTACAGATACTTGAAAAGTAAGTTTGTGTTTTTATGTTAATTTGATAGTATGTCTCTTACTGTAGTATAAAATAAGTCTGTAGCATATCAGCTGTTTCTGTAAGTCGTGTTCGTTTATACTTCAACATTTACAGTATCTTCTTAAACATGGGTAAACGTTATAATTTTATGTCGATCTTAAGCTTAATGGCCATAATAGTATTGTTCTATTGAGTTCTAGCTTTAAATAATGTAAAACCGGAATTTTTGCATCAGACTGAATCACTGCATGCGTCTAACACACTATCTAATAGTTTCCATTTTAATTAGTTATTTTGCTTGCTTCTGTCATAGATCTTTTGGGAAAATAGTTGTATATATAGAACTGTCAGTGATTTATTTCTTAATCTTCTTTAGATTTCAACATCTTGCCTGTTCATATTATCATAAAATTTTCTTTAAACACGCATTAATTTTCCTAATTGCCTTTTGAGTAGTCATTTAGTTAATTCTAAGTTTAATATTGACGTTTTGCTAGTTCAGTGAATAAATAGTTTCAATTTGATTCTGTACGAAGGCTATGAATAAGTAGTTTTTATGTGCTCATGGCATACAAAAGTTCGTCCATACCGAGAGGTTATGAAGCTTATTTTCTAGCTTTAAAGAAGCGGAACATCTACTGTGATTTGTATGCAAATGGTCGTTTGAACTTACCTTTTCGTATTTTATTAAGTTGTAAGGAGATCGTTTGATTTAATTCTCGGAATCTCGATGCCAAATATTTACACAGTTATATCGTTGGTTGTTTTAATAATTTTTTTATGTAAATATCCTTACAAAAATGATATAGTTTTAAATTTGTATGATTCAAATTTAATAATATTTCTTATTAAAATAATAGCACCTCTTCGTAATTTTAATCAAATAATGCAGTTTTCTTTCATATCATTTTTAATGAAGCATTGGCTGTTTGCAAATTCTGTTATTTACTTTAAACAATATCTTGTATATTTACATAATGATAGTTGTCTCATATAGTTTTTTCTATGTCTGCATTCTATATGTATGATATGAATTTTTTTGTGCATTGAGAATGCTCCAGCTTAATTGGTTTGGATATATTTTAAATTAGTAAACCTAGATATGTAACATTTAATTTGGGTTCCTAAGTATACATGGTATGCTTGAATGTAATAGCATATATTAGCATATTGTTCAAGTGGGAATTATAACTTTTATAAAGTATCTAAATACTATGTTTCTAACAGTTTGATAAACACATGGAATAGTTAAAAATATATAATACATAAAGAAATCAGTCTTGCATAAAGTTTATGAAAGAAAATATGTTCACAAAAGTTGAAAACATCCTTCTGAAATTTCATGGTTCTGAAATTACTGGCTAATAAGTTTTTCTAACATTGTCATATAATCCTTTATGTTTTAGCCATTAATTACAAGATGACATAGTTTGCATGCAATTGTATTAACATTCCTTCTTCTCCCTTATCAACTGTATGAGCTGCTATTTGTATTTTATTGTGTATCCTTTCTGGTTATGATGAAAACAAATTTTTTAAACCATTTGCTTATTTCTATTAAGAACTAAAGATGCCACAGTTTTCATGTTTATTTTCTTTCAAAAATTTATAGAAAAACTACATAAAGCAGAGAGAGAGAGAGAGAGAAAGAAAGAAAACAGTTCCTCTTAAAAATTCTAACATTCAACAAAGTTATGCAGAAATTATATTAAGTTTAGAATAAAACCTCAGAAGGTCGGGAAATTTTTTTTCTTTAAATGTGTAAACCATTATTCAGTTACTTTGCTAAGATTAAAATATTTCTTCTTTTTGTTGTTGTTGTTGTTTTTGTTTATTCAGGCTTGTTAATTTATAATTTTTAAAGTTATAAATATATGTATTTGTGTGAAATTATTTTTTACCAAGTTATACAAAAAATAAATTTTTCTTTTCCACCTAATTTTCTGAATTAAAAACATAACTTGATATGTGCACAAAGGATACTTTGACTAAATATAATTTTTATCATGTAATATTAGTTATTCAATTTCTAATGGGTGGTTTTATGTATTTATAATTTTGTTTATTTTATTTTTCCTTTTTTTTAAATACGAAGTCCAGTTATCCAAATTCTAAATTAATAATTAATTATCCAAATTCTAAATTTATAATTATAATAATTGTTTTCATTTATTATTATTTGTGTTATCGCTCTCTCTCTCTCTCTCTCTCACTATATATATATATATATATATTTATTTATATACAGTGGAATCTCGATCGATCGTTTTCCCATATGCATCGTTTATTTCATTCAGTGCCAAATAAATTCCATAGAAAACGAGCAAAAACAGACCGCGTGGATCGTTCCTCAATCCATCATTTTCCTGCAGTATTCGTTCAGAATGTCTCAGCTTTACATTAATTTATCGGATCGATCGTTTTTTCATAATAACTGAACCTGAAATATAAATATCTGGATTGAGCTAGAATGACGCTCTAATTAATGAGCAGAACATTTGAGATGCATGGTATCGTATTTTTGTTCTCTTTTGTTTAGCCTGGTTTCGCAGAATTGTACCACTCCCAATATTTGTTCATCTTTGGTGTTCCTTAATTCTTTAGCCCCTAAAGTATCCTATTATCGGCAACTCATTCCAAATTCTCAGTCAATTCAACATTTTTGTTCTTATCAGCAATGCCTCACAGTTAGCCGACCTGAGCGGTTTCTGCTGTCCTCTGGCTTTTCACTTCGCCTTGAGATGGAGCTGCCCTGGTGTTTGGGCTAGGGTGTGAAAAGTTTCGGATTGCTGCTCTCTACACTGGCCAGTGAGGGTTTCACCCGGAAGCAGAACTTCCTGGTGGTCTTATGTCGGACCCCATCCAGTGCAATGAAATGGTTCTAGTTACAAATGATTCACGGCTGCCGCTTCTTTATACTTTCACACAATAACCGATACCGTAAGGAAGTTTTGCAACACAGAAAAAATATTGTTTACTTGTTTAGAGAAAACCGCTAAAAAACAGACGAAGATTAAGTACTTTTATTTGAATCAATGTGTATCTGCGTGAATTTCTTTTTTTATTATTATTATCTTGGATTTCAGTACAACTTTGTAACTTTATCTTCAATTACACTACAGGTATTATCCATTTATGTAGGTGAGTAAATTTATTTTAGGGATATCAAACTTTAAGGAATGTTAATACATTTTTGTATGTTCCGGCATCCATCATTTAGTTCAGTCAGTCGCTTCGAAAACGATAGATCAAGATTCCACTGTAAATATATATATATATATATCTATTTATATTTATATATATATATATTTATATATATATATTTATATGTGCATCGTCTTCCAAATCATATCGCTGAACGCAGGACACGCTGCAGTATTCTATATGAGAAACACTTATCCAAAGAAAAATGGAAAACAATTGTCACAATAGATGAATCATGGGTGTATTTAAATGATTGCAACAAAAAAAGAGCCATTTAATATCATAAAAGGGGAGAAAAAAATTTAAGTACATGGTTCAAAGAATCCAAAGAAAGTTTTTCTAAGGGATTCATGATTGTTGCTGGTTTTTCTTATAATGGCACGTTAAAAATAAAGAGAGTGGAAAAAAAATGTCAAGATTAACTCCAAATACTATCAGAAACATATTTTATCACCAATTTTTCTGAATGAAATACCATCGCTTTACCCACAGTGCCATCAATCTGTGAGACTCCATCAGGACAAAGCTAGCAGTCACACATCAAAATCCACTGTAAATTTCCTAAAAGAAATGGAACAAAAAACTGGTATCAAGGCCATACCCTTCACTGATATCCCTACTAAATCTCCTGATGGATCACCTATGGATTTTTGTGCTTTCGGACTTTTAAAATCTGCATTATCCAAATGTCGTCCCAAAACCCTTACAGGACTCTGGAAAGCTGTTCAGGAGGAATGGGATAGAATACCTCTTCTGACACTTCAAAAAGCATTATTATCCTGGAAATTGTGGTGTCGAAAGATAGTTCAGAATAAGGGATGTCAAATAGAACATTTAAAACACAAGAATTTTATGTAATTTAGTTTTGTGAATACAATATACATCGTCTAAAAAATGTGTGAACAGCCTCTGTATATATATATATATATATATATATATATATATATATATATATATATATATATATATATATATATATAGAGTGAAATTTCTCTAAGGCAGCCAGTAATGGTTCCACAAAAAAGTAGCTTTGAGGGGTGACCTTGGAAAAGGTTTTTTTTCCATAACATTTGCTCTATGGAGCTCTTATTGGTTCTGAACAAAATATGGCTATCTAGTGAAGTTTCACCATATATATAAATAAGGAGCAACAACTGTAAAGTGTAAATATTATGAAATTGCAGGTATGCTCATAAGAACTTATTTTTATTTTTCAAATGCCCTTTATTAAAGTTTCTTTGACTTTATGAAAGAAAAATTTTTGTCATATAGTTGGATTGTATTATTTTACAGAGAATTATTAGTGAACATTCTAAAGCTAAATATGTAAAATACAAAATTCAAACAATATGTATTTTATATGAATTCTCTCTTAGTATTTATTACCTCTGTAAATTCTCTTGTAGTATTATGGCATAACTTTTATATGGATGTATAATTTTAGGACCTTTTTTAATTTTCAATTATTTTTTTTTTCTTCTTTCAAATATTTACTCTCATTTTTTTTTTAGGCTATTTGTGTATTATATTATACGTATATCTTTTTTCTAAAAATTCTGCTGTAACACTAAATGCTTACTCTTTCTATTGGGAGTTCTCAAACATTGTGGGAAATTTTCGAAAATTTTGGGAATAAAAACTATAACCCTATAAAGAAATCATTCTGGAGCCTCATTATCAAAAAACAGCCTTCTAATCAGATCAAAATTTTACTACCCCTCCCCCCCCCCTTTTTTTGGTGGGGGATTCCAAGTAGGAATTATATAGTTCATGTAAAATTTTTTATAAGCATGTGGTCTGTTAGAACATTCTTCCTTTTTGATATGTCTTAAGCATGAATCATCAGTATTATATGTGTTGTTTATAAATCAGTATCATTTTGCTATGTAATGTTACTACCATTACTATTTCTCATTATACAAGATTTTTTAAATCTAAAGTTTTTGCAATTGTATTTCTGTTCATTATATCATTTGCTATTTTTTTTCCTTCATGCTTATCTTTTTGATTAACCTATCTGAAAATTGGCCCTAATTGTTATAAATGCTACCCTGTTTTTTTTTTAAACTATTTTTCAATTTGTTATTAGAAAGAAGTTTATTTATGGAAAGAAGATTTATGGAAATTATTTCATATTTTAACAATGTTTTACTGATAATTTTTGTGACTCAATTAGAAAAAAAAAAATTATTTGTATAAAACATACCTTCAATTATGAAAAAAAATTATAATTCAGTTTCAAAGAAAATTTTATTCAGATATTTGTAAATTTATCAAATATTGAAATTTTCTACTTGTCTTTTTTTTACTTTTTCAAGTGTATTTTAGTATGTGTAGATGTAATTATTATATGATTCCAAATATAAATATAATATCTATTTAAATTTCTTCCTATCAGTATGAATAATCAAAAGTCTGAAGGCAAATCTGGAGACCATGAAGATGGGGATCACTACCAACCAATTAATTTGGTAGCTGCTAGAACAGCTGTACCTGTTACAACATTTTCTGCTTCAGGTACCACTGTTTCTACTCAACCACTTGCAATGAGGACTCATATGGACACAAAGCCAGGTCTCATGGTAAATAAAAGAATTTGTGTTTTTCATCTTTTCATTAATTAATTTTTGTATTATGTTTTTGTTTAAAATATTTTAAATTTTTTTTTTTTTTTTGCTTGTTTCAGTACAACTGCTTTTTTGTATGTTATTTAAAAGTGGCATAAGTGTTTTGAAAATGCCTGTCCACTAGATCTGGAATTCAGGTTACTATTACTTTGAACTTGCAGAGTTCTGTTTCTCATCTTATTAAGATTATTATTTAGAGTGAAGTGGGGTAAGTGAGAGCGCAGGCTTAAAACCCTAAAAAGTATAGTTTTTTTTTTTTTTTTTTTTTTTTTTTTTAAATTTCAAGTGGACTTTGTAGGAAAATTCTTGCTCTACTGTTATGTTTAGTATTATTTTATAGAAAAAAATTGTAAAATGGAAAATATCTACCAAACCCTTGCATTTTAACTAAGATACCCAAGTTCGAGTACTAGCAAAAAAAAAAAAATAATAATAATAATAATAACTAATTAACCTAAACACAGAGTTATTTTGAAAATACCCACTTATTCACTAAGAAATGAAGAAACAGATAAAATATATAAAACTTTTTTTTATTTATTTATTTATTTATTTATTTATTTATTTATTTATTTTTTTTTTTTTATTATTATTTTTTTTTATTATTAATATAACTTCAGTACTGCAGGATTTTCACTTGCCCCATAAAAATATTGTGTCAGGGTAAGTAAGGACAGTGAAATTTACCAGAAAAAGAAACAAAAATTAAAGAAAAGCAACTAGTTTTGTGTGGCCTGTTCTCGGTGATTACTCGAATGTACGAGATGACTTATTATGCCTGGAAAGCACGATGAACACAACCCTCATAATCTGATATCTTGGTCACAACCCTCATAATCTGGAACTAATAAAAAGTAGCCAAAATAATATTAATGTAAACTTTTTAGATATTAACATCAAAGTAAATTCTCATAGTAATTTTACTTTTGACTTATACGATAAAAGATCAGATTATGAATTTAATATTGTTAAATTTCAAAATAACCTAACTTGTTTACATAAATCTGTTTTCAATAACATTATTGTAAATCAGCTAGTACGTATAAATAGGCTTTGTTCTAAAGACAATAGGAATAAGTATATTATAGACTTGTTAGTTGTGCTAAAACGTAATCATTACCCCGATTGTCTTTCCAAGCACATAATTGGTTGTTTTAGATTTAATGAATAACTTGTCCTGTTGCACTTAATTAGTAATAAAATATAAGAAGTAATATAAGTCTATTTTGTGAAAATAATTATTATAAAGTAACATTAATTAATAATATTTATATTCTTAAGTAGTAGTAATAATAATAATACAATTTTAATTTTGGTTTATATGTCCTATAACACAGTCTCCATTGTAAGTCTGCATCTGTATTTCCATTAACTCCATGGTTGCAAGGTTTATGACATCAGTCTCCTTGCGGTTTCCTACTCTTAACTTCAACTTTGTCTAGCGCCAGGCTTGGTGTTCTTTGATTGAGCAACTTTTTATTCATTTCTACTGTTTCTTATGAATTGTTCGGTGTCTAAGTATGTTTATTGGTTAGATCATACTTATCAGAAACAATCCACTGGTTTTTAGGCAGTATCAACACCACTGATGAAGAGATGCTGTCTAAAACCTTTTAAATATTTATCTTTTCATGTTTTTAGATTCTGGCTGCAAGTAGTAATAGAGCTTATGCTGGTTTTTCACTTACAACTTTGTCTTTTATATATATATATATATATATATATATATATATATATATATATATATATATACCCAAAGAAAGCATTTTGTGGATGGCATCTCTTTCTTGCAATACTACCTACAAATATATACTGTTTCAGTATTTAATAGAAACAAATATTTTAAAATTTCTAGTCATAGAAACTACAAGTAGTATAAAAAAGAGCCATTTTTAAGTATAATATCTGAAAAAAAATAATTCAGGAATTCTTGGAATAAAGCATCTTTGAGATTTAGTTTGACTTTTTTACTTTTAGATTGTTAAAACTTATATAAATAAAACCAACATAATTGAAATAGGAAAACCAATTTCTCTAACTAAACTTCTATACTAAACTAAATGTTAAGAGAATATATCAGACTAAAAGTTATAACTCTTGGAAAATCAATAAGCTGATTTGTGTCATTCATTATATGTGAGGACATAAATGTCATTCTTGTGAGAAAGTTTTAGTGTAGGGTTTCTGTTTTTAAAGTAGCAGTTTTCTTAGCATTTTATCTTTGATGCCATTCTTTACAAGATTACTTTTCTTGTCTAATGCTTTTAATTATAAGTGCTATTGTAAAAATACATTATACATGTATTTAATATTATTTTTTATTATATTTGTTTTTAATTACCCTGGAAACTTATATAGACATATAACTATTACTTCTCAGCAGAAAAAATTAATATTAAAAAAAGATTTTGTATACATGATAACTTGAGTAACAATACATTTTTACAATTTTATCTAAATGGAAAAGGTACTTACAATGTATAGTTTTTGGGGAGATATTGTTGTTATATATGAATTTTTGTGACATAAGTCTTCTTATATTTCGGCTAGATATGTGAACATAATTTAGAATGTAAATAAATTGTTAAGTGATCATATCTAATTAAGTTGCTTTTGTATATTTATGGGCATTTAAGATTAATACCTCATGAACTGTCCTTTTTTTTTTTTCGTTAAATAGACCTTATATTTCCGTACTCAAGGTCCTAGAACACAGGGTCAAGTAATGGGTCCTATTGTCGGTGCACAAGTTTCCTCATCACAACATTTTACTGCAAAATCAGGTATGTTTACTGGAAAATTTATGATTATAATTTAAGATAAATTGTTTTAATGGAACAAATCTGAAAATAAGTTTATTAAATCTGGATTTTTTAAACACAAAGCAATCTTATCTTCCAAATTATATACAAAGTACAATACTAAACCTAATGGCTTTCCACATCTTCTATAGATCCATGTTTACTGGTGAGATTTGTTCTGAATAGTAAGATTAACATATCCATATCTTTTAATTATTTATTTTGTAGTATTTTTTTTTCTTTTTCTGTTTATGTTGTTTTCCTTCTGTTCTGTATAATTCTATATTTTGTATATGTATCTTGGTAAAAGCTAAACATGGTATTTAAAATATATAGAAAAGAAATATTGTAATTTCTATTTTATCTGTGTTTGAATCCTCATATTTCTGTGATCTGTACCCAAGAAAAATATTTCAGTATTGACTGTTTTCAATTTTTTTTTAAATGCTAAAACATGATACTGAGTTGTATTTTTTTCCTTCTAAATTAGTCCTGTGCCTTCATTTTTACCTTCAATTTACTTTTATTTAAATAAAGTTAGTTTCATGAAGAATTCTCAAAGAAATGATACCATGATTTAGAAAATTATTTCAGCTTTGTTGATTATTTTAGTGAAAACTTTCTATAAGCAGGATTAGTTAATGGGGCAGCATTAATTGTTTTTAATTAATGTATTAAAGCATATCTTTCACAAATTTATTTTAAATGACTGATATTTTAATGGTCTTCTTTTTATCTTTTGGTTAGCCCAAGATTTTAAGAATACAACTAGTTTCACAGGTAACTAGTTTGCTTAAATTTTGTAAAAACTTTAATTATACAGTGAAATTATAGTTTACAATAGTTTATTATAGTATTAAAAAGCTTAAAATTTACTAATTAATTTTAAGAAAATATAATTTATCAACAAATTTTAGTTTATTTAATTGTTAACTTAATTTAAGCTTTTTTTTTAATAATTATTTATTTATTCCTTTGCTAGTTTTCATATATAAAAATTTTAAACACTCTTTTTAGATGATAGTTTAGATTGTATTTCTATAATATACTTAGTGTAAAATTTAAAAAAGTAATAAAGCTCTTTAGAGATTTTGTTTGTGGCTTTTTCCCAGTGAAACATTTTGTATCCTATCTAGTTGGTTGATCAGTCGCATACCCTGTTGTGAAGTTTGACATTTTTCTACTTTTTAAGTTTTTCCCCTTAAGTAAAAGCTAGAAATGTGTTTCTACATGGAATTATCTCATCACATATTGCTTTTTTTTATTTGAATAAATATTTTCAGTCACAGTTTTATGAAAATAGCAAATTTCGTATATGTAGTTATGTCATAATGTCAGCATGCTTCTTTAGCCCTATTTAAAACTGATAAAATGCAAAATACCATCATTTTTATAATTTTGATATTAGTACATGTTCTCTTTCTAAGCTTTTTTAGTTCTCATTGCATGATGATTTCTACATAATAAAATTTTATTGTGTCCTATTTTGTTAAACATAATTGATTGTGTCTCAAAATTCTTTATTTTTTTCATTGCTATTAAGAACATTTCTAAGATTTAAATAGTAGGACATTTTAAAATATTTTATGCTACATTAGAGAATCTTTTTTAAAAACTCATTATTTCAGATTTATTGTTCCTCCATCTCAGTTCATAATTTGGTTTGTTAATCCTGAACTGTACATTATGATCAACTGTTAATTCTGTATAGTATTTCCTGAATACAAATTTCAGCTATGTATTTTTTTTTTTAATGTAAACATAGTGATACGAATGCCTAGTGACATAAGTCAAGGAGGCTCAACCACATCAACATCCAGTGGTTCATTAACTCCTGGTATTTTACCCTCTGCACTCAGTGGAGGTAGTAGTAGACATATGATACCAACTGCAGTTCAGCCTGTTATAGCTGCTGGTCACTCTGGTCCTTCATTGGCTTCATTAATTAGAGGATCTCACCAAGTATCTCCTGCTGGTCATGTAATTCATCCACCTTTTTCTTCTCATGTGCCAAGAGGTAAAGAAATTTTTGAAATTTTCTTTTCATTCTTTACTAGAACTCTCATAAATTAAATATTGTCTTGTTATGATTAAGCTATGTTACTTGTCTTTAAATTTTTGGGCGACATTAGAAGAAGGATGGAGCAGTTGTCTATTTTTATTGTTTTCTTTTGCCTTTCAGACCTTTCCTGAGATGCATAATCACCATTTTTTGATAAAATCTTATGGTGACTGCCTATGTTTAGAGCCAATTTTTTCAAAAAAAAAAAATTTTTTTAAGGCCTTTTTTGGCCTTTTATGGTAAAATAGCACTTAAAAATTTTAAAAATGAGCAAAAACTTACTTGTAAATACCATATTTTTTTATAAATTGGTCAATTTGAAGTAATTTTTAATGAAATTTAGCTAAAATACTTATCACTCTGCACAAAATTCTAATGCTACTATCTTAATTTCCTTCTCACACATGATACATATGACTGTTAAACTCAAAATGACCTACAATCTAAGAGAAATTTTAAAAATGCAAAAATAATACAGACAATTTTATGTTCCAGTATGAAAATTTTCCCTGATTCGTCATTCCTTTTCTTATAAAAGCAGCCCTAAATAAAAAACTATTTCTTATTCATCAATTATTGTACGTCATTTCATTAACAATAGCATCTAAAAAAATCTCCGGAAAATTTCATCAAGTTATACACATTATTATGGGAGATATCATGATAATGGTAGAGATTTGTGCTAAAAAACATAATTCTGAGAAAAACACATTTAAAGTTTTAAAAATCAATGTAAACAAACGCTAGAGTGAATGACAAAGTTGCCAATTTCTATCAAGAAATCAATTACATAACTGTAGCAAAGTAATGGCTGTGCACTAGCAACATTTTGGCACATATTATTTATCAATTAGAGAGAGAAATCGTAAAAGCTAGATGCTGCAATTTACGGTAACTTTCAGTTTCAAAACCAAACTTCTGGTTCAATTTTGTAGCACATGATGTTTTTTAAAATAACTATAACTCTGCTTCTAACTGATGTAAAATGAAAATCAAAATGATTTTGAAAAGAGAAAAGATTGAATTACACGATTCTTGTAAAAAATAAAATTGACTAAAATAGTCAAAAAATGATATTTTCAACATAGGCAGTCACCTTAAAAGTTGCTCCTCTGCTTGACCAAAAAAAAGTTAATTTGCCAAGCAAATTAATTTCACATTTTTCTTCAAACTTATTTAACTGCTAAAATTGGAATGCTATGCATTTTTTATTTTACTAGCCGCTGCGCGACCAGCATGGTCGCTCTTAGTTTTATATTTTCTTTTGCAAAACAATGCAATTGAAAGTAACATATGTAAGGAATGTTACCATTACCTGTCATCACAAATATATGTTGTAAAGGGGTATTCTCTATAAGGCTGATTCTAGAACATCGTGATAAAAAAATGTGAATTTCCATTATCTCAGAAAAGAGTTAAAGATAAGACTGAGAAACCCAACATCAATGATTTTAAAAATTACATCCCTCTTTGTATGTACTATTTTTCAAAATTAAGATATCTACACTTTATCATTACAACAAATAAGAAATTGTTGGGGAAAATTTTAAAATATAGTGTTGATTACATCACTCTCTGTATGTGTTACTGTTCACAATTCAGATATCTACACTTAATCATATCAAATAATAAATTGTTGAGAAAATTTCTTCACTTATAAAATGGAGTAAAAATTCAGCAAGTACTGAAAAAAGTGTAGAAAATTAAATATTACTGGTTGTTTATTGCTATGCCAGCGACAATTAAGCCTAACCTCGCAATCCTTTATGCTCTCTCTTTCATGCCTCTCTCTTAATGAATTATTTCTTCGCTTTCATTCTTGAGACTGTTCCCAATTTTCACTTGATCGTGCAGCTCGCTTTCGAACATTCTTGATTTCAGTGCGTAAATCCATGTTGACACGCGGTTGCAAATTGCGGACGGCCGCTAATGTTTACATCTGATAGTGGCAGCCGTTGCCATTCGGAGTGTAGAAATATCGTCGATTTTTGTGCCACATACCTATGCGTTTTTTTATATATATATAGCATACAATCAGTGGCATGAAGGATTTTAAATCCAGTGACATCTCTTAACCCACAAACTTTGGCCTCTTACCAAAATTTGACTGTAGTTTTACTTTGAAAAGTGAAAAGTTTCTATACTTTTCAGATACACCTAAAATAATATATATATTACATAATTCATTAGGGTGTTACTCTAAACATATTGAATATTTTATAGAATATTTAGCCAAACATATTGAATATTTAGCCAAAAGTTCGTAAAAACTTTAAAAATTCATAAAAAAAAGGAAGAAATTATGATAAAGAAGTGCGGTTTGCAAGAAAATGCTCACAAGTTGGATTTTTTTTAGTAGCAACAACATTTTTAACTAATTTTTTTAGCAGCAAAAAATTAGTTAAAAAGTCACCGACAGATGGCGCTAACATGCGAGAGATTCAGCAGAATTATGCAAATCAATCTTGCAATAAAAGACTGTGATGCACAAGGATTTCTCATTCGCTTTGAGAATATTATCATTACACGATAGAGCGTTGTTGGTCAAGTTGTTAATATTCACCTTAGTTGTGTCATACAATGTTCTGGAGGTCATGTTGAACAATTGTTATAGTAAGAATAAATGAATGGAACATACTGTTGTCCTGTTCATTATGTTTCGGGTCATCGGCATCCCCTACTGGTGACTTTATTTAACTAATTTTTATTTTGCCACTGAAAAAAAAATCATACTTCTTTGTGATCTCTTTCTTACAAACCACACTTCTTTATCATAATTTGTTCCCTTTTTATGAATTTTTAAAGTTTTTACGAACTTTTGGCTCACCATATATATATATATATATATATATATATATATATATATATATATATATATATATATATACAGTGGAATCTCGATCAATCGTTTTCAGATCCATCGTTTTTCCGTATGTGTCGTTCATTTTATACAGTCCCAACGATCATATTGCTTTGTTATGTTTCCGCATCTATCGTTTTCCCTCATTTATCGTTCATTTCAATCTGTCCCTTGAAAAAGCGATAGATCAAGATTCCACTGTATATATATACAGTCGGACCTCTATTTAACAAACCTCTATTTTGCGAACTTTTCCTTGGAACCAAGAACATTTTGCGAATTTCCTCGTAAAATAACCTCCAAATAGCGAAGTGCATTCTCTATTTAACGAACTTTTTCTTGTGATCCAATATTTTTTTTTTCCCATATTTCTCAAAATATTTCTGAACATTTCAAACTTATTCTTTCTTTTAACATATTTTATGGTGATTAATGACCTCGAACTGTATTTACCATATTCATATTACATATCAGGAATTTCCAAAGCATAGAACTATGATGTTACAGATCGTACTATTCGCAACAGTTTTGCCAAAGTTGGATTCTTTGTCAGCAATGAAAATTTGGCAAGTACGGAGGACAAAGATGATATTCTCTTACAGGAACTTAAAAAAAATGTAGATAAAGCTAAGGGAAATAAAAGAAATTAACGATGATGCCCTGATTGAAGATTTTCTTTCACTTGAATCTGAAGCTGAAACCTTGGAAACACTAACTGAATTAGATATTTTGAACAGTGTGAAAAATAAAAACAATACAGCAATGAATTGCGATGAAGACGTATATGATGCAGATGGAAAGGATCATGAGGGAGAAATCGACAAACCTTCCTATGATGAAATGATAAAATCATTTGAAACAATCCTACGCGGATTACAGCTTGAAGAAAATACGGCTGAAGGGGTTTGGGATGCATTGCAATGATGCGAGATGTATAATAGAAAACACTTTTTCAAGCAAAAGACTCGGACAAAATTAACAGACTATCAGTAATTAAATTTAAGGACGCATGTGGCAATGTATGCTTAAAATTACTTGTTATAATAAATGCGATAATGTAATTAAAATTCATTAATTTTAATATAAAAATTTTTTTTTTTAATTGAAAATACATTGTATTCCCAGACAATGTTTTGTTTTATTCTTGTTTTCCTTGCAGATTTCTTTTTGATGAGTAAGATATATAAAATAAAGAGATATTAATTTACAAAATAAAGATGTGATTAATTACTTTTTTTAATAATATTTGGTGTTTTGGAATTTAAAATTTGTTTTGTGTAGTTTAAAGTATTTTAAAAGGTGAACCTCTATTTAACGAATTTTCCATATAACGAACTTTTTTTCGGGATTTAGCGACTTCGTTAAATAGAGGTTCGACGGTATATATATATATATATATATATGTATGTATGTCTGGAGAAATAATTCTTAAATGTACTTGTTATAAAGCAAATTCAAGAGGGATTTTCTAGTTTTTTTTAATAACTCATAATGTTATTTCTCTTTTACTGAATATTATGTGTAGCAATTTTGATAATCAATTCTGTATACAGGTCCTGCTGCTGTGGCTAGTATGAGTGCTGCTCCCAAATCTGCTGTAGCAACTCCCATTCTTAGAACACCTCATTCTTCTGGTATGGCACTTGCACCATCATCCATGATGGCACTTCACACACCTGTTAGGGTAAGCCATTTCTTACCTTTTTTTTTCCCCCCAACATTCTCTTTGAGCCTTTTACTGTGAAATTTTTACGAAATAAGAATTTCTAATATTTAGAAGTTACCATAATTTTTCTGAATGGAAAATGTAAAAGTTTAAGAAATGCATACTAAATCACAACTAGAGAGAATCCTAGTGAATATGCAACAGATGCAAAGAAATATGTATCCATTGCATATTCATCAGTAGTCATTGACCTAAGTTTGATCATTGTGAATGGGATGTTCATCATAACATTGAGAGCACTGATGAAAACTTTTTTCAAATTATTGTACCCAATATAGAACTTCTAAAAGATTACAACAAATTCATAACACTCCGTTCTGCATTGTTGTGATCCATATTGGATGAATCATTGATGTGTTGAATTTGTTGAAGAACATATAGAATAGATAAGACTTAGTTCTATAATTTCCTCTTGAATTTGGGAGAAATGCATGGTCAGTAAAATTTATGATAGTCTCTCTTATGATGGTATATATGATACGTTATTTGGGATTATATCCTACGCTTAAGAGAATTTTGCTATTAAAAAATATACAAAGTAAATATAAAAGAATATCAGCGCAATATTTAAACATCTTTAGTTTACAATTTTGCCTTGATTTTAAAACTTTGATTCTTTCTTATACAGAATATGTTTAGATAACAGGAAAAATATATTTCACAGTAACATTATTAAATAGCAAAATCATAAACAAATTTCATTAACAGCTGAGTCACTCTTGATTTTGATGAGTATTAATTTTTAAAATAACTGCTGGGTGATAGACTGGGATGTGTTTCTGTTCATATAGTAACTGTTATCAGACTCTATCTGTTTGGTTTCTGAATCTAGAAAGATGTAAGCTTATTGGATAAGCCATTCAAGGAATTACAAAATACATTAACTAATCTTCAGAGAATTGAGAAGAATTGTACGTAACTGCTTAAAAACTTTTAGAAAAATTAGCATAATTTTAATGAAGTTCATGATTTTATATATTTATGAATTATTTTGAATGTCTTTAACTTATATGTCGTGGTTTGTAAACCACATAAATTCTTCTACGGTTTGCTTTGGAGCGCTACGGTCATTTTTTGCTACACAAGGGCTAATTAGACCGGGACCTACAGCTTAAAGCCGATTCCGAACGGCTACAAACATCCATGCCAAGAGTGGGACTCGAACCCACAGACTCCGGTACCGAATGCCAGCGCCCTAGCTATTCGGCCATCGTCCGGCTAAATTCTTCTACGATTAGTTTGAAGTCATCAGTCCCTCTTTTTGATATGATCCACTTTGCAGTCATCATCAATAGGCCGGTGGTAGTAACACAGAAGACTTTTATTAGGTTTTACACATTATTTATTTAATCTCAAACAAGTTTTACATGTTATTAATTGAATCTCAAACTTCAACCAAGCTCCAGTTCCCTAACCTTAAGGCTGTAAGCCATTTTTTTTCATGGAGCTGACTAACCCACATCTATACCATAATCGAATATCCCAAGGTCTGTCTAATTCTTTTTCCACTTCATCGGAAAAGCGTGCGTTCATGATCCTTCTAGAACAAAACCCGCTGACTAAACATCATCTGGCGTAATTACCTCTGCAAATTCCACTCCAAGGCTTTGCCATCTGTTGACTTTTATGAGTCAATTCCCAATAGTTAATGACTGTTCCGTACTACTTTACTTAATTTTAAACCATTTTACCTAATTAAATCTAGTTTGCACCCTGGACATGACGTATATATATATATATATATATATATTTATTTATTTATTTGTGTGTATGTGTGTAAATATATGTATGTATGTATTTTATATAGGTTAAATCACCTACAATGGTTGGAAGAACTGCAACTCCACCTGTTGCTTCAACTACATCTATGCCCCAAGTCGTTGATTTGCAAAAGTTAGTTATGTTTATGATTGTAATATTTATTTTTTCAATTTTATTATTTTATTAATGTTGCATTTTGTACATCATATACTGTGAGGAGTTGCCTTTGGATTTAAAAAATGTCTTTACTTACACACACATACACACACACACATATATATATATATATATATATCATATATGTTTATATATATATATATATATATATATATATATATATATATATATATATATATATATATATATATATATATATATACATACATACAGGTAACCCTCCTATAACACGGTAGATAGGTTCCTAGAAAATGCTGTGTTGTGTCAAACCGTGTTATATGAGACCCAGAGACAGTTCAAAAGAGGGGGGGGTTACGTTCTGAAAACTTATCAAAAACAAACATTTTTTTAAAATTACATATAAGCAACTTAATTTTTCTTAAAAATATAAATCTATGTTTAGCACAAAACGAAAAGAAAGAAAAAATATTATTTTAATTTAATTAAACCTTAATTCAATAAATTTCTTCCTCATCACTGCTCAGTACAAACAAACGGGAACTTTTTTTGATTGAATGATATCACCTTCACTTTCAGGACCTTTTCTTTCATTTAGATTTTTTAGCACCGTCTATCCCCTTTAAAAAATCTGTAATTTTGGTTTCTTTGCCGTTTCTTACAAGGTCATTGTAGATTCACAGTATGGAGATAGACAATATTGCAGCTCCCTTTTGAATTTTCGGCTTCTTTCAGCGGAAGGGTCTGCATTCAGGAAAAATGATTCAAGATTTTCGGCTAAGCTTAGGCCCTCTTGTAATTTTATAGAGTTATAAATGAATAAATTAAAATTTGTTTATACATTTTCATGTAAAGCCACCATAGTTCATTATTCCTTCCTGTCATTATTTTAAGATAATTTAGTTTTTAAATGTGTTAAACAAAAATCATGTTATCTAGTGCTATAGAAGTACAGTGTTGTACAAAGGTTTTCGCAATTTTTTATCGTGTTAGAGCGAAATCGTGTTACAGGTTGTAGTGTTATATGAGGGTTCCCGCAATTTATCCTATCGTGTTAAAGCAACAACGTGTTGTAAGATGCCGTGCTGTAGGAGGGCTACCTGTATATATATATATATATGTGTGTGTGTGTGTATTAGATTTCTTGATCACGAGGAAACTATTTAAAGCAGCAAAATTATATAAAAGTTTATATAAATTAATAATATTTTAGGTCTAAGAATAATGCTCCAATAATGTTTTTAAAATACAAATGTAATGGGGAAAAGCTATTGAAAAGGAAATTAAAAGTTATGTTCTTTTGTTTGTGAATATATAAAAAGGTAATAGGTGTTATAATTTTCCATGTAAATTTTATTTTATTTTATGTTTTTTCAGATCATCTATTGGCCATTCTCTGCCCTCCAGTGCAGCCCATGTTGGTTTGAGTTCTCGTTCAATTGATGGGTCTGTTGTTAGGAGTAGTGGAAACTCTCATCCATCATCCATTACTATTACGAAACCTGTGAATATTTCCCAACCCATAGTGCAGCATTTACAGCAGCAAGTAAATAATTTAAATCTGTTATTTTAAAGTGTTTTTTTCATCCCTTTTTTGCTTTCAAAGTTACATAAGTTTAAAATGCTAAGTCAAAGTAAAATTTCAACTCTATTCTGTATAAAAAAGAAGTTTCTGCATGTTTAGAATTATTCTGTGATAAATTTTAAATGGGGGAAGAAAGTGTGTAAGTTATTTATTGTTTAGGAAAGTATTATATGCTTGATTAGTTAAGGCTTTCAGACTGCTATTTATGGCTCGTTATCTTTTCTTGTATGTGTGTGTGTTTTGGATGCAATGATTTATGAGAAATTCAAAACATTTTGTATTTCTAGGCTAATTATTTTACATCATTTAGAGATAGTCATTATTATTAACTAGCTGGGTGAAGCCCAGCTATCGAATCACTGGACACCTGAATCACAGTTCAGTTGAATTTAAAAAAATTTTCACTTTTAATTGCCAAAAAATCAATACATCTTAAAATGATCTATTTATGATTTGAAAGTTTGAATTAAAAGTATGAAAAATAGAAAAATAATTTAAAATTAGTTACACGGTGAAACATTTCTTTTCAGTGATTCATTTTTTAGTGAGAACCACACTGTGTTTACATCGTAAAACATGGCAGTTATGTTTTGTTTGGGGGAGTATGCATTTAGAATTGAAATATCTCTAAAACTATTAAAGTAACAGAATAATTGTACACAGAAAAAATTATCAGTTTTTAAAGCTCTTTCCAGCACACACACATACGAGAAAAGATAACAAGCCATAAATAGCAGTCTGAAAGCCTTAACTAATAAAGCATATAATACTTTCCTAAACAATCAATAACTTACACGCTTTCTTCCCCCATTTGAAATTTATCACAGCATAATTCTAAACATGCAGAATATGTAACATTTATGTACTTTCATCGGGGGGGGGGGGGGGAAATCGATTTCGACATTTTCAAACATGGCTGAATTTCATAACGGATGCCATACCGGAAACGTTCTACCCGGAATTGTTTCCCGACAGATAAAGATTTTCTTTAATTTATATAGATAGTCAGATGGTAAGTTCAGACCCTTATAGTTACATTTCATTAAAATGTGTTATCCTTGATAACCCCTGCAAAGTAGGGGCATTCCTCACATGTGGCAGATCACCACCAAAATTGTGCACCCAAGTTCAAATCCTCCTTTCTTTAACTTGGTTCATAAACAACAAGGACTATTAACCGTACCCACAAAATAAATGTATGCTTGCACTTTGTATGTATTTAAAAGGAGAATATTTATTTGTGCATGTTTCTACTGATGAAAATTTCTCTTTAATATGATAGTTTTAAAATTTTGGTGGTTTTAACATCATTCTAATATATGAGATTTTTATGACAATTTTGTATCTTAATTATGTCGAAATAATATTTATTTAGCTGTTAAAGTTAATATGAATTATTTCTCAATCTCTTATTATCACAACATTCCCTCATCAAGGAACATAACTACAGCATGAAATATATCGAGTGACCTTGTAGAGCAAGGATTCTCAACGGGGTCCAGGTGGACCCCTTGGGGGTCGATGGAAGTTTATAAAGAGTTTATAGTATTCCAGGGGTCTATGATATATTTTTCTGTTTTAAAATTAAATTTTTTAGGAATGTAATTATTAGATAATATCCGTTTTAATATGTATAAATACATATTTGCATAGGATGGACTGATCCACACATCTAAAGTCAAATGTCATGAAACTTTTGTATATGCCTCGAATGTCGTTGTCAGCAGAAGAGGGGAAATCCACTGGACCTTAAACAGCACATTGGGTTCTCCCGATGCAACCAATCAGAAGTAGTTTTGTTTTTCTCTTGGTGATGTTTGTCCAATTACAATCTATTTCTGAAATCTTGTTTACATTTGGGAAATTAAAAATGAAAATAGTACAAAAATAATAAAGCATAACCTAATGAACCGCTTTTTCTAATTTTTTGTTCATATTAGTCAAATTGTTATCTTTAAGTGTTTTATATGTAATTATTGGTATTATAATTATGTTGTATGCTTTATATTATAGAGAAAAATGTAAGGGAGTCGATGAAAAAAATCATTCTTTTAAAAGGGGTCGATGTAGGAAAAGGTTGAGAAATCTTGTTGTAGAGTGTCATTCTTAATTTATTTTGCCTTTCCTTTAACAAATTCTAATTGAATGTGGATATCTGAATTTTTTCTCTGTGCATTAATATAGATCTTCTTAAAGTTATGTATATATTTTCATTAGGTTTATGATAAAGGCACTTTAAAAACAGTATCAAACTTGGTTCCTGCAACAACATCAAGCTCCTCTCACCAGTCAACTGCATCTGCATTTACTTCTGTAAATGAAACATCTGGAGTACCTACTATATCAAGAGCTCCAGTTTCATCGTCATATTCTAGCATCATGCAGTTACCATCCGCAAATGTTGCACAACCGTTGCAACAGTTGAGAGCCACTCATGTGCCTCAGAGCATGCATGGTGGAACTAGTGTTTCATCATCTGGTACATCCCATCAAACATTAACTGTTATTGCTGCCAAATCCCTTGTGTCTACAAACCATTCAATTGCTTTAGCCACTCCTACCCCAAGATCCGGTACTTCTTTTGATTTTTCTCTGGCATATTAAAAAGTTTTATTATTATTATTTTTTTTTTAATAAAGTGTGTAATGTAAATCAATTATTCTTTTACCTCCATCAAATTTTCACTTAAAGGTATACTAAATAAATCTTAATATTTATTTAACTTTGTGTAAATTATTCTTTAAACCAAAACTTTTTACAAGAAATAACGTAGTTATCAGTTATTATCTTATAGTTTCTTAATCACTGTGCATGTTTTATACAACAAGATGCAGTGTGCTCGTGATTTTAAATTTTAGAGTATTTAGCTATTTTACTTAAATTATAAGCTAAAAATCCCCATATTTGGTTATACAGTTGGCTCTCTGTTTAACGACAATCTCTATTTAAAGACGACATTTCCCAGTCCCGGCCCCTCCGACGTTATGGGAAATGTTATTTTTTCACAAATTCTGTTTAAGGGTGATCTCTACTTAAGGACGATTTTTCACAGTCCCTTGAAAGTCGTTAAATAGAGAGCCAATTGTATAATTACCTTCTTTAGAACTTAATACTGGAAGCGTCATGAAAATGATAATTGAATTTGATGACAGATTTACATTGCAAATCCCATGAGTTATGCAAAATAGTAGAATTTCACAGTGCAAGCCTTCCTGCCCTAGCTCTAGTGTTGTGGAACTTGCAGTATCTCATTATCAAATTTTAGGATCTAATTTTTTAAATAATGTTTTTGGTTTTAACCTTGATATATGATTAATTAATGTCTAAATTACATTCTTCAATTCTGTAGTTCTAAAGATGGGTTATTAAATCTTAAGTGTATATTTTTAGCCACTCCAAATACAAATGTCTCTGGTGCTGGTGGAAACATATCCATTGTGCCTGGTCCTTCACCAAGATCTCTGACAATAACTAATGCTCTAACACCTGCTACAATACCTGTCGGTATGTAGTGTAATGTTGTTTAATTTTCAAATTTATTTAATATCTGTCAATTCAAATAATCGGCTTATAAATTCTTATATAATGTTTCTTTAATTTTTATTTCCTGTGCCATTTTACTAATGTTAAACATCACTATTTAATAATATTCTGGCCTTAAATTGATATACTACATTCTATGGCTTATTCTCATTGAAATGCCATTATCTACCGTAAAATCTTGAGTATAATACACATTTTTTTTTTTCCACATTTTAAATCCGCAAAAATGATAGGGCGTATTATACTCTTGTAAAAATAAAATGTTTTAAACATTGGATAAACAACAAACAATAGATGAGCTGTATTCTAGTGAAAGTGATTAAAATAATTTCACTGTATTGTTTGTTTTGAATTAAAAATTTAAATTTTTTTTCTACCGAATTTGACATTTTCGTTTATTTTTATTACAAATTTTATTTGTGTTAAAAAATAATTTGTGCAATTTTTAAATAAAATATTGAAAAGTTATGGGTGCAAATTATAGTCAAATTTTAATTTTTTCCAAAAATTTCGCACAAAATCAAGCATGTTTATTATACACATGTGTGTATTATAGTCATGATTTTACGGTAAATTACTTATTTTCTCAAGTTATTCATTTCTTTAGTGTATGTTGAAAAATTGTAGACTTTGAATTTTCTGTTATGGGAATTGATAACTTATATAGTAACTGTAAATTGAACTTTTTAATTTTTTTTTCAAGCTCTTTTACCTATTGTGGGTTGTTTTATTTTTAGATTTTTTAAAAAGTCACAGCCACTTATTTTGATGACTAGTTTTTCTTTTTCTATTTTTTTAGAATTAATTGTAAAAAAATCATCAAAATGATATTTTTTATGATTTTCCTTTTTGAATTCTGATTTTAGAATTATAAAAGAATGTCAATGTGACTGTCTGTGCAAATTATTGTAAAATATAATTATTTTAGAGGGATTTTCTGTGTAATTTCTATAGCATGACACTTTTTAGCTATGATTTCATTTACTTTTTATATATTTAATCAACTTATGTTAATATTATGTTTTCTTATTACCAGCAAAAGTGTATCCACAGTCAACTGTGACTACACGCACCACAACTGAATCTACAACCCAAGACACTGGTCGTACAAGTTCCTTTATTAATCAAGGTTTGGTGTCTAGTACTGCTCGGGTAACAGCTCCAACAACTGCTACTAGTAGTGGATCTTCCTCCGTTATATCTGAAAAACAGCCTGAAAAGTGAGTTACCTGGCAACCAGTATGTTAAAACATGCTGTTTATGTGTTATTTGTTATTTTCTATGTACACATAGCAGAACTTCACATTTCAGCAGTTGGCTCTATTTACATTTTAAAATCAAGTCTTATGATTGTTTGTCAGAGAGTTTTCATAGATCTGTTTATAAAACAAACATTTTATATATTAAAGCCAAGATTCTCAATTAAGTGTGTGAAAAGTCTTGTTCATTTTTCTACAAATAATCACATTTGTTTAATAAAAGCACTTTTTAACTCACCCTTACAACTTTCTATTTATCATAGATTGAGTTTGACAATGTTTTGCATTAGCATATTTATAAAAATTTTATTTCATTAATGTATTTTATCTTTATATGGAAGACATTCTTTATTGCCACCATGTTATTTTCTATCTCTAAACAAACCATTTTAGATGGTCTAGGAAAATTGTTAGAATTTTAAAAAATACTGCTGTATGTTAAATAAGCTTCATGAACTCACATTAGAGTTTCACAGGGCTTATCTAAAAAATACAATTTGTGATCCAACTTGAACTGCACTTAAGCATGTGTGTATTTGTTCAAAAATATTCATTTTGGGGATCTGTCAGGCATGCACTTGGTATCTTTTGTATGAATTTGGGCTAAGTTTAATATGTTTTTCCACATATTCTAGAGCTCTCAGTCTATACAACTTAATGGGTCTAGTTAATTAATTAGAGTAAAATATCTTAATTGGTTGACCAAAAATATTTGTAAAAGAAACCTTTAGCAATGATGTGACACATTTTAATTTAAATAATAACTATGCCATAATGTACAAAAAGACAACCATGTTATAAATATGAAATAGTAATATAAAGGCCTTAAAGAGATTTACATTCCCATGGAAACAAAAAGTTAAAGCACTGCTACATTTTTAATACAAAATTCTTGGAAATTTATTATTGATGTTATCAAAATTTGATGATAATTTTGCTGTTTTTTTTCTCAGTATACTTTGATTTAAACTTGAATGTACTACACATGTATGTCTAATTATGTTAAATGGTATTTTCATTATCTCTGATATTACTTATTTTCTAATAAAAATGTACAACTTTGCTTTTTTGCTATCATAGTTTAAGAATTCACTAATACAGTCGAACCTCCATATATCGAACTTCCCCATATCGAAATTTTCTATATATTGAAATCTCCACATTCATTACATAGAAAAACTGTTTCTATATATCGAAATTTTTTTTCAAGACATATTGGGAGATTTTATTCCTCTTTAGAATAAAATCTCACAATTTTTAGCGTTTGAAACAATACGTCTTGGACTTCAATTCACGGAAAATGTCCCTGATGAAGTTTTTAGTGAACTGAATAAATGTTAACATTTCTTTGAACTTTTCGCAAAACTGGCTGTTCAGCAAGATATTTGTAGTTTTTTTTTTAAAAAAAGAATGCAACTGTGATCATTGTAACCACTGTCTGTATTATTTTTTTTTATTATTATTATTATTATTATTTATGTAGTACGCAATAAATCTTTCATATTAATTCATTTTTTAGTTATTAACTTTCATTTAATGGGAGTCGAATATAAACTAGAAATGGAGTTTAGTAAACAAAAATTAGCTTTAATTTTAATGTTTTAGGAGAATTATGATAAAACTAAGATCAATTCTATATATCCAATTTTTTTCCGGCAATTTGCTACTTCGATATATGGAGGTTCGACTATACATTAAAAATACTGAACTGTTTTCTTTTCTTTTAATTAGATTCTATTAAAAATCCAACTGTGAAAAAAAAATGTATCTTTATGGTTAATGAGATTTCAAGTTTCTTTTCACCAAACAAATCTTTTTCTTTTTTTTAACTTGTTTTCTTCAGTTTTCCTTGTTATAAAATTCAGATACTAAAAATATCTCTTTCATACCATTTTTATTCATTTGTGCTATGTATGAAGATGCATTCTGTAAATTATAAGTTTTATCATTTTCTAATTTCTTTGCAGTAGTGCAGTACGTTTCACCTCTTTAGCAAAGTCTCAGAGTGGAAACAGTTCTTATGCTCCTCCATCAACTACTTATTTGTATCATGATCAGTATGCTTCAAACTTAACAATGCATCATTATAATTCCAGTTCACCGTCACAAGGTTTTACTCAGCTTCGACCTGTATCATGTAAGTTTTTTTACTTGTTGATAGGAAAATTTCAACATTTCTGTGTTTTTTCTCAGTATGGATTTTAAAATATATTTGTTGTAGTTTTGCTTAACTTATTATCGTTGAACAAATGTTTTGGGGCCATTTAATGAAAATAAGCACTGTCCAAATTACAGTGTTATATTATTATTTGCACATTACACTCCTTTAACCCTTCAGCGGGTGTGCCAATTTTTGGCACACCAGCAGGTGTGCGTGGCACAAAGTACAATGTCTCTTTCAACCTTGATTATTCCTTTTGTAATACACCTTTTTTTTTTCAAATTGAAAATAATAATTCTGCATTTTATGACAAGATATAAAGTGTTTATAATATTGAGATATGTTTATAATTAAAGACCAAAGAATGCAGATACAATCGTCTTATTTCAAAACTGTCCCGTTTATTGGATCTAAGGACAACTTGAGAATTCATTCCTATTATGTCCAAAATCTAAAAAACAATGAGATTGTCCATCTTCGTGATATGCGGGATACCGTGTAATAGTTGCACATTTGATCGACTACATCAACTCCTGCTTTTGTCGTATTGAAATCCAGTATATTCACTGGTTTACCACTGTTAAATCACGACTAACAATGAATGGAATGGAATACAAGGGTCAGAAAATCAGACCTGTATTAGAAAGGATGTAGCTATAAATAGAAACTACTTAGAACATTCAAACCTTACATGTAAAAACAAACCATTCAAATTTACGAAAATGTTACACTCTGTACACGGGCACGCCTGCTGAACGGTTAATATACAGTCATATAGTAAAGCAGTGTTGGTAAAATTTATATACAGAAATGTTTGATTTTTTTTGCTCCAAAAACTCGAAAAAATATTAGATGTTAATATTTATATGTTTCTTTGAACCTACAATTTTGAAATATTTTTTGAGTTATAAAGATTTTACCAAGACTAACTTCAAAATATATAGTAAATAATGTTACTTTAAGTGACAATTTTTTCCCCTCTTAAATGAAGACAAATTTTAGTATGAACAGTAAATCCATTAAAGGCAAAAAGTATAGTGCAGAAAAGATAGTTAAGAACATGCATTATCATCAGCTCGAGATGTTTGGAATGTTTGCACAAATTTTCGCCTTCGACTCGTGAAAGATGTTGCTTTTGCGGGATGGAGTTTTAACTCTTCAAAATTCGAGAAAAATGAAATATTCCATTTTTTGTGTATCCGGATAGAAGAAAAAGGTGACACTTTTAGAGTTACTTGAAAGCAAAGCATATAACGCAAATTCTAATCTGAAGTTGCAGAACTTTTGCCTTACCCGGATATGTTAATACGTATGACCTCTGTCACCTATGTCCACTTATACTATGTAATCTATATGTATATAAAACAGTTCCCTAACTGACTGACTGACAGACAGATAACATACAGACCAAACTGCTGGAGCTAAAGAGCTGAAATTTTGCGTGGCAATTCTTCTTATAGTGCAGGGTTGCACTAAGAACGATTTTTGAAAAATTCTTCTTAGATTTTTTTAAATTGAATTTTTATAACATTCTTTAAAGTTTGCATTTAAAATAGTAATCTGAGGGTTATAAAATTTATATCATGATTCCTTTCAAATGAAATCTTTTTCGAATCTTTACCTCCATTTTTCTAATTTTTGGTGAATTTTTAAAGATTAATTTTTAAAATTTAATTTATTAAATGCTGATCACGTGGTTTCTTTTCTTTTTGTGATACTTTAAATTAATTTTGCATCACGTGCATAACAACGAAATAATTGACAAAAATGTTAAAATATAGAAAAAGATAAAATTTAACCACTCGACTAATTTAGGTGGAAGTTTTTTTTTAAGAATTTGATCCAAATTAGTATGTTTTATGGATATTAAACATACAAATTAATTGCATACATTGACTGTTGTATTTAATTTGAATATTTTCTTCTACATTATTTTGTCTATAAAAATATCCATTATGATATATATATATATATATATATATATACTAGCTGAAAACCCGCACTTCGCTACGGAGTACATTCAAAGTAAAAACATCGGTGAATGTATGCAATTAATGCCAATATATATATAATAAATACGACGATCAATGTATATAATTGATGTAAAATATATATATATTTATAAAAAAATCGTAAGGGATATTTTTATAGACAAAATAATGTAGAAGATATTCAAATTAAATCTAATATAAAGAATACTAAAGAATATAGTACAGTTAATATAGTACAGTTTCTAGAACATTTCTTTTACTGTATTTTAATATTTTTTTGGATAATGTCCAATCGTCTGCCGCATTAGCAAGAAAAAAAAATTATTTTTTGTCTATTTAGTTTTTATGCACGTGACGATAAATTTATTTAAAGTACCAGAAAAAGAAGTCACGTGATCAGCATTTAAAAAATTAAATTCTAAAAATTAATCTTTAAAAATTCACCAAAAATCAGGAAATGAAGGTAAAGATTCGAAAAAGATTTCATTTTAAAGGAATTTTTATGATATTTCTCGTGATATAAATTTTATAACCCTCAAATTATTATTTTAAATGCAAACGTAAAAAAAGTAAAAAAAACAGCTTAAAAATTTAATTTAAAAAAATCTAAGAAGAATTTTTCAAAAATCTCTCTTAGTGCACCCCTACACTATAAGAAGAATCGCCATGCAAAATTTCAGCCCTTTAGGTCCAGTGGTTTGGTCTGTGCGTTGTATGTCAGTCAGTCAGTGAATGAATGAATGAATGAATGAATGAATGAGTCAGTTACGGAACTGTTTTATATATATAGATAAATAAAATTTTGGCATTAATTGCATTCATTGACCGTTGTATTTAATTTGAATGTACTCCATAGCAAAGCACAGGTATTCAGCTAGTTTCTAATAAATGTAATATTTATAATTTGTTTAATAGAATATTGCTTTAGGAATTGAAGGATTTAAAAATAGACCTGTAGATAAGTTTTTATAAAGAAGAATTAAGACTATTAATTTTTAAGAAATAAGAATTCCTAAAGATGCCTAGCTATAATGAAGTTTTGAATTTATTAAAGAGTAGGAATTATGTGTTAACTACCATAATTTCACTAAAATGTTAGTTAGTTGAAATATGAATGGGTAAATCAATATAATTGTATTTTTACACATGCTTTTTAGTTTCTCAACAGCATTCTTCAAGCAATGCATCAAGTCATTCATCCATATCTGTTTCAAATCCGGTCATGGTTGCTGTGGATTCACGTCATCATGTTGCTCTACATTCGTCTTATACAAGTAGCTCAGGTATTTAAATTCTTATAATGTCAACCATAAGATGCAATTTTAATGTACTATTTCACTATTTTACTCTTCTGTTTAGTTTATCATGTGTCCTGACTATTTTTAGTCAAAGACATTAATTAGATCACTGCCAAGTAAGATCACTTATTTTTCAAACACCAATAGTACACTGGTGAAATAAATTAAGAGAATTTGCATATTCCATCGAATTTCATGAAAAGAACTGAAGTGAATGTAAAACCACTGCTTCTAGACAAAAATGCAAATCTTGTATGTCAAATACGTAAGCGTACATGTGTGTGTAGGCGGAGCCAGTAGAGAAACAGGCTTTATAAGCGTGCGTAAGTTAAGACTCATTTCGTTTGCTAGCACACCTCGGCGAATTTCTTGGTGTTATTTTGCAATCGGTTAATTTCAAATTGTAACAGTAAAAATGAGTAACCACCAACGTTTAGATGATGGAATGGGGTGGCTAATTGTGTGGAAAATTTCATATGGAGAGAACCAGGGACCCGCTACCTACCCTCCAATGTCCACGAAATCGACCATTATGGCAGAGGAGGTTTAATGGTCTGGGCAGGCATCATGTTGGATGGCCGCACACCTCTCCGTGTCTTTGAATGAGGCACTGTGACTGGTGTGAGGTATAGGGATGAGGTCTTGGAGTTCTATGTTCACCTTTTTAGGGGTGCAGTTGGCCTTAAGTTCATTTTATTGGACAATAATGCGAGGCCACATAGAGCTCTTCTGGTCAACAAATTTCTATAGAGTGAGGATATTCGCCGGATGGATTGGCCAGCCAGATCTCTAGACCATAACCCTATAGGGCATGTCTGGAATGCTCTGGGGAGGGCAATGGCAACTCGCAATCCCCTCTCCGAGAACCATCCAGGGAATAAAAACAGCGTTGCTGAACAAGTGGGACAAATTGCCACAGGAAATGGTAAACTGCCTTATTTCAAGTATAAAATCACGCTGCTAGACCTGTATATCTGTAAGAGGGGACCATACCCACTATTAACCCATTTTTTTTGTTTATTCTGCAACCGCTGTTTCGTGCCATCTGACTCCAACGAGTGTTATGCACGATCATGCATGTGTTTTACAATTATTGAATGGTTATTTGTTTTGTATTGTATCAATGTATGTACATATCAAATTTCATTAAAATCGGTACAGTAGTTCTAGAGATAATCGACCAAGTCTGCAAATTCTCTTAATTTCTTACACCAGTGTACTAACATTTTTAAGGGGTCCTGGACACGTTTAATTTTTTTTTTATTTATTTATTGAGTTAAAATTTTGAAATTTTTGGGATGGTTAAACATATAATTTGTAAACAAAATCGCATCATAAAACTTCTCAAAGTTTTTTAAAAAAATTTTATTTTTAATTTAAAATCATAACTCGAAGTATTATTTGTCGAATTTCAAATTTTTTCATTTAATTAAACAGAAATACATAAGTTTTAATTTTGATTCAGTGTTTTTTTTTAGTATTAATTTTTTTTTAAAATTAAAATAGTTAGAGTAATTTTTTTTTTTAAATGATATAACTTATTTTTTAAAAAATCATATTTTCAAAAGTAAATATTTTTTTCAAATTTCCTGAGTCAAAATAAAGTAAAATAATTGAAAAAGACATGCTCCAAGTTTGAACCATTTATCTTTAATGGTGCTTGACTTATAACAATTTAAATACGAGAAATTGTAAAAAAGCACATCTTGCAGAAAAACACATTTACAGGTTTAAACACAGATTGGCTACTATTAGAATGTTTCCAAAAAAATTAATATTTCCTGTTCTAATTAAGATAGAAACATGAATGAAGCGGAAAAAAAACACAGAATTTTTTAATGCAATAAATGTTTTTCAAAAATTTGGAGAATTTTGTGTCCTGGACCCCCTTAAACAATGTCTTCTAATATTGATGAAAGAGGTTTGAACAATAAAGGGGAAGGAACAGAACATCCATATTTATAACCCAAAACAGGATCAGAAGGAATCTGGAAAATTAAAGTGTGTTCAAAAAATTTAAAAAATCGAGTAAAAATTTAGAAAATATGGAATTTAGTTATAAGTTTGAGAAACTTAAAATGATATCCAATTAAATTTAAAAGTACAGGAAGATGAATCATCAAACTGTTTATTGTGCATTTTGAATTAGGGATTAAACATGTGCTATCAAATTTGGATATGTGGTATATATGTTTATTTTTTAAGCTGCACTAAAATTATGAGTTAGTATTTTATATACTCAAACATGTAATCAGGTGTGTATAATTTAACTACTACAGATGCTATTGTGACCTAGTGATAGTTCTTAAGTTGTTGGATTTTAAACTTGCTATATTAATCACTAAATTATTATATGCAAATTTCACTGCTGAACTTGTTGATTTAGCATTCTCTTTATTATTGTAATTTGTAATGAAACACTTAAAATGTACTTAAACTGTATGAAAATAAAACAAAAAATAAATTTATGTACTAATTTAAAGCTTAAAAAGTTGGCAACTTTATTTGTTATACAGAAGTTTAAAATGTTTTACTTATTTATAAGGAAATAATTATCTTCCAACTTCAAATAAAAGTAAAATTAAAAAAAAATTAAGTTATAGAGAACTTCTTAAAAACATTTCGCCTTTTTGACTTTTAAAAATATGTCTATCTGTATTTGTTGTTTTGACAATGTAGACAAAACTTTTTAGGGGACAGTTTTAAAATTACCATTTATGGAGGCTACCTCTTTTAAAGCTTTGTTGTGATAAAAACTCATTGGCAAGTTTCATGGATGTGTTTGTTTACTCTTATTACTACAGTAGAAGCTCTTTTGTCCGGCATTCTATGGTTTGGCACATTCTGTAATCCGGCACTGATTGAGCCACCCTCATTCGGGTTTGTTTGTTTTTTCGGGTGGATTTGACTTCAACATCGGTGGATTGATATTGACAAAAGTATGCCATTGGTCAAAAAACTGAGTGACGAACAGATTATAAAAAGTGTTTTTAACCCATAAAAAGCTCAGGTTCAGGAGATTGAATTGGATGAAGCAGAAGGAGCCATGGTAGATGAAGCTCAAGTCTCATGGAAATAGGCTTCTGATGTATTGCATACATTTAGAAAAATTGCCAAATCCAACAAAAGTTACAACACTGCAGAACTCATAAATTTGTCTATAATCCGTAACGACTTTTTGAAGAAGAGCTCAGAATCATGGAAGCAACGTGATATCAGAGACTTTTTAAACAATAACGCTCATGTGCATTGTGTATGTTTTTCTTTAAACTCCACAGTTGCTAAGAATGATGAAATAAATACTGTATGTATGTACTTTGTTAGATATTTATATTGTCTGCACAGATTCAGAATGTACGTAAAATACATGTTTTATTTGTTTGCAGTTTTATCTAGAGTGATTTATCTCTGGTATTCCTGTTAAAATTATTGACATTCAATAATCCGGCACAACTGAGGTCCTGGATGTGCTGGATTAAAGAGCTTCTACTGTATGAAAGAAAAAGATTACTGAGTATAAGGCCTTTTCCTAAGAATTGCCTTTTTAAAAATATATATGTTTTTGTTTATAGGAAAAGGTTCCGACTTATCTACTCCTGTTTCTTTATCAACAAATGTAACCGCTGCTACCTCTATAGCTGTAACATCAGCTGTTAGCACTTCATATAGCTCTTTACAGTCTCAATCTACTGTAAATAATCATACTTCCCCGAGACCTAGTATCTTAAGAAAGAGACCAAGTGAAAGGTATTATAAATTTTTATTTTCTTACTCTATATATTGAGTTATTTCTGTAATTTTGTTTTTGAAAAGTTATTAACAAACCAATGTAATTAATTGTAAAAAGACAATGTTGAAAATTTTGAAGCTCATGTATCTAGATGTGATTGCTGAACATTTGAGTGCAAGAATCATGCATTTTGTTGATCAAATCAAACACTATTTAATGCCTATTTGAATTAGCTTAATAAATATAGTGTGTGTTTGTATTTAATTGCATAGAAATAAAGGTATTGTGAGTTCAGCTAATATATTTTATTTTTTTAGCTGGTTTGCTTTAACTTTAGCATACTCCATAAATTGCTTGTGGTCATATTGCTTTGCATTTTTCTTGTACTAGGTTTAACCATCTCAATTGTTTTAAATTAATAAAAAAAGTTATTTTGTGCCTGAAATAATTTTTATGAAATGTTCAAAAGTTTATGAATTTTTTGTGTATTCTACTTAGTCAATTTTTCTCTTCTGAAGCATATGTAGTATAGCAAAAAAGAATCTGACTGGGTCCTTGTGTACTTCAGAGCCAGTTAGCCCTCGTCCAGATTTAGGGTCTAATATGAGTTTTACATCTGTGTTATCACCTAAATCAGTCTGGTAAGTTAAACTTTCTGTTCCCATGTTTAATTCTGTCAGTTACAAACATTTGCTTTCCGTACTATGCATTTTTAAAAATTGTGATAAGATTTGATAGATTCAGCTGCTGAAATTTCATTATTTTAAACAGCAAAAGATTTCATTTCTGCTAGGCCACCTGTATTTAAAGATATTACCCCAAACTATAATTATTAATTTATATGTTCTTATGGTCTCATAGTTATCGGACTTTTGCATAAACTATAGTACATTACAGTCAAATCTGGTTAATCGGACCAGCCGCTTATTTGGACTGAATCCTAAAGAACCAAAACAAATCCTATTGTGTAAGACTAATATTATGCATGTTTCTGTAATTGGACCATCCAGTTATTAGGACCAAAATGATCTCGTCCCGATGTGGTCCGATTACTGGAATCGACTGTCTTATTTGAGATAAGGAATATTACATGACATAAAATGACAAGTTAGTTGTCAAGAAAAGAGAAAAAAAATAATTTGTAAATTTATTTTAACTCCAGTATTTTCTATGAAGTTACTTTATTACTGCAGTAGTTCAAATATAGAATTAGAGGGTGAAAGTGAAAAATACAAATATACTGTCCGACCACAGAACGAAGAACCACGGTTGGCATAGTGCCAAGACGATTCTATTCACCTTGTAGGTAAGGCTGCTGAGGAAGGAGGGGGAAAAGTCTCGTATTCTCTCGACATTCTTTAGAATTGGTTACTAACTGCATTTGCTTGCTTTTTCCTCGTCTGTTATTTTGATTATTGTATTAAAATTAATGGATCCTTCACCCAACACAACTACTAGGAATAAACCGTTCCGTAGTGATTGTAAACGTATAATACACAATGTAATTAAATTGTGTGATAAAGAAGCGCTAGAAGGAAATGTGAAATGACCGCGATATCAATGTCCAGTGTATAAAGAATACGCAGAGAAGCAAAGGGTGAAGAAACTCCAAAATTTGAATCTCCGAGGAAACGTCAGAAAAAAAGAACCACCGAAAACGTAGCTTTAGATAATTTTGATTGCGATGTAATTCGAAGAACAATTCATGAATTTTATGCTGTCCATAAAATAGTACCAACAATTCAATAGTATCAACAATAGCTCTCATGTTGTTTCATTAGAAAATATGTATTGGAAAAGGGATGGTGTGATTGAATATTTGGTTGATCCTCTGCAAATAGATATTTCAGACACGGACAGTGATTCGGATATTTCATCAGATGAATATTAGATTTTTCATTGATTTTATTTGATAGTTTTTGATACAAAAATAAAAAAAAAATTTTTTACCGATCACTGATGTATTTTTTCTGCAGCTCTTATAAATATCACAGTGAATGTAAATATACCATTTTTTAAATTAATTTAATTTACAATAAAATGCATTTTTTAAATCTAGATTTTTAATTATCATAGAAGACTGAAATTATAAATTTGTATCTCATATTCACACTTCGATTGTTTATAAAATTATGAGAAAGATCTTAAATTCATTTTATATTTTTTATTGCTAATCACAAAAGATTGAAAATTTTGAGTTGTATATCTTAATTATTTCTGCAATATGTAAAACTGTGAATCAAATATATTATTTTTATTGCATTATATATATATATATATATTTATGTTATTACAATATATCACTTAAAAATGGAATTTTTCAAACCCTCATTTTAATATGTTTTTCGGTTTTTATTTATACATTCAATCAAAAGAAAAATTCTGAAAAAGAAAGTTGGTTGAAAACATTCTTTCGCAGTTCTTAAGGGGATGGTGGACCTTTCAAAACGATTTTTGAAATTTTTACCACAGATATATGAAATTTTGTATATATATTCATTAAAGTATAAGAATATTAAACACCTTATAAAATGTTATAAATATTTTTAAAAAAATATTTTATAATTAAAAAATTTAAATTAAATTACCCTTCTTTAAAATGCTCCTTGCGACTCAATTTTAAACTTTTCCCCTTAATTTTGCATTTATATTGCTTATAAATACTCTCTGAACAAAGTTATGTATTTTTTTGTACTTTCGTTGAACAGTTAATTTTTAGAAAATATTTTTATGCTTGTACTCTGAATTTTCTCGAAATTTTTGTACTTTTCTACACTAAAGTTAAACTTTTATAACCTAAATGACCTCGAATCCTAAAATGGATACATAACTCTATTTTGATGCATTACAGGAATCTTTATTATAAATTTCTTAAAATTTCGTCAAAAATTATGTCGCGAGGAGCATTTTAAAGACTTCTGCAATCTGGAAATTTATCATTTTGAGAAAAAGTCATTTAAAAGATAATTTTTTATCTACCTTTAATACTTACTACTCTAAAGCCACCAATTTTTCGTTTTTCTTTTCACTACATATTTTAAATGCATTTAATTCCAATATTTACATGTTTTTAAAATATTAATACACCCCCCAAAAAAATTCCAATTTTTGCTCGATTTTTGGTAATTTGAAAGTCCACCATCCCCTTAAACAAACACATCCGAAAATATCCACTCCTATAACACTCCTATTTTTTAAATAGATTTGCTTCTTTCTTTTCATTATTTTGAAAGTATTATTCACATATTCGATCAAAAATAAAGTTTTAAAAATAACTTTAAATTTGCGGACAAAAAGCAGTCTGAAATACATTCCGTATTTCATAAACAAACACATCCGAAAATATGACGTTTTCCCCTATTTTCTGAGTAGACTAGCTTTTCTCGCGCATGCGTAACAGCTTCCAGGGACCTCGCTTCCGTGGTCGGACTGTATTATTATTATTATTGTTTATCTTACAAATGTATCTTTCCAGGTTTATCTACAAAATATTCTGACTTTTTCAATCCATATTTTTCAATCCATCAAGTTTCACAAAATAATTTTATCTATTAAATTTGTTGTCACTCATAGCTACTATGTATATTTCTTTAAAAAAAGACCCAAAGTCTAGTGTAATTTACTGCTCATAGGATCAACTTTATTGCATGATTTATTTTGAACATCATATTTGTTGCTTCTTCTTGAATGTTAAAAGCAAGAATGTTTTTAATGTAATAAAATATGAAGCTTTTAGAATTATAACAAATCATGTAGCATTATCCACTTAACAATAATTTAATTCTATTTCTTAATTATTATTTTTTTTAGCAGTGAAAAACCTAAAGAAACTGTTACTTCTTCTACCATTCCTGTATCGGAGAGCCAGAATATTCTAGTGCCAGTTATTCCTACAATTTCTATTAAGAAGGAACCTGGTGTTGCAGAAAGTTAGTCTATCTTAATGTATTTACCTTGAATGTGTGTGTGTGTATTAAGGGCTACTTTATTCTCATCTAACCATTTCTTTCTTATTGGTTTTTTAATTCAAATTTATCTCTTGGTTATTATTAACTCTGTATTTCTATCCAAAATTTCGTTAATTCTATTTTTATTTTCCTGAAGTGCAGAACTGTTGAAATTGAAAAAAAACTTTAAATTTTGACTTTTAATCTACTGGTAGTTTTACATGATCAGTTTTATCAACCCTCTTTATGGGTCTTGTCAGTATGTATTTTGCATCTTTTTTTATTCATTAATTGGAGAAGAAATGTAAGGAGACGGTTAGTATGTAGTGTAGAATGAGTGTTCCCAATGAATTTTGTTAAATTTTTATAGAATCGCTGTATTGAAAGAGATTTTGTGTTTAATGGGTCTTGTTTTATATATCAGTTTGAATTTCTCTTTTGTATTCAAGAAATCAATTTTTATTAAATTAGTTTATTTACCTATTTATATAATTTTAAGATGTATTTAAATGTTGTTTTGACAAGGTGAATTATTTAAGAACTTGTTTAGAGGTCACAAAACGGATGCAAAATTTGTTTACAGAAGCAATGAATTTTGCTGATTTCTGGGTATAACCTTTTCAGGGTCAACAACCTCCACCGTTTGCACAGTGCAGATTTTTTTTTTAACTTAAAAAATCTTGAAAATTTTTCCAAATAAAGGTTACAAAATGTTTTATCTTCTTTAAACTGATAACAGATGGCAGCACTAGCCATTTTTTATGCTCATTTAACTGCAATACATTGAATGCCAGTGAAAAGAAGACTAGATTTTGGCATTCGTACTGTGCGAACAGTACCCCTGAAAGGGGTAATATGTATTTCCATCTTTGTCAAAGAGGAAACGGAATAAATAAATGAAAGGCTTTACTATTTATGTATTAATTACAAAATGAATTGGTTCTTCAGTTTTGTTTCAATATTTCATAATTTAGAAAAGAACCATGCAAACTGTCTAAAGGATTCTTCTTTATCATGGGTTATGTTCAGTAATTTAACAATACCATTGTTCATGAATATTAATCTAGAGGTACATCCTCAATATTAATGGCTAAAAACATTTGAAATTGAGTACTTTTTTTAGAATCTGGGCTAGTTATGATATTTCAATTTTTTGAGCAGTCTATGGGATACCAGAATGTATAAAATTCGTAGGCTGATGGTCTAGAATAGGTATTTACGACACCTAAGAATTGTGTATGGAATTAATGAAAAATAACCTTCTTACATCTGTTTTATTAAAAAGGTTTCTTAGTACTTGGTTTTTTATAAAATAAATGCTGTTTGTGTTTATGAATCAAATAAGTTACATGTGAATAATTAAAATTTAATTATTATTATAATTAATCATTCTATCAAGTACGTTTTCAGTACTTTGGATGTTATCAGGGAAATTTTTTATTTCTGAAAATATCTAATAAATGCACACATGCATTTTACACATATGAAAATTAAAAAATTCTACATTTCTTGCACATAAGTATTTGACTACTTGAAATCATTTAGGTGGTAATGCTAAGCTTTTAAGGTCCTTAAGTCTTTAAAATTATCATTAGATGAAATATTTGTCCTATATAATCTTAATAATTTATAAATTCCTATTTATTTTTTGTTATAATCACATTACATGTAAATCTATTTAGAAAAGTTATGCAACTATAGTATTTTCTCTGAAAGAAACATAAAAGGACCCACATAATCACTAAAATATATATTTTTTTTAATTTTACATTAAAGGGATCCTGCACAATATCTCTATAGTCTTGCTTCATAGGAGCAATCTAAAATCTTATATTTAGTTGTGACCATACTAGAATGGAACTCGAAGATGCATTCAAAATCATTCTCAGAACTTTAATTTCCCCCCCCCCCCCCCCCCCTAATGAAAAAAAGAAAATCTGTATGTTTTCTACTTTTAGGAATTATTATTATTATTATTCAGAATCATTTGTCTGTTTCATCCAATTAAAAATTGTAAGATTAATATGGTAAATATTATTAAAAAATTTTTATCAAATATATCAAGATTTAGATGCATAGTTTTCAACACACTTAATTGATATATTAAAAAATGGGTATTAAATTAATTAGTCTCTATACTTCCCCTCTCCCTTATTGTCTAGTGTTTTCACTAAATAACATACATTGGTCATGAATATGAAATCTATGAAATAACTAACATTATTCTTTTAAAATTTTCAAGAGTTATACTCTCCTAATTTGCAGTAATTTAGTAGAATTTGCTGGAATAATGCAATTTTGGTTTAACTGAATCAGTAGAAGCTACAGAGTTCCTTTTTAGATCAGGTTTAAAAAAAAAAAAAATCTTATCCTGTTTGTTCAACTTTCTACTTGAATATTAAACTTGGTTGAATTGAATTAGCCTATTATTATGTTAAATATTAAGGATAGTTAAAAAAAGGGAAAATGTGTTTTCTGAATCAATAAAAATATGATGGCTGCACGACACAATTAAAAAGCGAGTGTCCTTTTAGGCAGCAGCCTCAGCCTTTTGCACAGCCTGGCTTTCTGTGAGTTCTTCTCGGAGACCTTCCGACTAATACATCCCTTATCACAGAAACCAGCCATCTTCTCTGGGTGTATCAAGGTAGGAATTTTGGATATGCCCTCACAGTTCATCAAGTGTTACTATCTTTATTGAATGTTTTATTTCTAAAAGTATGAATTAATATTTTTGGAAAAAGAAGTGTTTTTTATAATCCTCAGAATAATTTATATACAAGTAGTAAAAGACATTAGTGTAATATGTTTAGTTATATCTTCATGGATAAAATTTGTAGTTATGCCAATGATATGCTTTTATTGCACGAGTCATATTTTTCACATCAGTATATTTTTATATTAAACTATGATGCCCATTATTTCTCATTAATAAAAAATATATATTCAATTAGTCTTTTTGTAATGTTTATGAGCTGTAGTTTAAGGTCACCATAATTACCTCTCATTTCCGTATTTTATTTGTCAGTTACTTAAAAGTGAAGCTATAGAAAGTTATATTGATTTTTATATTGATTTTTTTTTTAATGCTTAGTATATAAAAAAGAAGCTATTTAAAAATATTCAATGTATTATCAAATGGATAACTAAACCTGTTGTGAATTTCTTCCAATTTTTTTTGTTTTTGTTTTTGAGACCTTATAAATTTCGCTTCATTGCTTACTCTTGCTAAAACGATAATTATGAGACTTTATTTTGTAAATTAAAAGAGAATAACTTCCAGTAAAATGAAAGTGCTGTCGAATGATTAATGATATTGAAAACATAGTGAATATTATAACACAATACATTTTTTGTAGGCTATCAGCGGTCACAGATGGATTTTGCTCTTATTGGAACTTGTAAGTCATCTATAGCCATATGTGATCTCGGGTGAGAGAGAAACTGGTAAATGATGAAATTCTGCTGCTGTCTGCAGTGAATGAGATGTTCAGTTGTATGGTTCAAGGGAATGCAGGCAAGTGTAGTATATTTACAGTAATATGCTATACTTGCCTCTTTGAATGTAATAACTTAATTTCTTAGTCATTGCAGACCTTGTAAAAATACCGTACTTTTTCTGGGGTGTCCATGGTTTGCTTAGCTGAATGATGGCCGAATGGCTAGGGCACTGGCTTTCAGTATCAGAGTCTGTGAGTTCGAATCCCACTCTTGGTAAGGACATTTGTAGCCGTTCGGAATCGGCTTTAAGCAGTAGGTCCTAGTCTAATTAGCCCTTGTGTAGCAAAAATTGACCGCAGTGCTCAAAACCAAATCAAACCATGGTTTACTTCTGATTGGTAGGATCTGAACTGAGCTTTTGATTCCTCCTTCATTGATTTTGGCAATTGGGATTATTTGATCACACTTAAGCATCACAAATTAAGATGGGCTGTTGCTGATATATTTCTGAATCAATGTATACTGGAGTTGTCAACTTAAAAGATATATATATATATATATATGTGTTTACCTATGGACTGTTATCGTTAAAAAATTTTCTATGTCGAAAAATTCTAGAACCAGCAGTTACTTACCGTTATCTGAAGAGCATCCTACAGTGGAGTCCTGATAATCCGAAATGATTGGGACCAGACCCTTTTCAGATTAATGAATTTTTCGGATTAAGCGATATCATTCTTAAAATAAACTTAAATTACATAACATGTAATTACACAAATATTACATATTATGTGTGATTACACAGTTTATTTTATAAGATTTGTCTAAACATTACCAAATCTTGAGACGAAATAGGTCATAAGAGAGTGGAACGCTGCCTAGTATAGTCCAGTAGAGTGTAAGATTTTAGACGATCAACAAATTTTTGAAATGGTTTTGAAAGAACCTGTCAACATCTCAGACAAGAGTGAAGGTGAAGGAGATGGTGACAGGGAGCAGAGGGTATCCCATTCAGACAAGGCGGCTGTATTTGATGCATACGTGCCAAGTGTTCCGTAAAAAAACATATTCGTTCCATTTTTTTAAGCTTTGTTACAAAAATACGTTTTCAAGCAAAAATGTCCCCTATTTTTACTTCCGCAGCACCATCGCGTTTTCGAGATTCATATTTTCCCCTCCTAGCAGCTTACACTATACAAAAACTTCCTAGACAGCAAGCAGCTTCTACAACATTAGAAAGAAAGAGAAAGTCAACATCATGTGCTTCACCTAAACTTATAAAAAAAGTAAATTCAACCTCATTTGCTTCACCAATACCAGTAAAAAAAATTAAAATTAATGTCAAGTGCTTCACCTAACTTTGTAAAACAGTTAAAACCAACCTCATGTGCTTCTCAAAAATCAGCAAAAAAAGTAAAATCACTTGCAGAGTCACCATCATCTACCAACAATAAACGCATATTGCAGCAGAAAGAAAGAATTTTTCTTACATTAAGCTCATATCTTGATCATGCTTTAGCATTTTTTGTGAAAAATGTGATTGTCATTTATGAAACATAATGTGATGTTTCAAAGTGAAGAGCCGAAAATTCACAAGATGAGAAGAGAGTTATCGAATTTTTTTGAATTGTTGGCAAGATTTGGGAAAATATCTGTCATAACTAGCTCTAAATGTGTATTTAATGTGAAATTTGATGTATTTAAAAATCAGAAGGATGATAAAGATTTAGTTATAGGATCCGAAACATCAGAATTTGTCAAAAAATTGTCTGAAAGCAAACTTTTACAGTTCTATTCTTGTGTTAGAAAATATTATACAACATCTTGTTGCTCTTGTTTTTTTTTTTTTTTTTTTTTTTTTTTTTTTTTTTTTTTTTTTTTTTTTTTTCGATGCCATCGCGCTGTGTTCCTTATTTTTTTCTTGGGAGGTTGGCAGCTATGTTGATGTAGTGCTATGCTATGTAGAGCAACACTCCACTGCAGCCCCAGTGGACACCATTTTTCTGATGCACTGGCATAATTTGGCTTCAAAGGAGAGGTATTCTTCTCTTTGACAAAAAAATTCAACAGATTTTTTCAAACCAATGTAGTTCAGAAATAATTAGTTCAGTATATTGTCAAAATTTGAATTTTCTTGTAGTTTTCAGAAATATACTTTATATTTCTTAGTATCACTGTAGTTTTATTGTAACCTTAGTTCTTTTTGACTTTTGGTTTTGGATTAAGCAGACTTTCAGATTATCGGGACTCCACTGTACTTAGTTTAAAGGACAATTTTCATGTTGTGCATGCTGCAAATGAAACTTGAAGAGATCTTTTATTTTATACATTTAGAAGTTTTTTTTTTTATGAACATAAAAAAAATTTTGCTTATTCATAAAAAAGCTTAAAAATTTCTATTTCATATCAGTCTTAATTAAAGATGGTATTTTGAAAAAAAGAGGAATATCTCAGAAAGTTCTTAGATGACATTTAAAAAAAGAAGAAAAAATAGCCATCCTCTCTATAAAACATTTTGAAATCTGTTATGTATATATATTATGTTATGTTATAAATATTATATGTGTATTATAGTAGTCTGGAAGTCTAAACAAACAAATTATCTTTTTTTTTTAATTATTGTTTTTTTATCATTAAAAATAGTGTATTCTAAATTTGACCGTCGTGTAAGACTGAAATGTGAGAATTTTAATTATGAGAATTGATACTTAATTGAGCAGAAAGCTATTTCAGAATAATTTTTCTTTGATAATTTTACTCAATTTTTTTACAATGATTATATTCTGAAAAATATTTGAAGCATGCATTTCTGTTGCATTAATAACTAAATTTTTAAAAACACAATTCTTACAATTAATGTATGATAACAGTTTAAAATCATCGAATGCAAATATTTATGCTATAAATTATGTTACTAGATTTTAATATATAAGTTGCTGTAATTATATATTTTACATATACATGCACTTTATTTTATGTTATCATATGTATAAATGCACTGACATTATCATTATTAGACTGCAATTTAAGCATATCAGTCTAGTTAATATTGATGGTGATTACTTTGTCTTGGTTACTCTTATTTGGAATTCATTTGAATGCCATTAAGTAAATGTCTTTTATTTTCTAGATTCTAGCTCCTCTACAGAAACTGCGATAAAAGATACTCGGCCTGTTGAAGCAAGTCCCCGCAAAAAGCCAAGAAAGCAACTTCTGTAAGATATCTAAGTTTTGTTTAATTGCTTTATTTTAAACTTTGACTGAGAAAAGTTTTAAATTCATTTAGAATTTTTTTTTCTTCTCTTTAGAGCTGCAAATGAACTTATGGAAACACATTCATCAGATGGAGAAGAAAATAATTTTGATATGAAAATAAAAATAAAAGAAGAACCAGGTATCAAAGGTATGTTCATTCGGACAATAGTATGTATCATTAAGTAATGCTTTATGATATAAAGGTTTGAAACTCTGTCCAGCACAACTTTATTAAATATAAATGATGTAGGGTAGGGTGAACTTAAAGATTTTGTTAATGTTTTAGCACAGAATTTTCCACTTCTTGTGATTGGCACAGTTTTTGAAGTATTTAAAATGAATTAATAGTTCAGTTATGAGAAAGTTGGCATTTAATTATTACAGGGTGTCCGAGCTAAAAGTATCCAAAAGTAATGACTTATTTTTATGGAACTACCCATTAGAATTTTTTAAAAATATTTAAATAGAAAGAACTTCTCACCAAGTTTTAATATCAATCATAGACTTCGATCATAGTATCCTAGATTTCAATGTGTGTACGTTTTGTAGCACAACAAATGTCTAAATGGTAATCCAGGTCTTTCAAGTGTTTCGTAGCGTATCAGGAGTGATTACACAAATTACTTCAATCATATGCTTCTTCAACTCATCTACAGTTTCAATTTTTTGTTTATCCACAAGAGATTTAATGAATCCCCAAGCAAAAAAGTCTAATAATGCCTGATATACTACGAAACAGTTGGAGAGAACTGGATTACTATTTAGACGTTAGTCGTGCTATGAAAGGTGCACACATCAAAATCTATGATACTATGATAGAAATCTATGATTGATATTAAAACTTGTGAGATGTTCTTTCTATTTAAATTTTTTTAAAATTTAAATTCTAATGGGTATTCCATAAAAATAAGTCATGACTTTTGGATACCTTTAGCCTGGACACCCTGTATTATAATGAAAATAAACAAATATAGGAAATATTAATGTGTATGCACCTATTCAGAACAAAATTATTCAAATAAGGAAAAACTCCACTAAGTTTTCTTTTTTACACTACTTATATAATTAAATCAATATATTTTAATCTTTCTAAATCAATATATTTCTTTTATTAGTTTAACTATTTTATAGGCATTCTCAGTGATGAAATTTAAGAATTTTAATGTTTGAAATACAATTTAAAATCATTCAATATTTATCTGGTAACCCCTTAACCTAGGAGGAAATTTACCAAAAAAAAGTTTAAAATTCCTGCTTTTAAGATGTTATTTTAAGATCTCAGTGTGACCAGGCAGTTAAGTGTTATGGAATTGTGTTTTAGATGTTAAAATAAATAAGACATTAAATGATACTTGCAATATAAACCTTTTTTCTGTAATGTATATTTAACTATTTTTTGAAAGCATGTATTGCTCAATTATTGTCATATTATTCTATATTTACTTTAAACTTATTTCAATCAAAAAATTCAAATATGCCATATTGCTCTATAAAATTATACACAATACAATCCATGAGAAATAGATACCAGTTGAAATTGCTGGATAGAATTAAGAAGAAACGTTGGAGGTTTGAAGATCTTGCTTGCTTACCAGATAGCCCACGACGAGACGCAGTGGCCTCGTTTCGGCTATTGATAGGCCATTACTGTCTGGAGGAGCACCTTTATCAGATTGGTGTATTTGCTCAGCCTTTCTGTCTACTTTGTGATCTTATGCAACCCATGAACAGAGCTCATCTGCATCGCTGTGGAGCACTTCTTGGTTGTGACTCCAAATTGCCCGATATTTGCGTGCCAGAGACTGTCTAAGGCAGGGGTTGGCAACCTTTATTACTAGGAGGGCATATTTCAGAAATGCAGGAGTTTGGCAGGCACCGCTGGTTGAAGAGGAGGAGGGGGGCTGTTAATATTTAAACATGAAAATATTAATGTGACATAAAATTTTATACATAAATTCAAGTTTTAATTTAAACAAAACAGTCTTAAAATTTATAATTAATGCGATATTGGACATTGCAAATCAGCGGCTAACTTGTAATGTGGCATATAAGTTGAATTTCTGGTTCTCAGGCATTGGTCAAAATGAGTGTCAGTGAAGCTTGATCGGTACTTTGATTTTTAAGTATTTCATATTGGAAAACAAAGATTCACAAGCATATGTCGATGTGCAAAGATAGTTCAATTTCAGAGCACATTTTGTCAACGATTGGAAACTATCCATTCCCTAAATTCCAGAATTTTTCTTCGTTATGATGTGATTTTAATTCACTGTCATTTCTTATACTTATAATTTCCAATACTAGGTCCTCCTTATTGGAAATATCAAAATATGTTGCGACTTTATGAGTCACATCCTCCTGTATATGAAAGAAAGAATTAATAAAAAATGTTAAGAATGCCTCCAATTCGTAGAATTCATCAAATGTAGATTTAAATTCTTCCAATTAGGAATCAAAATGTTTAGCAAACTGATAGGTTGTAGCATTTCCATCGCAATAATTTTATATCACCATTTTTAAATTTGGGAAATATGGTAAATTATCTTTCTCCATATGCGATTTCCAGAGCGCCAATTTAGCTCTAAATGTATTTCTCGGACTTACCATAAAAGCAAGGGGAGAGCAACACTGTAAGGAGATCAGGCTGGTCAGTTTTTGGATTCTTATAGTTTTACAATTTTTAATTTTTTTACTAAAATTAGTCTATACAACTACGAGCGTTTATTGTTCAAATATGTAAAAATTTTCGATATTTGAACGGCAGGCACTTTAAAATCATCTCGCGGGCACTGCGTTGCCGACCCCTGGTCTAAGGCAATGACTAGAGTCATTTACTTTCATGTTACTTATGTGTAATTGTGTGTATTTCCTTTTTTCCTTGTCTTGCCATTAGAAATTTTAAAAAAACTAAACTTAAATTGACAGAGAGCAGTTCCTTCACATTGCCCCCTTCCTGCTTTATTTCTCAGATAACTTACATCTGCATTATAACTCATGAAAAAACAAGAGTTAACAGTAAGGCAGCAAATATTTCTTTCAATGTAGTGATTTTTTCAAAGTTATTTTTTTATAACTATTAATTCTAACATTCATGTTTCTTGTTATAGATGAGGAAAAATCAAAATGTATAACTTTCTATAAAAGGCCATCAATGACCCTTCTAGATGCTTATCGACAAACATGGAAATCGAGACATAATCATTTTGCTAGATATAGTGATGTCAAGCCTAAAGGTAATAAAATGTTCCATCTATGAATATATATTTATTTGTAAGTGTGTTCCAAGTTTTATGAACAGTGCATTGTATAATATTCTTCTCGCCCATGAAACATTAAATAGTTTTAATGATCACAATTATTGCCATATAATAAACTAGTTGAATACCCGTGCTTCGCTACAGAGTACATTAAAATTAAATACAACAGTCAATGTATGCAATTAATGCCAAATATATATATATTTATTTATTAAAAAATCATAACAGATATTTTTATAGACAAAATAATGTAGAAGAAAATATTCAAATTAAATACAACGGTCAATGTATGAAATTAATTTGTATGTTTAATATCCATAAAACATACTAATTTGAATTATATTCTTAAAAAACTTCCATCTCAATTAGTCTAGTGATTAAATTTTATCTTTCACCATATTTAAAAAATTTTTTTTGTCAATTTATTTTGTTGTTAGGCATGTGACATAAAATTAATTTAAAGTATCACAAAAAGAAAAGAAATCACGTGATCAGCATTGAATAAATTAAATTCTAAAAATTAATCTTTAAAAATTCACCAAAAATCAGAAAATGGAGGTAAAGATTCGAAAAAGATTTCATTTTAAAGGAATTTTTATGATCTTTCTTCTGATATAAATTTTATAGCCCTCAAATTATTATTTTAAATGCAGACTTTAAAAAGTTACAAAAAAGCTTGAAAATTTAATTTTTAAAAATCTAAGAATTTTTCAAAAATCTTTCTTAGTGCACCCCTACACTGTAAGAAGAATCGCCATGCAAAATTTCAGCCCTTTAGGTCTAGCAGTTCAGTCTGTGCGTTATCTGTCAGTCAGTCAGTCATTTACAGAACTGTTTTATATATATACAGGGTGCGTTCCATAAGTAATGCGACCAAATTCATAAAAAATCATTTAATGGACATATTTGTACAATTAGTTAAAAATCTTCAAAATAGGACCCTCCTGCGTCGATACATTTATGTAGGCAGTGTTTCCAGGCCTGGAAGGCATCCTGGAAGTCCTTTTCCGGGAGGACCTTTAGAGCCGATATAACATGAGACTGGGTGTTTTCAATCGTGTCCAAATGTTTCCCTTTCAGGACTCGTTTTAGGCAAGGAAACAAAAAAAAGTCTGTAGGAACCAGGTCAGGACTGTAGGGAGGCTGGGGAACCAGTGGGGTGTGTGTCCTGGCCAGGAAATCATTGACAACGAAGGTGCTGTGGCTTGACACGTTATCGTAATGAAGTTTCTATGCGACCTTGGCGTCATTTCGGCACGTGCAACCCTCATTTTCAGTCTTTTGAGCCCTTCCAAGTAAAAAGCTACACTGACAGTGGTCCCGGGAGGTACGAATTCGTGGTGGACGATGCCTCTGACATCAAAGAAGACAATGAGCATGGATTTGATCCTGGACTTGCTCATGCGTGCCTTCTTGGGCCGGGTCGACAATGGGGTGTGCCACTCTGAACTGTGCCGTTTTGTTTCCGGGTCGTATTAAAAATCCATGATTTATCACCGGTGATAACTTAGTTTAAAATATTTAGGATCCTTTTCACACATTTCCAAGAGTTCTTGGCACCGGAGCACTCACATGTCTTTTTGTTCATCGGTCAACATTTTTGGGACCAGTTCGGCGCACACATTTTTCATGTTCAAATCTTCAGTTACAATGCGATAAACAGTTTGTTCGGCTTCTGTAGAGTTTCTGCTATCCACTAGAAGGCTCAACTGTCGGTCAGAATTCAAACAATCACACACACGCGTCACATTTTCGTCGATTCGGGAGGTTGATTGACGTCCACTGAGGGGTTCGTTGGCAACATTCTCTCGGACCTCCTTGAACGACTTGACCATCGATGATCTTGTGATTTGAACAAGCTATCACTCCCAAAGGCTTGCTGAATTAATAGAAACGTTTTGGTAGCGGACTTCCCAAGTTTAACGCAAAATTTGATAGCGTAACATTACTCCATAAAACGATCCATCGCACCGTGTTACATCAAGCTATGCATGTCCTGACTTTCCCGCAGCTCGGAGCCGACTGAGAATGGGTGCGTTATGAAGCTAACACCCCCCTCCACCTAGCCCAACAGGTTAGAGGGCACTGCGGTGTATAGTCGAGTCTGGAAAAAATTGGTCGCATTACTTATGGAACGCACCTTGTATATATAGATTTAAAGCTAAATATTTATTTAGTAGATTTATTTCTACTCTTTCATTCATAGTCAAGAATTAGGTAATTAAAAAATGATAATAACAGTACATAGTAACTGTAACTAGTGGTTTTTTTTTTGGTTTTTTTGTTGTTGTTGTTGTTGTTGTTGTTGTTGTTGCTGCTGCTGTTGCTGTTGCTGTTTTTTGTTTTTGTGCACAAGATATGTGAAAACAAATCTGAAGTGGTTGCAGTACTTAGAAAATTGATTATATTTGTCTTTGTCGTGTTTGTTTTTATGTGAAAATTTTCTGAACTGGATCAATTTTTCATTGGATGTTTTTAAGTATTGATTACTTTTAAACATTTTCCTTATTCACTATTTAATCTCAGCCCATTCAGTGCTACTTAAACTCTAAAAAGAGTAGCCCATGTGGGTAATGCAAGAGAATGTGAATTACGGATAGATGATTGTATAAAAAGGGAAGTGTTTGTAAAATTATTTATTTTACTTTAATTTTTCCATATGAGGTTTCAAATGATTTAAATTAGCCTGGAATTTTAAAGTATAAATACCAATATATTCTTTTTTAAGTTTCTTAGGTTGTTTTATTGTTTGAACTGGTCATTTTGCTTAACATTTTGCTGTTAATGACTTTAATCAGCAAACTATGGCAAAACTTTATCAATGTAGTTTTGTGGAATGTTCCTTCACTGTGAACTGAATACAGTCTATTTTCAGTGGTTTATTGCAGAATGTTACCATAACACTAAATGGATACCATACAGAAATTCTTAAAAGTTTTCTAGATTTTGAAGAATCCAGTGCAATTTCTTTCACAAATTTAATTTATTTTCCAATTATTGTACATATTTTTTTCTAAAGTAGTGTTTAAAAGTGAAAGAAACAGTTCCTAGAACAATGAATTTATTTTTAAAAAATTATTCGGTTCTTATTCAGTTTGGACATGATGTAAGAAAAATTATAAATTTTATTAAAGATCTTTGATGGAAAATTAAATTTGTTTCTCTATTTGTGCAAGAGAGACATATGTATCTTAAGATATAATTAATAATTTCAACTGTAAATCAATTTAATAAGTTCTGCTCATATTAAAAGGTTATACAGTTGAATCCGGTTAATCGGACTTGCGACTTATTTGGACCGAATCCTAAAGAACCGAAACAACTCCTATTGCATAAGCCTAGTATTATTCGCCAGCCGGTTATTAGGACCAAAATGATCGCGTCCTGATGTGGTCCGATTAACCGAAATCGACTGTATTTGTATTGTAAATGCTTTTGCTTTTTATGTCTCTCCTAAACTTTTTTTTTGTTTATGAATAGAATTTTTTTCCAGGTTAGTTGGATCACTGAATGAATTCTAATGTTGTAGCTCCAAGATAACTATTTCCCAATTTTTATTGATTAGGGTAATAATAAACCGTTCTTTTGCAATTCCAAAAAAAGAGGGTGGAGCTAAACTTGTTTATGATTAATAAAATAACAAGTTGTGTTCTACTTAAAACTTTACTGCCATAATAAGTTGAGTATTAAAAATTGTACATGCTAGTCATGGTGTATGAAATATATTCATTTTAAGATCCATCCAGATACAGCTGGTTCATATTTCTTTAATTTCTTCTAATGATCAATGAGGATCCATTTTTGCTAAAACTTCTAAAAAATTAAAAATTGAAATCATGTAAAATTTTATGAAAATGTATACCTTGAATATGTTGGATAGGAACTACTAAACGTATTGTTTTAAGGTGATGTATTTTTATTTATTAATATAAAGGACCATTATTAATGTATAAATAATGACTTATACAATATAGATGAAATTTAATAATTTGCAAATTTGGTATTCCTGAAATATCAGTGGTTTCTCAAAGTCATTTTGTCAATTCACTGGGTTCTCATTGACAACGCAAAGTTTGTGTTACAGGAACACTTTTAGAATATTTGATGTGCTCTGTTTTGCTTTTATTGTTTTATCCAAAATAAATTACAAATGTTTGGGATGGTAGATTCAACAATCAGGGATGGTAGATTTTGAGTAATTAGTGTTAACTGCTCCTTAGATTATTTGGGTAAAATAATTTGTATAAATGAGTTAAAGTTTTATTTACTTCATGTGAGTGTAGAGTGTGATTTGAAAGATAGTTACCTATATTTTTAAATCTGAAGAAGTTTGTTTTTCTATCATTGTTATTAAAAGTTATTTTCTTTATGTTATATATTTCTAAGTGTTAACAGAAGATAACTAAATCAGTATTTTTTTTCAGTAGTTTAAAATTGCATAATTGAATAAAATAGCCACTTGTAAAATCTTTCTACTTTTTATCTCAAGAATGCCCGTGCATTGAATCTAAAACATTAAACAGAATATCAAATTAAACATTTTCTATTCCTTTTTTTAGAAGAAAAGAAGCCAACCGTGAGTGAATTGGCCAATCAAAAGGGAATACTTCAACAAGCAAATGGATGGAAGATATATCATCTTACTGCCCAGATGGATGAAGTTGTAAGTCCCAATCTCTCTTTTTTTTTGGGGGGGGGGGGGTCATTACTTTTTAGTCCTGATCAATATGTACCATTTAAAGCCGTAGTTCCAAACCCATGGAAGTCTGCGGACCACTAATCCAGAAATTGAACCATATGCAGACCACCACCATCACCCACCGACTTGAGAGGGGGAACCTTCCGGGGGGGGTATAGAATATCCGTCAGGCAAAAGGGATACAGGATTGCCATACTCACATTTTAATATATCATATTCTAATAATAAAATAATTATGTTAAACTTTTAAGAAATTTTACCATATGCAGACCACCACCATTACCCACCGAGTTGAGAGGGGAAACCTTCCGGAGGGGGTATAGAATATCCATCAGGCAAAAGGGATACAGGATTGCCATACTCACATTTTAATATATCATATTCTAATAATAAATAATTATGTTAAACTTTTAAAAAATTTTACCATATGCAGACCACCACCATTACCCACCGAGTTGAGAGGGGGAACCTTCCGGAGGGGGTATAGAATATCCATCAGGCAAAAGGGATACAGGATTGCCATACTCACATTTTAATATATCATATTCTAATAATAAAATAATTATGTTAAACTTTTAAGAAATTTTACCATATGCAGACCACCACCATTACCCACCGAGTTGAGAGGGGGAACCTTCCGGAGGGGGTATAGAATATCCGTCAGGCAAAAAGGATACAGGATTGCCATACTCACATTTTAATATATCATATTCTAATAATAAATAATTATGTTAAACTTTTAAGAAATTTTAATTCAACACCTAATAGTCATTGGATATATTTTGCCCATCTAGTTCAGCGAACATTGCTTTCAAAATCCTCATTTATTTGGTAACTTTTTTTTTTAATGTGGTGCCGGACCACTCACGAGGTTCTCGTGGATCATCTATTGGGAACCACTGGTCTAAAAGAGATGGGTTTAAGAACCATTGCAACATATTTTAGTCATCTTTAGAAAGTAACTCAAATTTCTTTTTGTAGATTGGATTAGAAGATACTGTCTACTCTCGGTTGTCTGATTTGTTGGAATTTGTCGAAAATGATTCTCCTGGTATGAAGAATTGGAATAGTTTAAATGGTGATGAAGTCCGAATTATAAATAAGCTCACTGACTTGATTAAGGTAATATAGTCTAACTTGTTCTTAAAATTGTTCCTAATTCTATAGTTACCTAAGTATTTGGTCTCTTGCTCTCTTTAGAGTTGATTTTCCTTTATCTATAACTGAGTATTGTTTATATATACAGTTTGTAAGAGCTCATATATATTTTTTTTAAATGTGGTTTTAATCATAATGCTATGTATGTGTGTTTGTGTATGTATATATATTTGCATTAATTCATATATACACACTTCTGTTGACTTTCCTTCAGTCATAAAATTAACCTTAATTCTATTCATAGCATTTGGAAAGTAGTTATTTTGTCGAAGGAGAATTTGTATTCTTAACTATAGTTGCATATATGCTTTTCGTAATATTTAATTCTACTGTTTTTTATTAAATCTTTATTCCTAGGGTTTTAGTGAATTAACGTTCAAGAAATTAATTATTTAATTACTGTTTAAATTATTTTGTGCTGTTGAAAATTCCAAGTCTTAATTTACTCATAGTTTCCATGGGATTTTTGGAAGTTTTGTTTCACATAGATGGGTCCTGAAAGTTCTCAAAACGAATAGCTATCTGGAAATATGAGAAAAGTTTTTGAATTATATTTTCATCTCCAGAATCCTGGAAATTTCTGGAAAATTCAAAATTATTTCAATTAGACCATGCAAGAGTTTTGGATCATATATGTTTTACCTTGATTTGGGTGAGGGTATGTTTTCAGAAATGCCAATTTTGATTTTCTTTTTTATTATTATTATTCATGCTCACCTTGATATATTGTCCTGCAATCAAAACTAAAATACTCGTCTCAAAAGTACTACTCTATATTTAAATCCTTTGTTGTCACTTTAGTAGATTCCAGTTAATCGGACCACATCAGTACGTGATCATTTTGGTCCTAATAACCGACTGGTCCGATTACACAAACATGCCCTATTAGGCTTATGCAATAGGATTTGTTTTGGTTCTTTAGGATTCAGTCTGAATAAGCGGCTGGTCCAATTAACCGGATTGAACTGTATTTATAATGAGAAGGACAAGATTAGTGTATATGATATTTTTAATTTCCTCATATTTAATACATTTGGGAGGAACTTTCAACAGCCCATTTGGTTAGTAGGTTAAAGAAATATAGATTGCTTTTTATCAGAATCCTAAAGATGTGCATGAAAGTCTACATAAACTATTACATCTATTTCAGGAACTCAGGATAGAAAGGGCAAATATAAAATTCAAGGTGTTGGGAAATCATGCTTAAAGTTTGGGAGTGCTATCACGATAGAAAGAACAGATATGGATTTTAACAATAAAAACCTTAAATTCAGTATAAAATATTTTATACTTTTATTATTAGAGAATTTTCACAAACTAATTTTTAAAATGTCAGGGTTTTTTATTTACCCTTTCTCTTCCGAGCTCCTAGTTTTTTAATTATTGATATTTTTTTATTTTTTTTTACTTTTATATTACTTTAAATCTCTGGATCAATATTTATTTGGTATAATATAGACCAAGGCTGAATTCAGCTTGAAACATTTTGTCTGGAAAAAAAAAAAAAAAAAATTGCGATCTTAACAAGGTGAGCAGAAAATAAGTGAAACTTCGGATCCAAACCTCCTTGTAAAATTGTGAATATTAAAACATTTTAACACAAATAATGTAAATAATTCAGCATGAAATAATACATATAAAGAAGGCATAGACAACCGAACAGATTAACAGAAAACCTACCTTAGCATTGAAAAAATTTTAACTTTTCAATAAAAGATAATGCAGTTGCAACAAATGCTCATACTGAAAACAGACAAATATAGCTAAAAAGTAAATAATTCAACAGAGAAAAAAATAATTACTAACAGGAAGAATGCAGACAAAATAAACCGAAATCACATACTTCGGCTCAACGCACCATAAATGCAAGATTCTGTAGCTAAACCATATTATGAGGCAACCGACTGGTCTCTTTACTTCAAGGGGGGACTTTCTGAATAGGATGCAGGCCTAACCCTTAGTTCCCTCTTGAGGTAACTGATTTGGTTCGGCCTCCTGATGAAGAGACCAGTTGGTTGCCTCTTTATATGGTTTAGTTCTTTTACTGCTACAGAATCTTGCATTTATGGTGCATTGAGCCCTAAGTCTGTGATTTTGGTTTATTTTGCCTGCATTTTTCCTGTTAGTAATTTTTTTTTCTCTGTTGAATTATTTACTTTTTAGTTATATGTAAAACATTTTACTTATATCTTGCAAAAATGTGCAGCTGAAATAATATTTCCTGGAAACAGAATTTTATTGATTCATATATATATATATATATATATATATATAAGAAGCTGCTGGCCGTTTCAATGTCAATAATATTGAATATATTTGTTAAAATTGAGTTAGAGATATTTCAGGGTGTCTACTAACATGAAAAGTCACGAAATGGGAAAACGGTCACGAAAAGTAACAAAATTGAAAGGAAATGTCACAAACTTTTTCAATTAAACAAAATTTTATCGATATAATGTAGAATAGAAAATATGCTCCTAACTGGTACAAAAACACGAAGATCAATTTTTGCCTACTTTGTGACACCGCATCGGAAGAAAGATAAGAGTATCTGCGGGGAAATGCATTGTATTCTTCCCCACTGCGGGAATGAAGACCTCATACACACAATACGATTTCGGTTTTATAATCGTTTTGTGTCAACCAAAAGCTGTGTTGACACGATTCGGTTTTTCTTTCACCACATACGGTTTTCCCGTCCGAGGTTTTCTCTCTCCCTACGTAACATCTCCGATATGCAGGTTTCCCGCCGAGTATACGGTATGTAACGGGTGAAGCTGAAGCTTCTCCCGCCAATGACATAACAGGCGATGCATTCAACTATGAAGCTCTCTTACATGGGAGATATTCCTCCGCCCAGGACCGGCGGAATAAAACTGCATGCTTATTCAAATTTTAATTTTTAAATAAAAAATCAAATTTTTTAAATTTTTATTTACTGTCTTAATTTCAATATTTTTGCTCCAAATTGTTTTATACATTTACTGAAATGTATTACACAAGATTGTGCATGGTCTTTTAGATTATATAATATTAAATTTTATATTATTTTCGGTTAAAAAATGGTGAAATATCGGGGAGTCTCAGTCCAGTTTTAACATTAGTATGTATTTTAAGGTCATGAAAGTCATGAAATTTACTTTCTCAAAAGTAGTAGACACCCTGTATTTTCGTGTTTGGAGTTCTGGAACTTTTCTCGGGTAAATGAGTTGCAACCCTAATGAAATATCTCTGTGGAGGGGGAAATAAACCATGTTTACTAATCTGTAAATGTTCTTATATTTTCAGGGTAACCTACAGCGAAGCAAAATTGTTCAAGAGCAGGTAACAGAATCAAAACAACAGGCTGTGAAAGTTCTTGATCATAAGACTAATGTAATGGAAATGGTCAATAAGTACGTTAGCAAGCGTCCTCTCAAGAAAAAAGACAAATCATGACTACTATAGCAACACCTGTACAGTTATGTAACTTTCAGACACTTAGATTTTTAATGAAGCTATACAATGAATACTCATTTGGAGAGCTTTAATGTTTGTACTGAAATTACTTTCCTTTTGTAAATTTCCACATTTTAATGCAGCTGTTTTGTGGGTGAAAATTTGTAAGAGCAAATTAACTATTTTTACAAGCTATTGTTTTAAATAAACTAAGCTTGTTTGAACACCTGCTGTTGATACCACTGCATGACCTTGCTAATGAACTTCTTGCTTCTTAGTTTTAACTTTATGGGGAGAAATATAATTTATTTCTGAAAAAAAAGAAAATATTTTTAAACCCCAAACAAGGGGGTTATTTTCAATTTTTCCTTTAATTTTTTATAAATCAAAGGATGCAAGGCAGAGTTCGTACACATTTTAAAAATCTGGTCTAATGTCCTTGGTTTACATTTCTTTATTTAAAGTCTTTAAATGTGCTGAGTTATTGCAAAGGCTCTTGATTTGTTAACCTTTAGGGATAGATTTTAATGAAACCCGAATTCATATGGTTGCCATATTTGGCAGTCTCTCGCTAGTCAAGAGTTTTACAGGTATGAAACAACATACAGTTAAAAGAAATTCCTACTCTCCTTATGAAGCATTCAAGTTGAACATTAACGTGTATGTAGATATAGACTGTTGAAGGATAAAAATTATTTTGTGTAAAATTTATAATGCTATGTTACTCAAAGTTCTTGACAATGTAATATATGTGTATTACATAAAGTTTTAATTCATTATTTTAATAGCTTATTCTTAGCTTTCAACACCTGAAGACTTTTATTTCAAGGTCAGATATGGTGAATACATGTTTAAAAAAAAATAGCTTCTTCCTAGTTGTACTTTTATTGTTTGCTCTCTCTTCTCTTTATTTTCTTGTTTAGCATAGGGGACATATCTTCTAACTTTATAAGCTTTCAAATGTATATATATTATGATTCAGTTAAAATAGTTTTACTGTCACTTGAACAGAAGTGAAAATATGTGATTACAATGAACCTTTCTAAAACTCGGGCAAGGATTTTCTTTTCTTGCAGGTAGAGTTGTTTTTTACATGATTTTAATTTCTCTTCCATGTTTAAAATCCTCTTTTGCACCATAAAAATTTCTCTGCAATAAATTTTACTTTTCCTTTCTTTTTATCAGTTAAAGAATCATAAATCTTAATTTCCCAAGGTGTGTAGCTGTGTTTTTCTAAAAGATATGGCCATAGTAACATGTAATACAGTACAACCTCCCAAATCTGGAGTTGTTCAGGACACGGTAATTAATACCAGATTTGGGAATTTTCCGGATTTAAGAGGTTTTTAAATAACACTACAAAATTTTTGGAAAAAAATAAACACACTTAAAAAAATGTAAAATGGTTTAATTATTAAATAAACCTGAATACAGAATGTATAATTACATTATAATTTAAACATTTTAGTCAATGTCTGTTTATTTAGTTTTGGCTTATTAGAAATTTTTTCTTGAATACTATATACTGCCATAATTTCATGTTCTGAGATAAAATTCCGCTGTTCTAAGCCAAATATTGTTTTATCTAATGATTTTATCAGGTTTTCCATTGACATTCTTTCGTTTTCGGGGCATTCTGAATCACTTTCACGATTGCTGTCATCATAACCTTTGTTATTTACCACACTATCAATAATTTCAGAATCATTCAAAGAACTGACGATCGGCACATTTCCTCGTTGTCTAAAACTTCCTGTATGTCCGATTTATCCAAGTTAATGTTGGCTTTATTTGCACATTCCAGTAATTCTTCTATTTCAGCTTCTTTCCCAGACACTTGAAAGCCTTTAAAATTGCCCCTGTCACTTCCTTGGAAGGAAACTTTTTCCTTTTTCTTTTTTTAAACCAATTATTTTGGTAGCGACATCTATTGGTAAAATGGAAAAGTAAAATTGGCCATTTATTAAAACTTTCCGGATTTGGAAGGTTGTACTGTATTTAAAATGTTGAAGTGTTTCATTGGAACCAAGAATGAATGAAAATTCGATCACTGTGTTCTTATTGAAAAATGTGAGGAACCATTGTCAATTGTTTAATTACGTGCAATGAAATTCGAGCTCAATTGAAGATGTATATATGTGATCCTTTATAGTGTGTTTTCTTTACAATATTTTTTCCAGTTGGGATATTCCTTTTCTATTAAAATTTTTAAGATAGAATTTTAGCTTTAAAAATATGTATAGATGTATTTTCAATTGCATGAATTTTGCTGACTTTATAACTTCTTTATAAAGATGTATGTTTGTGAGAAACTCTTGCCATTTTTAAGATAGGTGCAAGTCCAAAGCATTTTCATTATAATAATTTGTTTTTGTTGAGCAGTGTGATAGAAGGGAGTATTGAATATTGTTTCGTTTGATGAACTTTGTATTTTTTGAAGCATTCTATTTTCTGTGCTGTATTTTTATGTTTAGCTTTTCTTTTATTTGGATAACTGTGAAAACACCTGAGGGTTGCTCATGCCATCTTAAATCAATATTATATTTAATCTACCCTGGTTTTCTTATTTAGGGCATCTACCCAATCTTGGAAGTCCTCAAAACCATTGAAAGGGTATGAAATAGTTAATTCATTCCTCCAATGTATATCATATAATAATTTTAAAACTTACTTTAGGGTTGCAAATTTTTCTATAAAACTGTAAGATAACATCTACAAAAAAAAAAAAGGGCAAAATAAGTTCGAAAATTTTCAGAAATGCTTGTGAATTCAATTGTAGGTTACAAATTATATTATTCTATTATGTGGTTATACTTGTATTCTTCATTGAAAACACATAATTGCATAAGCACACACATCAAATTAAATGAATTGTTGAAGACAGGTATTCTGCTTTTATTTAGTATTTCATCGAACATGACTTCTCTTTTTTTTTTTCTTTAAGTCATTTATAAAGCATGATCATGATACATTCAGTATTTAAGTGCCAAATTAAATTGACTTAAATGGGATGCAACCCAGGAAAATGTACTTTAAGGTGGGAAAATTAGTTTGTAGCTATTGAGTACATCTTATTCAACAGACTTTGAGGAGTATTTATTTTTTTTTAAATCCTGCTTGATTAGTTAGAAAATGAGGAAACAGACTTTGAGGAGTATTTATTTTTTAAAAATCCTACTTGATTAGTTAGAAAATGAGGAATATACAGCATTTTTAAAAAAAATCATAGTTTTGACTAGATTATATTTTGACTATATCGACTTGACACAGCAAACTGCATATCGTAGAAGACTAATCATTTTTATACATGTTGCCAAAGTTACTAGAATCAGTTGACGTTTAAACCTGAAAATAGGTAATTTAGCCTTGAGCGAGGTTTTTTTTGTTCTGATATGTAATTTACATTTCTGACTGAAGGTCCTATTCATGGGTTGCATCACGAATGCTTCTTTTCCCAAGTTTGTTTTAAGACATAATGAAATTGTCTTAAAACATAATTTCATTATGTCTATGCTTTCAGTAATTATTAAAGTAATGCTTAAAGTGGGAGAGCATAGTGATTTGTTAAGTAGATTAAGTTTGTGTGGGTCTTAAGTGGTATGTTATCACTAAGCCCACTATATTTATATGCCAGTTTCCATAAGTTTTTTTTTTTTTTTTTTAACTCATTGAAAAGAAGAAAAAAAAGATTGCTTGTATGTTGTTCATTATTGTTAAAGCATAATATTTATAAAGCTATTTAACTGAAAGTGGAGGTCTTTAAATGATTGATATTTAATAAATTTGTAAGAACCCTCTAAACTAACTTAAAATATCCTGAGTCATATTGTCATATGTTCTGAAAATGCACCCTTGTGATGCAGTTTTAATATACCAGCTTGAACTAAAAGAAGTGTGTAATTAAATCGAAATGAGACCAATTATAAATTAATATCTTAAGAATAGGATGGAAAATGGTTCTTTAATGTTGTAATTGTAGTTAATTGTCTTGTGTGATGAGTATGCATTTTTTTCTTTTAATTATTTTCAAGGTTCTGAAAATGAGCATTGAGGAGTTGTTTTTAATCTGTAATTTTTAATTAACGTTTTATAATACATGTAATTTTTGCAAACATATACCATGTGATAAAACTCTTCAGCTCATATTAGGGTAAATATTAAATGATACAATTTGATTTGTAAATTGTTTGGACTGTAAAACAGATGATACAGTTAAACTTATAGGTGCACTATCAAAATTTTTGAGGTATTCCAAATTTTTGAAATTTTGTGATCAATGATATATTAAATGTCATGTATTAGTCAAAACATATCTAAGATCTAGTAAAGAAATATCCTACTGTAAGTATAAACAGTTCTAGGCATCTCTGAACCTTAAAGCTCAATTTTTAGCATCTTGAATTATAAAAATGTGATAGCCGTCTGTTACTGTAGGATAAAAAAAAACTTTCATGAAAGAATGTGAAATAATCATATTTATCTTCTTTTACTCAAAGATTTTTCTAACTTTTGAATTAACTGCATTTAAAAAGAAGGAAAATCATATTTTTAAGGATAAATGTAAGTCAAATGATGAATTGTGACTATAAAAATAAATAAGTGTAAAATAAGTTACATTTTCACTTGTGTGAGTAGCTTCTGTGTACATTTTTATGTGAAGTATACTTCCTGATAAAATTCATACCTAAACTTGACTTTCTAAAATTCAGGCTGCTTTTAAATGAGTAATTAATTCATTCAAATTTCCTTAGTATGTGTTTGATTTATATTACAAGAATGATTTATCTATATTTTCTGTAAATTAAGTGAAAGACACTCATATTTTTCTTGTGTTTTACCTATGTTGAAATAATGTGTAAGAATTATATACCAGTGACAGATATTTTTGCTTGGGCAATAAATGTTTTATGTATGTAAAAATATTTGTGAACTTGTACATGTATGTAAAATATATATATATATACATAAATATATATAAATATATACTGAGTTATATAAACTTTATTCATGTAATGTATTATACTGAAAATAGTTTACATTTGTAAAAAGTTTTAATATCATTTGTTTCATAAAATCATTGAATGCATTTATATATTGCACAATTTTCATCTTTGAGTTGAATTTTATCATCATTCATATATGTTAGAGAAATTTGATAAATGCCTCCATAAAGTGAATAAAGTGTTCCATCTTTTATATGTGTTTCTTACATGAAAATGAGTCAACACAATTTTTCACCTGTATTTTCCTAATTGATTAACATACATATTAAATTTGGGAAGGAAATCCCCCCCCCCCTCTCAGTTTTTATCCTACCTTTCATTTTTGCATGGAAATATCAAGTAAAGAGAGAAAACATCCTTTTTGCTAATTTAACCCTTCAGCATGTGTGCCCATGTACAGAGTGCAACATTTTTATAATTTTGAATGGTTTGTTTTTACATGTAAGGTTTGAATGTTCTAAGCAGTTTCTATTTATAGCTACACCCTTTTTAATGCAGGTCTGATTTTCTGACCCTTCTATTCCTTTCCATTCATTGGTAGTCATGATTTAACCGTGGTAAACCAATGATTATACTGAATTACAATACGACAAAAGCAGGAGTTGATGTCATCGATCAAATGTGTAGCTATTATACGGCATCCTGCATATCACAAAGATGGACAATCTCATTGTTTTTTAGATTTTTTGACATAATAGGAATGAATTCTCAAGTTGTCCTTAGATCCAATAAACTGGACAGTTTTCAAATAAGACAATTGTATTTGCATTCTTTGGCCTTTAATTATAAATATATCTCAATATTATAAACATTTTATATCTTGCCATAAAACACACAATTATCATTTTCAATTTGAAAAAAAAAGTTTATTACAAAAGGAATAATCAAGGTTGAAAGAGATGTTGCACTTTGTGCCACGCACACCAGCTGGTGTACCAAAAATTGGCACACCCGCTGAAGGGTCAAAGTTCTGGTAGTGTAAAATGTGTGTGGGGGAGGAAATGTGCCCCTCCCTCAACTTAACTTGAAATAAATTAAAACGTTAATAGAAGTTTAGCTAAAATCAGAAAATTGTAGAAAACTTTTAAGAAAGTGGGGGATTTCCCGCTTTTTCAAACTGTGAAACTAAAGATTCCGATTATGTCTTTAGCCTTAACATAGTTTTTAACAATGATATGACCCATAACAAAAATTCGATGCTATATTTTTTTCTCATTTTATTTATATTACATTTATTTTTCTCATTGTATAACTTTTGAATATTACTCAAACATCAATTTTAATGTTATTCAATTTCAAAAATATAATATTTCACATTTTAAGGACCATCTGGCAGTCAATGTATGGAGAAGGGCCCTAGGTGAATTCAATTCGTGCCCCCTCAAAAGTTAGAAGCATGCTACGCCTCAGGGTAAATACATGCTTCTTAAGTTAAACTATATGTTGGAAGCATTTTATAAGCTTTTTCCCTTATAATTATGTTTTGGAAATGCGAAATTTTAATATCTTATACATTTTGTTTTCTTATTTGTTTATATAGGTAGAACTGATCTTGTCCTAAAAAGTTATTTTGGAAAAATAAAATAGTTCAAATGGATTGGGAATGGAATATTTTAGTTCATGGAAGAAGAGAGGATTTTAAAGCAAATAAATAAAACTAATACTGATAATAAAAATTTTCTTAATGGGGAGAGAAAGAGGAAATTTAATTTTCTTATAAACAATTAAAGGAAAAAAATGTCATAATGAATGTAGAGACCAATTCAGGCAGTTTATTGATATATAATGTGTAAATCATAAATCTAATATATAAAGGTGTGTATTTTACCATATTCAAAGTTGATGAAAAATATATATACTTCTATAAAAGTATTCTATAAGCATTTTATCCTGCAAGAAATTTCATTTTCTGAAAAAGTGTACTTTTAGCTAATTGGTTTACCCATCAAAATGTCCCATTTGTTAAACCCATCAGCAGCATGAATAGCCCTGTAAGGATGGATATATATAAGTTCAACAATTTGGATGCATACTTCATGGATTTAAAAAGTAAACAAAAAATTTTATCCTGTTTAGTAATGAAAACCTTGAATTTTCTTTGACAAAATTTACTGAGCATTATCTTGTCTGCTTTCATTTATTAATGTGGAGTGTAATAATATACCAACCAAAAAGAACAAAATTCCTTTGTTTCTAAAGATGACTGAATGTTAAATATGGTAGAATACGAATATTAATTTGTGAATATCTGTTATTTCAATAAAATAATTGTAACCATCCTTAAATTAATTAAACCATGAAAAAAACGTAGATTTCTGCAGAGGTATTACAGTAAACACTTTAGAAGACTGAAACGGGACTGACGGGATTGTCAGTTCTACTACTTAGAGAGGAGAATAAAAAAACTGATTCATATCAGACCTCCTTATATTTATTACACATGATACAAGATAAAATCAAAGGGGGGAGAGCTTATATCTTTGAAGGAACAATGATCTTCCCTTGGGCTTGGCAGATGTTAGCTCTGAAAAGGAAACTGGACGTCAGTAACTTTGCATCTTAACACTTTCATTCATATTTAAATGGATTCAGATCTATTAAGTATACTACTCAATCTAGTTGAGGGATAATCTTAACTAGATAAGTTCAACCAATAGACTAAACAGGGGTAGACATCATGCATCAGAAGAAATTAAAGGCCCACAGCAACCTTGAAAATCTTTACTTGTATGATGCATACCTTTGACCTGTTGCTGAACCTCTATAGTACATATGCAGATATATTCCATAACAGATAACATTTATCATGATTCCTCCCGATATAGTCAAACCACGACTATTGAAACCTAGGTCTTTCACAAATATTTGAAAAAGTTATGCTCTGCAGGTCAGTGGCGTAGCGAGAGGGGGTCTATCACGCCCCGAGCGCCACTCGCAGAGAGACGCCAAATGGTCCCAAAATAACTATATAACTAAATATTACTATATGTTTTTCGGGGGGGGCGCCAAAAAGGTATCGTGCCCCGGGCGTTAATTATGCTCGCTACGTCACTGGCGTTAACAACTTATAACAGGCCATTTATGGCGTCATATTACCAAATGATGTATGTTATTTTCTAGTTGGCTCAGAAAACGCGCAGCATGGTACTATTTGTAACCGTACCTCGGTCTGCATCATAAAAAGACACCTGCCATGAGGTAGGAGAGATTTTTTTTTTAAATCCGATAGTGATATGTGCTCGGACTACTGCAATTTTAATTGCTCACGTATGTTAGTACATCAGTATTAATTTTGACCGAACTGGTCGCTATGTTTTCAGTTCAATAAACTGATTTTATTTTAAAAAAACCTGCTTTTTTATATTTTTCAAGTCACTAGTACATGGTTACGGCCATAGGTAGACATGTGTAGACAGATTTTTATTTTAAATGTATCTGGCATCAAGCAGGTGGACGTAAGAAAATCAGCCAGGTATGACGCCAACACGTCCAATTTCCAGATCTACAAATAGTAGTAATTCCTACATCTGAGTCTGTGTGTATAACCCGTAATTGGCAGCAGTGTTAGAAAAATAAACTTTTGTTTAGTATCGTATCTTTACTTTATAAAACCCTCTGCATTCAAAAGTATCTTCAAATTAAAACATGTGGCAACGAGGGCGTATACTTGCGTGAAATCACTTGAATCTGACTATTTGGTGAATGATATTGAAGAAAGTTCCAGCTATTTTAAGTTTTATGGGAGCTTCAGCTTATAGATTATTGGAGAACTTGTAAAGCCTAAACTGAAGCATGATGAATTAATGAAACTGCTATCAATCCACTTAAATCCGAAGCTTTTGAAAATGAGGGAAAGTTTCCGATTTTACAAGTGTAATCAATTTGAAGGTGAGCAAATTTCTCATTGTGCAGATTCGCAAAAGTTATTTATGCTTTGCCAATTTTGGTTATAATTTAAGTATGATGTTGCGTGATACATTATTAATGGGTTTTCGAAACAAAAGTAAACAGAAAAAACTTTTAGCTGAGTATTAAAAAAGTAGGAGTATCGCTTTTGTAATGGACTCAGCATACGCGATGTTTGCGGAATTGAGAATCAAATTGCATGATTAAAAGCTGCATAGTTTTCAAAATAAGTTTACTAAAACAAATAATTCCAAGTTTAAGAGACTAGAATCTGCTGAAAATGTAAGATTGTCTCATAGGTGCTAGAGATGTGGTAACTGTGAGCATTTAGCTCGTAAATGTAAACATAAGAATACTCAATGTAGATATTGTGAAATGAACATGTGGCAAAAGTATGCCGCTTAAAGTGATATGAATCGCCTAAATGAGTGAGTGTTAGTTCTCGTACTGTACCAATTAACAATGTAAGCCGTCTTTTAAAGCTATCAGCGATCTGAATTCCGCAGACGAATTTTAGTTTGGTATGAGTGGCAAGGTGATTGGAATATGGAAGTAAATAACAAGCTGAGACAGGTTAATGGTGGTTGGCCATCTGCTCCACTGCACTGTGCAGACGTCATATTGACACGTTTAAGAATTGGACATTCTCTTGTGACACATCGGCACTTGTTGTTGGGCGAGAATATTCCTCTTTTTGAACATTGCCAGTCACCACTCACAGTGTCACATATCTTGACGTCTTGCCCCACTTTTCAATCCCACTACACTACAGGTTTTACCATGTTTTTATTAACTTGCTTTCTTGTTTGTGGGTGTGTTTGGCAAAAATCTTGCAATCGATTTTTAACTAACTTCCCGACTAGCTAGACATTTGAAACTTTTAGAATAGATCAGAACACGATGACAATGCATTATTTTAATACTTTTAGCCATCTTTATTCCATATTTTAAAATCCATTACGTAAAAATACGAGAAGCGTCTGGAGCCAAAAGTAACTGCGCTACAGGCGCCATCTATTAACGTAATAATGAACCAAGCATATTACATTTTCATTACAATGGGATAATTTTTATTTATGCCCACATGCTAGATTCAACAGAAAATTAAAAAACATGGTATATAAAAAATTTTATCTTGTAATTATTATTAACTTGCTTGCTTGTTTGTGTGTTTGTCCAGTACAAATCTCGCAATCGATTTTTAACTAACTTCCCAACTAGCTAGACATTTGAAACTTTTAGAATAGCCCAGAACACGATGACAATGCTTTTTTTTAAATACTTTTAACCATCTTTAAGCAGAATTAAATTAATTTTCAGTTAATTTTGTTTTGTAGACTGGTGCAGCCATCTATTGGCCGGAACGGGAACGAAAAGTTAAATGCAAGTTAACTTCCAATTAACTTTATTTTCTTTCAAGTTGATGGGATAATTCATCAAAAAAAAAATTTTCAAGTATTTATTAATACATAGAATTGACAAGTTTATATGATTCAACAGAAAATTTAAAAACATGGTATATAAAAAGTTCTTTTTATCTTGTAATTATTTGGTTTCAGTTCACCCAATCTGTCAGATCTGATTAGTCTTGTGTTTGGCGCTTCATGTCCTGTTTTGGACCTTGCGCCATTAAATTCCAATCAAACATCTTTTAAAATAAGAGAAATTTTATTGAAAGTTTTGATTGAAAAGGAAAAAAAGTTTACTTGAATTAGATGCTGCAGCTACCGTGTCATGTATGAATGTAACTGATTTTTAAAAAAAAGTCCTGCAGTAGCAATTAAAAAAACAAGTTTAATTCTTCGTAACTTTGATAATTCTACCCTAGTGTCACTCGAGCAAGCTGCAGTTAGGATTCAGTACTGTACAAAATAGTAATAAAGAAACCATTTGTTATGTAAATGAAAAAGTGCAGTTCTCGGAAGAGGGTCACCTCTAAAGTCCAACACTGACTGGAGGGAAATAAAGCAATTCACGCAGGAAGTTCTAATACTCATGTGAATAAACTATTTGTTGCTCCAAATGTACTAAAAACTTCTAACATAGGTAAACCGGAAAATTTTTGCAAATGGAACCAGTATTTATTCAACCTCGACCCGTACCATTTGCTTTAAAGCAGTCATATTCAACCTTTTAACCGTGTTTTTATTAACTAGCTTTCTTTGTGTGTGTGTTTGTCCGGTACAAATCTTGCAATCGATTTTTAACTAACTTCCCGACTAGCTAGACATTTGAAACTTTTAGAATAGCTCAGAATACGATGACAGTGCATTATTTTAATACTTTTAGCCATCTCTAAGAAGATTTGAATTCACTTTCAGTTAATTTTGTTTTGTAGACTGGTGCAGCTATCTATCGAACGGGACCCGGAATGAAAAGTTAAACGCAAGTTAACTTTCAATTAACTTCATTTTCTTTCAAGTTGATGGTATAATTCATCAAAAAAATTTTTTTAAGTATTTATTAATACATAGAATTGTCAAGTTTATATGATTCAACAGAAAATTTAAAAACATGGTATATAAAAAGTTCTTTTTATCTTGTAATTATTTTCTCTCGGGCCACAAGCATATATGCTTGCTATGGTACGTGGACCGCAACATAGTACATTATTATTATATATATTTTTTAATATGTTGGGACAAACTTTTGACTATTTTAGACAAATCAGGTTTATACCTGCTACGTGCTACTCTCAATACATCATCAAGGTAAGAATCAGTAAGCCGATTTCTATATATATTCATCGCATATCGCTGCCCGGCAAGAAAAGTGACACAAGTCAAAAAATGACAATTTTGAGGTTATGTCATTGAAAAATATGTATGAAGTGCCCCCATCGTGCACGAAAAGCGATACATCTGTATCTCATAATTCGTCCACCTGAGGTAGCTGTATCAGTTTTATTGTAACGCTAGTTCAAGCTGTATAGTATTCTTTTAAGTTGATTTTTCTCAAATGCTGCAATTTTGAGTTGTGTCACTTTTCTTACCATTGTGCGATATGTCATTTTGAAATTGGATGTTTTTCAAAGATGCGTTGAAGTGAACAACGTGAGCAGCAGGTGGCACATTTTTCTATTTTCCAGGCACTCATTTTAAAAATTCTGCTTACAAAAGCACCTGCCTCATAATGAGTGAGTGTTTCAGATGCTGAAGAACTTTGCCAACAGTCTGTACTGCAAATATTACTTCTTACCGGTCGAAGAGCGCCACAAGGTAAGTGATGCTTTTGATCAGTTGTACTCAGTGCTCAATAGTAATACTGCTAAAGATATTAAGGATTTTTTTCACATTTTTCACCTTGTGGATTACTTAAAGAGGAATTGGTCAGGATGGAATACTACCATTTTTGCTAAATTTAACGCGGAATTATTTTTAACTGAGAACGGTACTATAGATTATAGAACTAAAGCTGCTAAACGTCAGAGAGAAGACTGTTTCTTCCCTGGATCCTAGTATTATAACTACTACTCGTAACTCTGAACAGCCGACCGCCGCTGCTACTGATAACCTTGAAGTCATTACTTCTTCTGAAGCTGTTGATATGGAGACGCAAGATTCTGTGGAACCTAAGCGCTTGCAAAAACACCATATTTACTTTGAATCTGGGCCAAATTATAAAACCCTAATTACTCTAATTAAAGGCATCTGTCCTGAAGCCGAGCCAGAGATGGCCGGCTCTCTGATTCACGTTGTTTTCACGAATGTCGTGAGTTATAAAAACGCTCAAGAATTACTAACTAAAAATAATGTGCCATTTAGAATAATCGATCCGAGGTCGGAAAGGCCAAGTAAGATCTTAATCAAGGGCTTACCCGCTAATACTGATAGGCAAGACATCTACGACGCTCTGGCTAACATTGGCATTGAGCCTATTAAAATCGCGTACTTAACCAACAAGAGAACTAAAACTATTTTACCGCTATTCATGGCTTCCCTCAAACCGTCACCAAACAACGATAATCTTAACAAACTTACCAGTATTAATTTTCTTAAAATTACTATTACCCCCTTCAAAAATTCAGGAACGGCTCAATGCTACAACTGTCAGCGGTTCGGGCATGCGAGCACCACTTGTAATCTCACACCCAAATGTCTATTATGTAGTGGGAGACATCAGGCTAGGATTTGTCCCATTAAGGGAAATCCTGAGCTATTCAAATGTGCTAATTGTGGAGGCAACCACACTGCCAATTACACCAAATGTTCTAGACACCCTAAAAACATATCTAAATCCAAAAAAGACACCAACACTAGTAATTCTAATAATAATACCAACACCAACTTCATTCCTGCCCCAATCCCAAACACTTCTGCTTGGAATAAAAACATCGATCACACTAATCACATAAACTCTCCGGCTTCTAGCAAAACCAACTCTGACTCCATTACTGACATTCAAAATAACGCTCCTAGTGCTTCGGAACTAGTTTACGCTAGAACCGCGCCTAGGAAAAAAATTGATATAGAAAAACCGATTTCCAAATATTCTGCTCAATCTAACCATACTAATGATAACCACACTACTAATAATAATGGCCTCTCCGACTTCTCGGAAATTATTAAATACGTGAAGGAATTTTCGCAAACTTTTTCTATCCCTGACGTTCTGCAGCTCCTCAGTAAAGTCGCCGCGGCTCTAAGAAAGCCCGACGACAATGTAGCCAAACTGCTTAACGCTTTTACCATCATATGTGACTACTTCTGCCCCGACCCGGGTTCGATCCCAGCTCGGGGAACTTCTGGCTAGCTCATTCTTCTTGTTTTACTAGCTTGCTAATGTCTTGCTACTTTTGCTTTTCTCTTCGTAATTACTTTAACTTATTTATGTACTGGTTTTTAATTACTTTAATTTATTTTCTCACTTATTAATTATTAATTTAATTTTTTAAATTAATTTTTTGTTAACTTTTTGTTTAACTTAAATTCTTAAATATCTCCTAACCCCCTTTTGCATTTACGTAAGCTGTATTAATTCTTTTTTCTTGAGCACTGAATTACAACTCGATTCTCGAGTATCACTGCGATTGTTACCTTGAAGATGTCTATCGTGCTGACTGGAGATAAAGTCCAATCGGACCAGGGTACTCCAGTTCGTAAACAAATAGTTGGTCGAGTGAGTGTTTCGGGCGGCACATAAAATCTTAGTGGGCCGCAGTTTGAGTACCCTTGCTTTAAAGAAAAAAAATCGAGGCTGAACTTTGTTAGTAACTGATGCATTCGAATCTGTTATATATAGCTATTGGGCTACCCCAATACATCCGGTGGTAAAACAAAATTTAAATTAACGTATTTGTGGGAGTTACTTTATAACTATAAATCGTCTACTTTATAACATTAATGTTGAACAGTACTCTTTAATTAATATGTGGGTAAGTTATTACTAATTTGGCTGGAGAAAGATTAATTTATCGTACCTAAAAATTTCCGACAATATATATATATATACGCTTAAAGGTCTGTTTAGGCAAAAATGAATATGACATAGCTTTGACTCCCGTAGCTGCAAAAAAGTATGCTGGTCATCCTAAATGGAAGATAGGAGCAGTAGTTAAGTGAGACAGACTTTGAGCTTCATAGTATATACGTAGGTACTGAGATTTGAACTAGACATGTGGACCAAATACGGAAGTGCTGATCATTCCTCGAAACTATTAAAGAACCTGTGCCGGACATCCCTGTTTCCAAGGCTGAATCCATTGCTACATCTGATGTTGCTGAGAAGGAACAACCAGTCGTCAGTCCGCTTGAGCCTGAGTCTACCCTGTTTAGAGTCCAGAAATAAAACCAGCCTCGCCAGTTCCTGTCCTTCTCCGGAAATCTACTAGAGTATCCCGACCTCCGCAGAAACTTAACATTTTGTGTTACCTTTCAATAAGCCGATGGACGTATGAAAATCAGCTAGGTGTGAAGCTAGCTCGACCAGTAAGATCAATTTCCGTAACTACAAGTAGTAGTAGCTCCTACATCTGCGTCTTTTTGTGCCTGTAATCCGAAATCGGCAGTAATGTTAATAAATAAATAGTTTTTGTTTAGTATCCTATCTTTACTTCATCGAACCCGTTACATTCGAAAGTATCTTCAAACTACAATAGTCAATTTCAGTTACGTTAAGGATTTGACAGACCAACTGCCGCAGAAGTCCTTAATTTCAAGCAGCACGTAGTTGAAACCACTATTAACTCAAGAAAGGAGCCATAAATTAAACGTTCTCTGTAAGTTATGAAGATATAAGGGTAGTAGTTCTAGTAGAGCGTAATCAATGGAGAGTTATAACTGTATACTGTATATACTGTACAAGTGCGATTGGGATTTTAGAAGAATTCTACAATTGTAGATGGAATATGTTGGAATAGGCCTTTATGCCACCCATTTGATGAAAATAGATGAAGGATGCTGGAAATCCGATATAGGAATTCTAACCATTTCAGGACAGTACATTTGATTTCTGCCGCAAGAGTTTATAGGTATTGAGCTAATTATTCATCGTTCGGCTTATTCCGGGTTTAAATTCGACGAGGTAGTGATGTATTAATTAGTAGCAGAAGAATTTAAACTAAAGCAGAGTTGAGAAGTTATAGCACTGAGGACTAGCCAGAGTAAGGTTAAACCTTTACACGGTAATAGTAGTAGGAGACCAATTGTAAATATGAAAATTAAATCAAAAGTGAAAAAATCCTTCCTCACATTTGGTTTAACTTTGGTCATGAGATAACAGAATGTAGCAAAATTAATACAACGAGCAGAGAAGGTAGAAAGAAATAAAGGTGGTTTAACAACTAGTTTTGCAACAGGTTTGTTCCAATAAGGGTAATGTAAGCTAGGCCTCTTGGGTTTTCGACACAACCCTCCCCCTCTTTTTTGTGAAACTAAGAAATTGTATTGAACCTACAAGCCAATTAGTATTATAAACATGCCAGTCGCCAAATATGGAGTTTTCTGGTAAAGTTAAAGGTATTGGAATTGTAAATATGTCCTTTAAAGCTAATGGAAAAAACCAAGATGCTGAATTAAAAAAATGTAATGTATTCGCCACAGTTGAGATGGAACTTATTGTCTGGTCTGATGTTTTACAAAAGAAATTGGTGCGAAGCAGGGGCATAATTTGTTGGGAAGAAAGATAAAATAGAATTATTTTCAAAGACTGACATTAAACTATTTATATTTAGTTCAAATAAGTTTAATGTGCAGTGCTATTAAATTCATTAAATTCTCAAAAGCCAATTTCTGCATTAAATTCTCAAAAGGATTATTGACATAAAGCAGTGCGGGAAGAGATGGAAACTGATGGCAGATCGTAATGTTCAGTCCCTAAGCCCCCCCCCCCCCCCAAAGATTAGGAAGTCGGTGGATGCATATACCTCAAAGACACAATGATCACGACGAAACAGTCTGGTATAAAGCTTTGTAGAAATCACGATGTGGTGATTGTCATACATAATACTCCAAAAAGAGTCATCTCAGAAGGTTCTTTTTTAAACTCAACAATTCGATTTTATTTTTCTGTAGGTAAATAATTACAGAGAGGAAAATATTGTAGCGCGATTAACATTCACAAGCCGCGAGCCGCTATCTGACCAACAGGTGTCAGTGTCTAATAAGGACTAACTATCCCTTGAACTCGCGTGAACTTACTGACCAGAGTCCTCTTTCATTCGCTTCTTCGCGCGCATCTGCCCATGCGCAGTGTTCGCGGAGCAGACGCCAGCGCATGTATCCATACGCTGATGTTTGCTAGCGCTGACATCTAGCGGCGCTGAAAATAAAGAGTTCCCCACAGCTTGTTCAGTTGGCTAGGCTCTCGGGTAATGAAAGGGTGTGGCAAACAACGAAGTATTTAGTCCCGTCGTGAACTTTTTGATTAGTGGAATATATTTTTTTCAATCTTAGTATGTCTATGGGCCTGTTCACATAGAATGCGTCAGCGTTACTCATATTGAAATATATTTAACCAATTACAAACCTCCAAACGAGTCTCCACGAAATTGTTACGGTCTGTGATTGGTTTAAAATATGTCAATACGAGTAACGCTAACGCGGACGGATTCTACGTGAACAGGCCTTCCTTCAATATCAGATACACATAAAATTTGCGTATTTATACGCCATGTTAAATGAAATGGTATTTGCATCAGCTTCAGAGATTTTTTGACAGACCAAAACCATACTATATATATTAATAAAAGAAACCAATTTCTGGTCTGCATCAGAGAAGCCTCGAATTGTTTTTCCAAACACACAATTTTAGAACATCTCAATTTTAACAAATTAGATTGGTGCAATCGTGTATATGTCCTTGAAAACAACATATGACATCTAACGTAAACAGTTTTTTTTTCGGAAACTAGGGGCTTTGCCCCTAGGCTCGCTCCTCTGGTGAATCAAGTGAATGAATGACTCAATAGTTGTTTACAGAGATTGAGTCATTCATTTGTTTACGGTTGAAGCTCCCCCCCCCCCCTCCCGGCGAAATGGATGAAGCCCGCCTATGGGGGAAAAATTGGAACTTCTTTCATGTCCTTCTGCAAAGGAAGCGAATGAGAAGATTTTTTTGAAGTATTTCTTTAAAATTCAATTAAAAATCGAAATTTTAAGATAGAGACTTGAAATGAAGTTTATATGAATGAGAAAGCTTTCATCTTCCAGTTGATATAAATATTTTCTTTGTAACATAATAAGTCTGAGAGCATCGAATTTATATATCTCGAAACGCATAAATTTTTCCAAAAAGTGGATTTTCAATTTTAATAAAAATATCAGTCTGATTTAAATTATTTTTAAACACATGAGGTCTTGTTTGAAGGAGAAATGTCTGTAGTATTAGATTGTAAAAAAAAAAAATTCTACGATCCTATTTTGGCGAGTTATCGTAATCTGAACATGAAAAAGTCAATATTTTCCCACAAAACATTGTAGTGATAACTTATTTCATTTAATTTATAAGTGCATTTCATTCATTTACTGTATAATAGATGGCACCACCATTCAGTGTCATTTTATGTTGCACGACACCGATAGGTGGCGTGGCAGTATTGTATCCCGAGAATTCTCTCGATGCTCGCACACTTCGCTTGCTACTGTATAACTGAGAGGTGATGTTCGGAGATTGAATAAATATTATTTTGTTAAGTTTTAAAATCTGTTTCATTAATATTTGTCAAATTCAGGCAACAAACAATATAATAATGGTGACCCGGCAATACGCCCAAATAAAATAACTGAAGCCTGGATTTATTTTCGCCTATATCGAAAGACAATATTTTCGCTGACCACGTGCTCACCAGTTTTCAACTATGACGCAAGAAGTCGGAGCAGTGAAAATACCGGTCTACAATTTCGCTGATCCGGCACTATGGTTCCTGATGTGCGAAGCCACATTCGAATTAGGCACTCCGAAAGCTATATCGGAAAGCAAGACAAAGTTCAATTACATAGCATCGAATTTACCACCGGAAGCAGCTACCGTGGTACGGGACGTTATCGTCAACCCCGACACGACCGACCCTTACGGTGTGTTGAAAAGGGAGCTGATAAGAAGAAGCGGTGAGTCATCCCATCAAGAAATCCGGAAACTTCTTGTCGGTGAACAGCTGGGAGATCGCAGACCTAGCGAACTGCTACGCGTCATGCGGCGGCGCGCCGAATCTTACAACGTGCCGGAGGAATTAATGATGGAACTTTTTCTACAACATTTGCCGACGCCCGTACAGTCAATCATCGCAGCAGTAACACCGTTAAGCCTAGAAAAGGCAGCGGACATCGCTGACAGAGTAATGGAAGTGACACCTATGCCGGTAAGTGCTTGTTCTGTTTCCTCAGTTCATTCCATTGAAGACCGATTGCTTGAGGAAATCAAAAAAATTAATACGCGGATAGATGAAATTTCGTTGCGTAGAGGTCGCAGTCCTCATCGCAACAGTGCGTCGCGTGCTCGTAGTAAATCACGATCCAAAACTTTCGCTAACTGTTGGTATCACCATAAGTTTGGCCATAATGCCAAGAAATGCGTTCCCCCGTGCAATTTTGAAAAAAACGACGACGGCCGGGTGTAGCGGCGACTACCACCTTGCCATTAAACTCTCGTCGCCTGTTCGTGCGCGATCGGCGTACCAATGTTAATTTTTTGATTGACACAGGAAGTGATGTTTCCATCATCCCTGCTTCAAGGTTACAAAAAAGAAACGCATTACAAATGACACTTTCGGCAGCTAACACCTCGCCAATTCAGGTCTATACAACTCAAACCCTTTCTTTAGATATTGGTCTTAGGAAAATTTTCAAATGGACATTTTTAGTTGGGAATGTATCCAACCCAATAATTGGTGCTGATTTTTTATATAATTTTAATCTAATGCCTAACTTAACCTCTAAAAATTTAATTGACTGCCAAACTAATATTACCTCGCCCTGCATACTAAAGAACAGTGCGATTCATTCAATTAAAACTGTATCAGGCGATAGTATTTATCATAAATTATTATTGGATTTCCCCGAAATCACTACCCCCCCTCGTCCAGACCAAGAAGTTAAACATTCGGTTGTGCATTATATACAAACAACTGGTCCTCCTGTAACAGCAAAAGCACGCCGTCTCGCACCTGACCGTCTGCGCATTGCTAAGGACGAAATTCAAACCATGATCGAACTAGGTCACATGCGTCCTTCTAAAAGCAATTTCGCATCACCCTTGCACATGGTGCCAAAGAAAGACAGCGCTGAATGGAGACCAGTTGGAGATTACCGAGCACTTAATGCTCAAACAATTAAAGACAACTATTCAGTTCCAAACATTTTGGACTTTACGTCTAACTTACATGGTACAAAAATATTTTCGCACATAGATCTGATTAAGGCTTATCACCAAATTCCAATCAACCCAGCAGATATCCATAAGAGTGCCATAATAACACCTTTTGGATTATTTGAGAGTACTCGAATGCAATTTGGCCTCTGCAATGCTGCAGCAACGTTTCAAAGGTTCATTGATGAGGTAACTCGTGGACTTCATTTTGTTTATGCCTTTGTTGATGACATTTTAGTCGCTTCAAAATCTCCAGAGGAGCATATCGAGCATCTCCGCATTGTATTTGAGCGTTTACAAAAATATGGACTCAGTTTAAAACCCTCTAAATGTATTTTTGGCGTGTCATCAATTCAATTCTTAGGCTATAAAGTTTCTGAATTTGGAATTGAACCCTTAACAGATAGAGTGGACTGCATATTAAAATTTCCAAAACCAAATACAATAACACAATTGAGACGATTCTTAGGGCTTCTAAATTTCTATCGGCGGTTTATACAAAAAGCAGCACACATTTTAGCACCTTTAAATAAACTGTTAGAGGGAATTAAAAATAAAAAGAAATCTAAAAGACCCACTCGCAATAATCCCCAGGATACACTTCAATGGAATGAGGAGGCTGAACAAGCATTTAATGATGCAAAAAGTGCTTTAGCAGAAGCAACTCTACTTCACCATCCTATTCCAGGTGCAAAATTAAGTGTATGGGTTGATGCCAGCGATTTTGCTGTTGGCGGTTCTCTTATGCAAGTGCATGAAAACAGATGGGAGCCAATTGCATTTATGTCTGTGAAGCTTTCAAAAAGTCAGCAGAAATTCTCTACTTATGACCGAGAACTGTTGGCAATATACACAGCTGTAAAGCGATTTCAACATATGCTAGAAGGTCGCAGCTTCACAATATACACGGACCAAAAGCCTCTCATCTATGCTTTTAAACAGAAACCTGAGAAATGCAGCCCTCGTCAGTGGCGGCATCTTGACTACATATCACAATTCAGCACTGACATTCGCCATACTAGTGGAATCAACAATACAGTAGCTGATGCTCTATCTAGAGTAGAAATCAGCCCTATCTCCAATTCATTTTTTCTAGATTTCATTGCTTTCGCAGATGCCCAAAGAATTGATCCTGAATTAAAAAAATTGCAGACTGAAAATTGTACTTCTTTACAATTTAAATACATCCCCAGTCCAGTGACAAATACCAAACTTTTATGTGATGTCTCTACAGATGTACCTCGACCATTTGTACCAGAAAATTTTCGCAGAACTCTTTTTGAACACTTTCATAACCTTGCACATCCAGGTGTAGCAGCAACTACACAACTAATTTCATCCAGGTATGTTTGGCCTCAGATGAAGAAACATCTTAAGGAATGGGTGAAAAGCTGCATTGCATGCCAGCGATCAAAAGTGATCAGGCACACCAAGACACCTTTAGGCACTTTTGCATCACCTGATGCAAGATTTTCTCACATCCACATCGATTTGATAGGTCCCTTACCTCCATCAGAAGGGCAGACCTACTGTCTGACAATCATCGATAGATTTACAAGATGGCCTGAGGTAGTGCCTATAGCTGATATTACTGCAGAAACTGTATGTCGTGCTCTGTTCAGTGGTTGGATCTGTCGTTTTGGATGTCCTTCCACCATAACAACAGACCAAGGTCGACAATTTGAGTCCCATCTCTTTCGAGAGTTGACAAATATGCTTGGCACGACCAGAATTAGAACAACTGCCTTCCACCCTCAGTCGAATGGTTTAGTGGAACGTTTCCACCGTGTCCTAAAGAGTGCTATAAAGGCTCATGAAAATCCTAGATGGACTGAATGCTTACCTGCCATTTTACTTGGACTGAGAGCTGCTGTGAAAACAGATATAAATGCATCCAGCGCTGACTTAGTGTATGGTGTTTCACTCAAACTTCCAGCAGATTTGTGTACAGAATCTTCACCGAATAAAATTTCACAAAACAATTTCATCCAACAATTGCGGGAAAGGATGAATCACATCAAACCCATCCCTACATCCCATCATGTGAAATCCAAGGTTTTTGTGCACCCAGAATTAAACACTTGCTCTCATGTATTTCTAAGAGTGGATAAAGTCAGTCCACCCTTGTCACAACCCTACACTGGTCCTCATGCAGTACTTTCACGAGAGACCAAAAACATCACCATAGACTTAAATGGGAAGAAAAGTTGTGTCTCACTTGATAGAGTCAAGCCAGCTTTTCTATTTAATGACTTACCTGAGACTGATTACCCTGAAACCCAACCAAACGAAAAGAAATCACCAGAAAATCCTGAGACTGTAAAAACTCAAGTAACTAAATCTGGTAGACGTGTAAAATTTAATAAGAGGTTAATAACAGAAATTGGTTAAAACATTTTGTATATATTCATTTTGTGAAACATTTGAAAATTGCATCACATATATTTCATTTTTGTAAACATTTTGAAAATTGCATCATATATATTACTTTCAAATTTTGACAGGTATATACATATTCATATTTTGTAAAGTAAATTATTTCTCTTTAACCTTTGCAGCATTTTGTATTCAGGGACATATATTAATTATGGTATATACAAGTGAAATGTTTATTACATTCAGATATTACCCAGACTGTTTTCTTTACATATTAATATGTCGAATTTATATGCCATATATATTATTTTTTTTTCTCATTTTATTTATCTAGTAAGTTTGCATCAGGTATCTCACAAAGAACAATGTATGTGAAAGATATTTTTTTTTTTTAATCATTGTATATTTAATACTTATTTTTAACATTTTGTCGTTCCTTCACAAGTTCATCACTGGAGGGATACTATTGTAGTGATAACTTATTTCATTTAATTTATAAGTGCATTTCATTCATTTACTGTATAATAGATGGCACCACCATTCAGTGTCATTTTATGTTGCACGACACCGATAGGTGGCGTGGCAGTATTGTATCCCGAGAATTCTCTCGATGCTCGCACACTTCGCTTGCTACTGTATAACTGAGAGGTGATGTTCGGAGATTGAATAAATATTATTTTGTTAAGTTTTAAAATCTGTTTCATTAATATTTGTCAAATTCAGGCAACAAACAATATAATAACATAAAATAAAAAAAAACTTAAGGTCCGACGAATATGAGACATGTCTTACTTTCTTCCCCGCATTGTTCTGCATCGATTGGTATCGGTCTCGACCCCATACCCCCAGCGGTTTCGGAGGAGATAGCGTGACAAGCTTTTGACAGCGGCGGCGGCTGCAGCGGCAGTTACTTTTTTTTAGAATAGAGAGAAACATACGGATTGAATGAGTTATTGAAACGTTAATTGAGAAATTCTGCTAGAACGTCCTAAGGAAAATTTTAAATCACCAGGTGTCGAATTCGAGAAGGTTGGGGGCAAGATCTTTATTGACTAGCAAGATAATATTAATAAAATGTGACATTTAAAAGAAACAAATTTTCAGCATCTTCACTTGCTAGGGTTACCGCGTTATCTCCTCCCCCCCCCCAACAAAAAAAAAGGTGCCCCTACGCGGACTGTGAAATAAACGAAATGACGAGCTTACCATTTGGGTTACGGGAGTAATAGCAGGAAATTTAAGTATATCTTTCAAAAGTCGATAATTTGAATGCCACCTGTTTTAGCGATTCGGATTTTACAGCCAATTGACATGGACAGTTTCTATGGGTGGTAGTATGTTGTCTATAGATTAAGTTTCAATGCTCTGAAGGATTTCAAACGACGCTGTATATCAACGATGGAGGCTGAGTATGTCATTTTAACTGAAGCTGCGAGAGAAACTCGTCCGTATTCTCGATGAAAGCAAGACAACTCATGGCTTCCAGAACCAACACCTCCTAAACGAACGTTCGTTTAGGAGGTGTTGCCAGAACTTCGTGTCAATGGGTTACTTTGTGATAATAGAGAAGGTACAGATGGAAGTACGATTTTCATCCTTTGAACGTCAATAATCTATTATACCGTGTTATTATCCACGGTGTTGTAAATATGAGTTTAAAGCATACATCAGTAGAATAGAAACCTATATAAATAAAAGGCAAATACCACTCATTCGATGATTGATTGGCTGATCACTGTTCTAAATACAGATTAGCAAACGCATATTTTCGTTGTCTTTACACGAAAAAATATCTTTAAATGCAATGCATTTGTTTTGAAAAGTTAAAAAAAAAGAAAGTTGAAGACAGTTTCTGCTTTTCCAAGGAGCCCTTAAATGCCCTTTTTTCCCCGTTTAATTGCCAGTCCTTAAAAACTACATTTTTTTTCAGTCCCGTAATAAGTTTTCAATTTATTACTAAACGGATTTTAGTAATTTCTAAGTTATGTCATTAATGTGAATAAGTTTTAATTTTACTTTACTTTTATTTTTATAGCATTTAGCTTTAAATTCCAAATGTTTTGAAATGATACGAGGGCCAGTCAAAAAGTTAGTTGCACTCGTTGGAAAAAAACAAAACCGAGTTGAAATTATAGAACAAAGTTTTACTAACATAAAAGTATAATGCATGATCTACACTGCTGGCCACTGTAAATGCAACACCCTGAAGGAAGCATGCGAATAACATGAAATTTACAACATGCATTAGCGGAGGTGAGATATGCAAATGATTATAATTTCAGCGCAGACGCACATCACGCGCGCCTGTGGCGCCACTTCAAAGCGCTATTTAAGGCTTGGAGATTTCGACGATTTCAAGTTCGGCAATTGTGTTTTTCTTGTGGTTTTTTCAAAAAAAAAACGATCAGTTATGCCTCGTCGAAAACAGCGATCATCTTTTGATCAAGTATCCGAGTTCGACAGAGGAAGGATAGTGGCCTACCGAGATTGTGGATTATCTTTCAGGGAAATCGGTAGTCGTGTTGGACGAAACCAAACAACTGTAATGCGGATATGTGATCGTTGGATGCAGGAGGGTACGACGGACCGGCGTGTTCGATCGCATCCACCTCAGCGCACCACTTCACGTGATGACAGGCAAATTGTGCGCATGGCAGTGACGGATCGCTCAGTCACATCACGAACCATAGCACAGCACATGCAGTCTGTAACGCATCATCCAGTGTCTGCGCGTACCATTCGACGTCGTTTACAGCAGAGTGGTCTGTCCGCAAGACGTCCATTGCTTTGTCTACCCTTGACGCAGAACCACAGACGTCTCCGCCGCCAATGGTGCGATGACAGAAGGATGTGGACGGCAGAATGGAATGAAATTGTCTTTACTGACGAGTCACGCTTCTGTCTGCAACACCACGATGGTCGCATTCGAGTCTGGAGACACCGTGAAGAGAGGATGCTGAACAGCTGCGTTATGCACCGCCACACTGGTCCTGCACCGGGTATTATGGTATGGGGCGGTATTAGATATCACTGTCGCACACCTCTAGTACGCATTGCCGGTACTTTAAACAGCCAGCGCTACATCTCCGAGGTGTTGGAGCCAGTTTTCCTTCCTTACCTTCAGGGCTTGCCCACAGCCATATTTCAACAGGATAATGCGCGACCACACGTGGCACGCACTGTCCAACGGTTCTTCGTCAATCGCCAGATTGAATTGCTTCCCTGGCCGCCTCGCTCTCCGGATCTTTCGCCGATAGAAAACATGTGGTCCATGGTTTTTCTACGATTGACCCAGATTCCATCCCCAGCTGCCACAGCAGATCAACTTTGGCAACGTGTGGAAGCTGCTTGGTCTGCTGTACCCCAAGAACTCATCCAAAGTCTCTTTGAATCAATGCCGAGGCGTGTGGCAGCGGCGTGTGATCCGAGGCGTGTGATGCCGAGGCGTGTGATCTCCAACAATGGCGGCTACTCTGGCTACTGATTTTGGCAGGAACCACACTTCACAGAAGTCTATAAATTTAATCATTTGATACTTGGTCAACATGTTATCTACAAAATAAATTTTGTTGTGATATCTCTTGTCTTTCTTGGTGTTGCAATTTGGGTGGCCAGCAGTGTATTTCTCGACGTAATCACCTCCTTTATTTTAACATTTATTGAGGCATGGCACCAGTTTTTCCATGCCATCTACAAAGAATTGTCGTCCAGTGTGAGATAACCATTGTTGGAACTTTTACCTCCCTTATCCGAGTGATATCGTCGCGTTGCAAGTTCTTGTTTCATGGGACCGAAGGCGTGAAAGTCACATGGCGCAAGATTCCCCGCTTCCCACTGAAAATTTTTCAAAAGATCCCTCGTTAAGGTCACCGCATGCGGTCTTGCATTTTCATGCAAGAACACAATGCCTTTTGAAAGTTTACCTGGTCGACGATCTTTAAGCGACTTTCGCAACCACTTCATGGTTTCACAATATAGACGCTGCATTAATTGTGGCATCCTTCGGCAAGAATTCGCTATGCACTACACTTTCTTTCTCTATCGAAAAACATCGCCAGAATCACCTTCCCTACGGATGGAACTTATTCGGCATTTCTTTCGAGTAAGATGCGTTTCGTTTCTGGTGCAAAATTAATTCAAGTCTCGTCACCGGTCCCGATTTAATCCTGAAAAGCATTTTCTTCCTGTTGATAACGTGCCAAAAATACTAGAGCACTTTCAAATCATTGCACTTTGTGTTGGTCAGTCAATAGACGAGACGATCTCGTCTATTGTGGCACATCTATTTTGAAGAATGAGTTCATTCACGCGTGCAACGTTCTCATCTACCGTCGAAGTTGAAGAAATTTATCCTCGTTATCTGTACGGCCATTATCGAATGACAGTGGCGTAGCGAGAGGGGGGGGGGGGCAAGGGGGTCTATCATGCCCCGAGCGCCGCTTGCAGAGGGGCGCTAAATAGTTCCCAAGACCATTGAACCATTTGGTCTACAAGACCATGGGGGGGGCGCCAAAAAGGTGTCGTGACCCGGGCGCCAATTATGCTCGTTACGCCACTGATGAGAGATACCACTTGGTGATAGCTTGGCGCGATGTTGCGTTATCACCATAAACTTCGTGCAACTGCCTACAAATGTCAGTGCAGTCCCAACCTTTTGCTCACAGGAAGCGGATTAATACACGCACTTCAAATTTGGACGCCACTGGCAGCTGCCGAAACATATTTACGACTAATTAGCAAGCGAACTAAAACTGCCACGTCGAAGCCGCTGCTGCACCTGCCGCAGCATCTGGTGTTTTGTATTGCCACAAAGTATCAACGAAATGTCCATTTTTACACTTTCACTTTTCACTTATTGAAGAGATCGTTGTTCTAGGCCAGTGATTCTGAACCTTTTTTTCTGAGACTTTTACGGAGGTTTGCAACTAACTTATTGACTGACCCTCGTATTTATCTTGATGTAATTAATTAATGGTTAAATTATTCTCTAACGCAGGGTTCGCATGGTCCTTATAAATCCCTTGTTTTCCTTTTCTGTTTCAAACAGCCATTTAAAAAAGTTTTAAAATCTTTGTTTTTTCTTTTTTTCCTTTACTCTCCGCCCTTAAAGTTTTTATTTCTTAGTCGAAAAATACGTTTTTTTTTTTTTTTTTTTTTTTTTTTTTTTTTTTTGTAAAATTAATTTATGACCGTCAACGAGTGGCTTTGGTAAAATGCAGATATTTTTCTTCATGGGAATTTTTGTATTTTATTCAAGTTTATATATACAGCGGTACTGCGGAACTCGTCGTTAATTAATTCCAGAATGGAAGCCACGGCGAGTACCGAGCAAATTTTTACCATAAGGAGTAATGTAAATTGAATTAATTCGTTCCTGGAAAACAGAAATTTCATATTCTACTGGGCAATTTATAAATTGATGGGGTTGTTTCATTTATACAAAATCTTTAAACTAGACAGATATAAGTTAAAACAATAATTAGATAAAATAAATTTTATCTTCATTCAACCTGTACTGAAAGAAATTGATGGCTTAATGGGATAGTAGCGAAATAGAGGAGGTGAGGGGCTATTATTTGGAAGGGGCTTTAAACATTTCACTGCTCTCAGCACTCGTTCCAGGCCTTGTCTTTTAACAGTTCGGCGTGTATTTGTTTTGCCCTCTTGCAAATTATTGCCTTGGATATGCTATCACCTGCCAACTGTTTTTCATTAATCCAAATGTACAACATTTTCTTCATTTTTTTTCTAATGTCTGTGACCTTTGCTTGGTCACGGTCTTCACACCTCTAGCAACACTGGTTCCTTTAAGTGTTTCTTCATTTTTCACTATTGAAGAGATCGTTGTTCTAGGCTAGTGATTCTCAACCTCAGATGAAGCCTGCCTGGTGCAGGCATTTCCTTGCTCTGCTCCCAAGGAAGGAAACTGAATTTGTCACAGGCAAACTTCATATTTTGATTTTCTATTTTTACTGACGTTCTTACCGCCTACAGGATTGTTTTTTTTTCTGTGTTCTTATCTCGATGGGTCTCCAAGACAGTGGTAAAATTTTTTTTTGAAGAGACGAATCGTTATCTCGTTCCGCCAACTTCCTTTCTCCAGACATTGAGCAGTTTGGACATGTATGGAGTAGAATTACAAAACGTTTTGACTCCAGTGCTAATTTATCGGTATACTTGCTTTAAAAGTAGGGATGATTACCGTTTGCCAAAGCAGAGTTAATGATGATGAAGCGTTAGGTAGTCTGTGCAATTGAGAGAGTGTATATAGATATGGAAATGTTGAATACCTAGAGATTTATCAAAGTTTAGTCATCGTTTTCTCAAGCAGGCGGCTACGTGTACCACGGCCCCTGGAGCGAGAACTACCATACCTCAACTGACCTTTGGGACGAAGTTGGTAATGATGCTGGGTGTAAGTTATCTTGTTTCATTTAAGGTATCCGCACACCTTTGAAAGGGCCTTTTCGATCAAAAAGTCCATTTTCCACTTATACAATAATATCAAAGCTTAATCTTTTAACTTTCTAATTATGTTTGAATTATGTTGCCATCTTAATAAAGAGCCGAGTAAGATCGATTTTAACAACAGTTGTCAAAGAATTTTATAACTGGACATAGCTTTTTCTCAAATGAATTTTTTCATCATTTCTCTTTCATTAAAACAACCTATAGTAAAAAGTTATGCATGAAATGCCTTAAAATTTTGAATAGTGGCTCTTCAAATGTTTATAAAGGGAATGACCAAATACATTGCAGCCAGTAAAAGTAATTTTGTAGTATGATCACTAAAATTACGAATTTATAATGTTAATATTTTAGGAGAAATTATAGTAAGGTTGTACATGGTCCTTAAACTCAAATACTGTTAAATGTCTAAACTTTGGAAATAAAATATATTTTGAAACATTTCTGAGGTCCTTAAAAATGCTACCACAAGTCCGTAAAAAGTCTTTCAAAAGTTCCTTATTTCTGAAAATGAGTATGAACATTGTATTTAAATTTTATTGACAATTCAAATGTTTGAGAGAAAGGATATATATCCGAGCCCCATTCATACCTTACTCGCTTGTATTCTCCTAATTTCTATACTCTGTGCATGTAAATTCTTCCCTACATGGTCATTTCAAGTTTCATGAAATGTTTAATCAGTGGCTTTTATCTACCAATTCTTAAGTTATCCTTAAATATTGAACCCAGTGTGTATGTATGTTATTATAAATCATACTTTCTGGTATGCAAGTATCATTTATGTATTTGTGGAAGCAACTGAAGTAATAAGCCAACAAGCAAATTACTAATGTGAATGTAAGAAGGAACCAAAGCGTATTTATTGAGATACAGTCAATTCTGATTAATCAGACCACATCAGGATGTGATCGTTTTGGTCCTAATAACTGGCTGGTCTGATTACACGAACATGTTCTATTAGGCTTATGCAATAGGATTTGTTTCGGTTCTTTAGGATTTGGTCTGAATAAGCGGCTGGTCTGATTAACCGGTGGTCCAATTAACTGGATTCAACTGTATATGCAAATAGTATGATATTCAGCAATAAAAGTTCAAGATGACTTCTACATTAAAAACTGTAATTTTGAGAATTGAACTTACAAATATTGTATAACCATGTTATGTCAAACTAAAATAACTGGAATTTCGAAATATTAATTTTCCTTATCTACACATTTTGCAACAATTTATTCTATAAAATTCACTTTTGAATCAAATTCTGGATAAAGTCTTTCATATTAAATTCCTACATTATTTGAAAGATTCTGCAAATATTAGATATCATAGTAGTCCAGAATTGTATACACCCATCCCTCAATTTATGCCACAGATATGTTCTCTGTTAAAGCAAAACTGTGTAAATTGAATCTAAGGAAATGTATGTATGTACATAAGTATATGAATACATGTATATACATATACATTTAACCTACTGATAAATTTATGCATGCATTATTGTAAAGTAGTGCTAATGGGAAATTTCTGTATGGGAAAAAAAAAAGTTTTTTATATCTGTGTACCAAAACTGCGTAAATTGAGTATCACATAAATCAAGGGATGGGTATACAGTCGATTCCAGTTAATGAGACCACATCGGGATCGGGACACAATCATTTTGGTCCTAATAACCAGCAGGTTCGATTAAACGAACATGTCTTATGTTACAAGATGGAATTCGGTCCGAATAAGTGGCTGGTCTGGTTAACTGATGGTCCAATTAACTGCAATCAACTGTATTCTACATATATAAAACAGTTCCGTAACTGACTGACTCACTGACATACAACGCACAGACCAAACCGCTGGACCTAAAGGGCTGAAATTTTGCATGGCGATTCTTATGGTGTAGGGCTGCACTAAGAAAGATTTTTTGAAAATTCTTCTTAGATTTTTTTAAAATAAAATTTTTAAGCTGTTTTAGTAACTTTTTTAAAGTTTGCATTTAAAATAATAATTTGAGGGTTATAAAATTTATATCGTGAGAAAGATCATAAAAATTCCTTAAAGATTTGAAAAAGATTTCATTTTAACCTTCATTTTCTGATTTCTGGTACATTTTTAAAAGATTAATTTTTAGAATTTAATTTATTAAATGCTGATCATGTGATTTCTTTTTCTGGTGCTTTAAATAAATTTATCATCACGTGCATAACAATGTTGTAACCGTATTCTTTTATTTATTTCTTATTGTTTCTTATTAATTTATTTTAATTTAGAAAATCTTAAGGATTAACGTTAGATTGAGGCGCGTTGTGAAAACCTCAAAAAGAATAAGAATTTAATTTTAACCGCAATAACCAAGTTCTAAAGGGAGTAGCGAGTATTTTAACGATTCTGTAATTAACCAAAAAAAGAGAAATAATTAAAACTTACTCTTCAATAAAGAATTGACGACGAGACACAAGCTTAGGGGGAAAACACAAATTTTATTTAAATATTAACTTCTTATTACTCTTATCGTAATCTCTAACAAAAATTAAAAACTTGACAAGTAAGAGGCACAATTCCCCGATGACACACATATATATATATATATTTTTTTTTTAATTAATGAATTAAACACATAACGAAATAATAAAACAAAAATTAGTTGGTGGCTGGTTAGAACCCCCAAAAAAAATATATAAAATAAAAATAAATAAATAAAAAAAAACTTCATATAAAACCTTAATAATAATAAAAAAAATCAAATAAAATGCATATTACTGATTTAATGACTGCAGTCTAGAAAAATAAAGAAATGAAATAGGAAGGAAAAGCCATAAGGAAAGATTAAAGTTTAGGGGAGTTTAAGGGAGGGCATGCCCAATTTAAAAAAAAGGTTATAGGCCTCTTCGTGAATTCAAGTCCTCCATCATCTTGCAGGAACGCATCTTTTTCTCCATCAGGGCGTCAAAGGGGGCAACTCTGCTCTCTCAAGGTAAAAATCTCTCCCTCTCTCCACGACTTTTTTTTTGTTGTCAACTCCGGAGCCACTTTTTCACTTGAAACATCCGCGTCGAAAAAAGTAGTTCTTGCTTCTCCTTCTCCTATTGGGGAGTCTCGCCAAGCCTCTGTTTGTATCCTTGCGCGTCACAGACGTAAACAACTCCTTTCGCGGAATCTCGATCTTCGGTGGTCTTTCTGGTGAGTCAGGGATTTGCTAAAAGCATTAAAATTCCGATGTTCTGGTGTTCTAATCCCTGAGATCATGGGAGAGTTCACGGATTCACGACAAAATGGCACTGCTGAAAGTATTGAATTACCCATAGCTGGAAGGGACAGGATTGAAACGGAAAAAGGAGTAGCAACTTTAGAAAATATTTAGTTTTCTATTATTTAAAACAAAGGTTCTCCAGCCAATAAAATAAAATAAAATAAAAAAAATTATAATATACCAGCCACCTAAATGATAGTAATAATAAATTCATATCTTAAACTTTTAAATGTCATTACACTAATTTCATGTATTTAAAACTTTAAATGTCAGCACAACAACAACTAAATAGACAAAAATATTTTTTTTTCTTTCTAATGCAGCAGACGATTGGATATTATCAAAAAAAAAAAAAAAAATATCACTTACGATTTTTTTATAAATATATATATATATATATATATATATTTATTTATTTTTTACATCAATTGCATACATTGACCGTTGTATTTAATTTGAATGTACTCCGTAGCGAAGTGCGGGTTTTCAGCTAGTTGAATATAAAAGTAAAATAATCAAACATTGAAAACATTTAAAATAAACCTTAATAACTTTATTATAATAAAAATATTCTATATTTTCTAAGGACATATTCAGTTAGATTTGACTCACAGGAATATAATAAATAAATCATGATTCAGATCTCTCATTTCATTCTTCTTCTTCAGTACAATTAATTCAATTAGTTGTGGCTTGTCTTGCTGCTTCAGCTAGCCTATTCAGTAGAAACTGCTTGTCACGACCTTCAATAACTATTTGAGCCTTTAGGACTTTAATCATCTTTCTGTGAGCGACCACAACTGTCCAGTAGTAATAGATAATTAAACTAGAAATGAGAAGATAAAAAGTTCTTTAACATATTGCACTTGAAATAGTGGCAATAAATTACTTTAAACAGACAAATATTGACATCTGTCTGTTTAAAGTAATTTATTGCCACTATTATGCCACTATTATATGTACTTATTTTAACTAACGTTTTATAGAAAAGTGTACAGCAGGGGTGTCAAACTCAAAGGCTAACTTGGGCCAAACAAATAAGATTTAACTATAGGTGGGCCGCAAAAAAAAAATCTATATTAATACAAACGTATGTTTATTTACCTAATTACAGTATATTCAACATAAATATACGCATTTTGTTTAATAATAGCAAAAAAAAAGAGTATAATTAAGAAAACATTTAGCGAATTCTTCCAATCTTATTATAATTCTGCCTCGGTATTTTAATATATATTATTGTGTGGCAATATATTGGCCGGGTCGCAAAAGTGTTCGTCGCAGGCCGCGAGTTTGACAACCCTGCTGTACAGCATTGCACAGTACAAGTGAATATGAATGTTTGTGCATAGGTATGTTAACCCCTTGACTGCCAGGACGTACACAGCGTACGTCCTCTCATTTCAGTAATGAGTGCATATTTGAACCAAACTGGTCGGTGATATGCAACTGATATAACATGGTACTGGTTGGAGGTGAGTAGTAATGACCTTGTTTCTACTACAAGATTGTTCAGATCCCAAGCACAGATGAAAAGAAACATCCCGTAAGTGATGCCATATTTGTACAACTAAACATGTTAGGAAAGATACTCGATGTGTTCTGGTTGTGAAGACTTTCCCGGACTGTGCAGTAGAAGTCATTTTGATGAATATCATAGATCTTTAAAAAAAATTCATGAGTTTTTTGTATATAATATATGTATATAATGTGTAAGTTTTATATATTATACACATTATGATAATGTCGTAAATCCTTTAACGAACCTTAAACTCATCACTATTATATCACGGAAGTTATTAAATAATTTTATGACATGAACATTTTATACTGCATAGCCTGGTATATAGCCCTTCACCAGCAAAATTAAGCCTGGCTGTCAAGCGGTTAATACAACCTTTGTCCAGAAAGTTCGGAGAATGATGTCATAGTGCTCACGGTTGTAAGAGTTTGCAATTGGCGCATACCGTGCCGGAGAGGTGACGACTGGTCTGAACCAGTACCTGAGCGGCGGTGCTGCCAGTTAGCTTATCATGTGGAAACAGTCATTGTAGAGTAAAGGTGTTGTGCGCTTGGTTGAAATTCAAAATGGATCAGCAAAAGAGACTCATGAAATGCTGCTAAAAGTTTAAGAAGAACATGCTGTCACCTTGAAGTGTGTGTATGAATGGTTTAAATGCTTACAAGAAGGGCAGGACACCATTGAAGACTCCCTCCCGAAGTGGTCATCCTGCAACTGCATGTACCCTGGACAACGTACAGAAAGTGAAGGAATTGTTGGATAAGGATCGTTATGTGACAGTGCGAATAATAGCGGAGGAAGTGGGAATTGGTCGTCAGATGGCCTACCTCATACTGACCCAGGATTTGGATAAACACGAGCTTTGCTCCTGACTTGTGCCCCATACTTGGATGCCAGAACAAATGCAAATTTGGCTTGATGCCTGTGCAGACTTCATTAACATAACGGATCGAAACACAAATTTCCTGAAAACCATTGTCACGGGTGACGAGACCTGGTGCCTGAAGTACGACCTGACGGCAAGCGTCAGAGTATGAAGTGGCGGGGTCCAGGGTTGCCGAAAAGCAAAAAGGTACAAAGTGAGAAATCCCGCATCAAGCAATGCTTGTGGTGTTCTTTGAGGGTCTCACCCATGAAGAATTCCTCCCTGAGGGCACCACGTTAAATGCAGCTAAGTATGTGGATATACTGAAACGTCTGCTGCAACGGATTAATCAGGTATGCCCCCAGTATGCCAAGCAAGGCAACTGGACCCTGCTTCATGACAATGCCTGGACACATACTGCCTTTCTGGTGCAGCAGTTCCTGGCCAACAGGCAAGTTGTGTCCTTGAATCACTCACCCTACTCCCCAGACTTGTCTCCCCCGGACTTTTTCTTGTTCCCCAAATTGAAATTAGCCCTGAAGGGCTATAGGTTTTAAGACATTTTGGAAATCCAATGTAATGATACGACCCAGCTGAAGGCATCCCTAAAGACAACTACGCCAGGAATTTCCAAGACTTGTACAGTAGGGTGGAGCGAAAAAGGCGAATTTTTTTCATTATTTCTGTATTATTATTTGTTGATGCAATAATAGAACATCATCTATGCCAAAAATCAGTTGTCTACGACTTCATCTTCAGGTGGCGTATGATATGATAGGGCAAAAAAAACAACTCATTTTTAGTACTTCATTCTAACCTCAACTGAGAGTCATATTTTAAAATTTTTGTCCCAAATTTGTTATTGTAGGTTTGTGTACTGTTATATACTGCATTTTTAATAAAAATTTACCAACAGTTCTGACTAGATTACTTGCATTAAGGTTTACACATTAAGCTAATTTTACATGGCGTTAGACGGATGCGCTATCTTACCACACATCTGAGAAGATATCAGTTCTATCAACTCACTACAGTTTTCCCCAGTCTTAGAATGCTCTTCTGAAAGATCTACTGAAACTAACCCAGATAAATTTTCCATTTCAAAACCCTGCCAGCTACCAAAGAAGCAGCAAGAAGAAACAAGCCAAATGAGACATAAGCTTCAAAATCTAGCAACATCTTGTGATCGAACTGGGATTTCTGATCGCTCAGCAGTAATCATAGTAAATGCTGCAATGCAGGATTTAAATATTATCAGTAGTGACAACTCATCAAAAGTAATAGATCACATAAACTAAGTCGCAAGTGTCAAAAAGTACATCAAAACTTGCAACGGTTAAGTGGCCAGCAACCTATATCCTCGCTTTTTGACAGCTGTAAAGATAAAACTTTAGTCCTGGCTAAGACAGAAAATAGATCACATCGGAAGACTGAAGAACATATTTTTTTGATTTCTGAGCCAGATTCTAAGTACATAGGACATCTTTCACTTGATTCGGGTAATGCAATGACGATTCAAAAAAGTATAGTTAAATTACTAGGAAAAAGTTTCTAATTTCATACATTGTTGATGACAATTGGACGTGATGGTACTGCTGTAAATACAGGACAGAAAAACGGTGTTATTGTACTATTGGAGAAATATCTTAATAGACTGGTACAGTGGTTTGTGTGCCTACTACATGTTAATGAATTATCACTCCGTCATTTTTTCATCAGCCTCGATAGTACCACGACAGGTCAAAACAGCTTTTCAGGAAGCATTGGAAAATGACTTGAAAAGTGCCTAGAATATAAATGGTGACCTTTGAAGCCGTAAGTTCAGAATTGCTGGATGTTAATGCTGAATTATTAAGCACCAATCACAAATATTTATATGAAATGTGCTCAGCTATTTCTTGTGGCACAATCGCGCTTAGCTTAGCTAACAGGAATCCAGGAAAGCTAGCACATTTCCGATGGCTGACTTGTGCAAACAGGATTCTTTGTTTATATGTAAGAACAATGAAACCAATGGTCAACCTGAAAGAACTTGTCAATTTTATTATGAAAATATATGCACCAATTTGGTTTGACATCAAGACTAAACCATCTTGTAAATATGGGCCTATCTGCGTTTTTAATATGGTTAGAAGATCTTGATATATGCAAAACGAGCTGAATTAAAATTGTATTTAAAACTATTCAACGAAATTCATTCTTTGCACACCCAGAAAATTTGTTGCTAGCTATGTTATAAGATGAAGAGTTACATATAAGACAACTAGCTCTTTGCAGAATATTAAAAGCAAGATAACAGACCAAAGGCAGAAAAGTATGAGAGTTTCATCTTCCTGAACTTGAGAACGGAGCATCACAATATTATGATTTGATAAATTGATGGAAATAAAATGTTACCGAACCACCAATGATGATGAAATACAGTGATACAGAAATAAAGACTATGATTTCTTCAGGAGACAATTTCCTGTATTTTGGAAGTTTCCTAGTCACACACAAGCAGTAGAATGGTGTGTAAAGCTAGTAACTGAGGCTGCATTACCTGTTTGTTGTTCAGAGGCAAGAGATGGTTTTATAAGAACCAAGATAAAAGGTAGGCAAGACTTGCCACCTTTGGAGACAAAATCTCAATATTTTCACGAAAAAGAAAGTAAAAAAAAACTTCTGAAAAGGACACTTAAACATTATTAAGAAGGAGTCTATTGCTTAAATGCTTTTAATATAATATGTTTAATTAGTGTAAGAAATAAAATAAAAATATGTAATTGAGTTTTATTACCACGTTTTAAAATGTCGCCTTTTTATACTACTTTGCAAATATTCGATTCTAGTGTGTCACCTGAAGATATTATCAAAACAGGTTGAAATTTTGCACTTTTGCATTTTGGGCCATGGATCAATGATTGGTGATACAGGAAAGAAAAAAATAATAGAAAAGTTTTTTTGCTCCACCCTATTGTACAGCCGTTCCCAGATGTGTATTACCACCTACAGGAATTACTTCGAAGGACAGTAACAGCTGTTTCATGTAAGACAACAATCCATTGTAACTATAGACACATTCACCGAACTTTCTGGACAAAGGTTGTAGTAACAATGAATACATATAAAAACTGATAAAATGGCAGAAATCTTCGTAAATATTCAGTGTCACAAATTCTCATTTTTTAATTTTAACCTGCAGAAGCAAGGGATAAAGATATTAAAAGTTATTGCTAGCCCCTTGGTGTCAGCTACAGGAATGGTATTTACTAAAGCTTATCCATCCCAAGCTCAAGTGTTAAACTTTGGGTCTCTTTTATGAGGAATGAGCCATGCCAATTCCTCATAAAACATTGTGATGGACAAGAGGGTTAACCAAAAAGTCTAATGTGATAGTTACGTCAAAACCAACTCTGTGGCAAAACTACAGAGATGCATCCTGTTGGTACCAACTTCATAATGCACCTAGCCACAAAGCAAGATCTTTTATTGCTAAGGTTTTAAGTTGAGACATTATCAAATTTTGACTCATTTGAGCAGAGGCCCTGACCTTAATCCCATAGAAATCCCATAGAATGCCAAAGAGATTAAGTATAGGCCGACTAAAATGGAACTATTTGTAATGGCATTGAGAGAATATAACTGCATTTCAATCACTCTAACAAAATATTGATAAAGTGATTGAAATACAGTTACAAAATATTGTGTAAATGTACCTAGGGGGCTCAGTGCATGGTTTATGCCCAAAAAAGGGCCAACTAATAAAAGTCTCAACATCTCAGTAAATGCCATTTTTTAATGTAGAATTACGTTCCTCCATAACGGTCCTCTGGAAAGGAAAATTTCAGATGTTAAAACCGTCTGTCCATCCCCGCAAGTTATAATTTTGGTAGCATGCTAAACCCAGTCAATCGCTTGGACAAGTTAAACAGAAAAGTACCAAGATGTGTCAATTTTGACATACATATATATACAGTGGCTCCCAAAAGTGTTCGTACACTTATGATTTTCAATGAAATTGGGGTCTATCCATTGATTAAAATGAATATTTCAGAATGGGTATTTAATAATAAGATCTATAATCTATTTTTAACAAAACTACATGAAATATTTTGAAAACATAGTAAAACTTTATTTTTAAGAAACCTATAATCCAAAAGTAACAAAAACTTTACTTCACAAAAGTCATCGTACACTTGTAAAAAATCTCTACATATTAGTAAATATTCTAATTTTTCGTTAAATTAATATTTAGTAGGATATCCTTTAGCATCCACAACAGCTTTTAAACGTCTGGGAATAGATTGGTTTAGTTCTTTTGAAATTTTTGCATCAATGTTCATCCATCCTTCCATCATAATTGTTTTTAGTTCGCTTTTCGTGTGAATGTTGTGTTTTAATACTCGAACCTCTAGTTCTCTCCAAATATGTTCTATTGGGTAAAATCTGGCGATTGAGGTGGTGTTTTCAAAACTTGTGGACAATTATAGAGACACCAGATGCGAACGTTGAGAGCCGTGTGCTTAGGATCGTTATATTGATAAAAAACAAAGTTGTTTCCAATACTCAAATTTTGAGCTGATAATTTTAAATTGTCTCTTAAAATATTTTTAAAAGCAGCATGATTCATTATGCCATCAATAAATACCAAATTTCCTAGTCCTGATGCTGACATGCACCCCCACACAAGGATAGGTCCACCGGCATGCTTAACTGTTCCTACCAAGTTCTTGGGATTAAGTCCCTCATTTTTGTCTTCTCCATACAATTATACGTCCATCAGCACCAAAAATGTTCATCGACAAATAAGACATTATTCCAATAGGTTTGCGGCTTATTTATCATTGATAGTGCGAAGGGAAGCCTAAACTTTCAGTTTTTCTCACTCACAAAAAATTTTCTATGGGCAGAACGCCCATGTAATCCAGCTGTTCTGAGAACTCGTCAAAAAATGTCAGGTGAAATTGAAGTAGAAAATGTTTTATTGAATTCTGCAGAAACTTTTACAGCACTCAAATGTGAATTTTTCACAAATTTTCTAAGTATAAATCTCTGATCACGTTTTGTTAACTTTGCCGGACGGCCTTTTCTTACCTTGTTTTCGATCCAATTTTCTTCTTTAAAGCGCTTTTTCACATACTGCACAGTAGAACGGGATAAATTAAGTAATTTAGCAATATTCCGAACTGATTTACCACTACTATGATTAAAAATAATCAATTTTCGAATGCTGTTTGTTGCTTCTTTACGACTATGAGCCATTTTTAAATAATAAATAGAATATTACGGAGTAGGCAAGCACAAATTAAAGCCAAACTATATTTTAAATGCCACCACAATTCAAAAATAAAAATAAAGCGCTAGACGATAATTTTAATTATGAATTTATCCTAAAATATTTCAGTGTACGATAACTTTTGTGAGATAAAGTTTTTGTTACTTTTTGATTACTGGTTTCTTAAAAATAAAGTTTTACTATGTTTTCAAAATATTTCATGTAGTTTTGTTAAGAATAGATTATAGATCTTATTATTAAATACCCATTCTGAAATATTCATTTTAATTAATGGATTGACCCCTATTTCATTGAAATTCGTAAGTGTACGAACACTTTTGGGAGCCACTGTATATATATAGATACATATATACATACAAAAGAGGTAAGCAACGATACGTAATCCTACATTAATAACCTGTGGTAGTTTCGTTAGAAGAGACTACCTGAAAAGTTTTTTTGTTTCTACTCTAAGAGTCCAGTAGCTTTTTCCCAGTATACAGTAGAACCTCGATAAATCAAACCTCAATATAATAAAAGTTTTTCCATTCCCCTTGAACCTGCCTAACACTATAAATTGAATCTCGGTATATCGAAATCCTCAATAATTCAAAGTTTTCTTGTTCCTCTTGAGGTTTGATATATCGAAGTTCCACTGCATTTACTAACTCCTGATGTAAGGAGGCATACAAAGTCGAGGATATTGCCAATTTCAATAATTAATATGAATCGAAATTTATAAAAAGAATGTTAAATATATGATTGAGTCACAGAAAATGCATTTTTAAACAGTAATAGGAAAGCAGGTAAAAGAAACTATATGGCAGGATTTTGTTTCATAAAGATATAATTTTAGAAGAAAAGGTAATTCAGTTAGTTGTAATAAAATTTAAGGCAAAAGAAATTCTGACATTAACTTAAGAGTTTGGGTTTTTAGAGTAAGATATAAAAGCAAAGAAAATTACTGGAAGAAAGAATCTCTATTATACCACAATTAAACTTGAGATACTATGACAGGTAACTTAACTAGCAATAAACTAGGAGCATGGTGGCCTGGTTGGCAAAGGCGTTGAGCCAGTGATCTAAGGATTGCGGGTTTGATGCTGGTCACTGACAAAATCCACCACTGTGTTCACTAATGGTGGCTGGTGCATGCAAAATCTGTCGTGGCTGCAATGTCCTCCAAGTTCTCAAATTTACCTCTGGAGGTGCAGGATCAAGTGTTCTGGTCTCGTCACTGGACTCGGTTCTAAATTACGTGACCGGCTTGTAGGGGGTAATGCTGGCCACCTATACGGTGCCCCCTTAAATGAATGGCCAGCAGTCTCGCCCTTTACTGAGAACAAATGGCGTCATAGTCAATTTTCCTAGCATTTGTAATAAATAAACTAACGGTAAACTTAATTATCCCAGTGCTAATATTTTAACAGTTTGGATCTTTAGAGCATAATTTGAAAGCAAAGAAAACAACCGAAAGAAAGAACCTCAGTTATGTCATAATTAAACTTTAGATACTGTATCTGGTAACTTAACAAACAGTAAACTTAATTACCCTAGTACTAAATATTACAGTCAAAAACTTACCTTAACAGTAGAAATGCTGGTATAAAAAAGAAACCATTGAAGAGGACGGCCATAAATGTGACTAGAGTAGGAGACCAATCTGCAATGGCATCTGCAACAGCATTTATCATGATCACATACTGTCTAAATGGACTGCAACCGGGCGACGGTTCAATACTGTAAAAGTAAAAAATGGACACTTTAAAAAGATGACCATTGAATATTTAATTCTATCAGCAACTACGTGTACATTCTGTTCTGTTATGGCATAGATACAATTGAGAACTTAACCCGTTAGTGCCCAGCATCCTATTTATAGGGCAATTTAATTTTAGTTCCGTAGGTAAACAAATCACTTTACAATGTCTCTGTTTTGCACTTTCCTGTCAAGTATTTATGTATTCCTACACCAAAAAAAAAAAAGTTCTAACTGGTTTCTACCAGCCATCTGCCACAGAGTGAAGTGAAAGTGTCACCATTTTGAAGCACATTTTCCTTTGATTTATATTTGACATAATGCAACGAATTTGAAAGTAAGTTTTATTTCTTTTTATTATATTTTAAAACCTCTTTAACTGATATCTATAAAAATGTTTTGGAAAATTAATGATTTTTGTACTAAAAAAACAAATATGAAACTACTGTCCTATAAATAGAATGCTGGGTGTTTATGTTAACATATTTTGATTTTTTTCCCTTTCAGTTACTTCAACTTGCCTTGACAAAATTTTTTTCAAAACTGCAGAAGAGGCTCTGGAATACATATTTACACAATTTTAGAAATTTTTGAAGAGTTTTTTTACCCATGTACTTGGACTACATAGTGTCAGAAATGGAAAAGTATGCAAGAGAATGGAAAAATAAGCCTCAATTCACAATTACTGCGGATGAAATTAAAACTTTCATTGGATTCTTAATTTTTCAGGATATCACATTTTATCTAGTGAATGACAGGACACTTAGATCACAATTACAGAATTAATGAATCTTTTCTTCATCTAATTGGAAGATTCTTAGAATTAAACAAACAGGTGCAAGCAAACTCTGGAGAGTCAATAATTTAATGGTCTAGGGCAGTGGTCGGCAAACTCATTAGTCAACAGAGCCAAATGTCAACACTACAACGATTGAAATTTCTTCTGAGAGCCAAATTTTTTTTAACTCAAATTATATAGGTGCATTGTTATTAATTTAATTAGGATACTCCAAAGCTGGCCTTTGCTAAAAACGTCCTCAATCTGAATGAGGTACGTTCGCTGAGGTCGACCCCTTCTAACTCTTCCATCCATACTCGTTTTGCATGCTTATTTCGTCTATCTCCATTCGTTCATCATCTCTGTATGTCCAAACCATCTCAACATACATTTCTCAATCCTCGACACTACATTTTCTTTCACTGCACAGCGCTCCTTAAAATTAACTTAATAAACTGTACTTAAAGTTTTATGTCTTAGTTAAACTATAGGTATGTCGAATAAAACTTGATATGATACTGAATATCGATATTATTTATTGATAAAATTAAATTGTAAAGTATCCATAAAATTAAATCATAACAATGACAGTCAAACACTAATATGAACAATGGCTTCACATCTCCTAGTTCAGGGATGGCGAACATTTTTCTAACGTGTGTTGTGGCATCACGACAAGTAGTAAGGCTATTCTCTCTGAGGCATTTGAAGACATTTCACAACTATTGATCCATACCAAAGAAAGACAGAGTTCTAATTAAAAGCGAAAGCCAAATTTTTAAAACAAAACATAACAAGTAGATTTATTTACAAAAAGAATTAAACATTAAACACTTCCGACATGATCAATTAATTTACGTGCAGATTTACAGATACACGCTCCAGGGCCCATTCTCGGCCCAACAACACAGGAGCCTAGTAAAAACACGTCTATCCCGCTCGGATTTTATACAGCGTCTTCCCCTCAATGTCTGGATTTTCAGAAGGGGTGGAGGGCGACAGATGCCGGCAGATTATCGGCTGACAGCTTTAGAGGTTTGGAACCAAACAACACATTCCTTGAAAACATGCAGCTGTGTTCCAAGCTCTTGTGGGGTCTCGAGGATAAATAAGACCCTATTTCCAGTACGCTACAGTGTCAAAAAATGTCTTGTAACCATAGAAGATAAAACCGCGTGTCACTTAAAGAAATTTTTTTTCGGTCTTTGGAAGACCTTCGGAAATTAAAAAAAAATATACGATATACAGCGGCTCCCAAAATTGTTCGTAAACTTACGATTTTCAATGAAATAGGGGTCTATCCATCAATTAAAATGAATATTTGAGAATGGGTATTTAATAATAAGATCTATAATCTATTCTTAACAAAACTACATGAAATATTTTGAAATCATAGTAAAACTTTATTTTTGAGAAACCAATAATCAAAAAGTAACAAAAACTTTATCTCACAAAAGTCATCGTACACTTGTAAAAAAACTCTACATATTAGTAAATATTCTAATTTTTCGTTAAATTAATATTTAGTAGGATATCCTTTAGCATCCACGACAGCTTTTAAACGTCTGGGAATAAGATTGCACTAGTTCTTTTGTAATTTCTGCATTAATGTTCATCCATTCTTCCATTATAATTGTTGGGCTGATAATTTTAAATTGTCTCTTAAAATATTTATATAAACATCATGATTCATTATGCCATCAATAAATACTAAATTACCTAGTCCTGATGCTGACATGCACCCCCACACAAGGGCACCTCCACTGCCATCCTTAACTGCTCCTACTAAGTTCTTGGGATTAAGTTCCTCATTTTTTTTCTTCTCCATACAATTATATGCCCATCGGAACCAAAAATGTTAAACTTGCTTTCATCGGCAAATAAGACATTATTCCAATACGTTTGGGGCTTATTTATCATTGATAGTGCGAAGGAAAGACTAAGCTTTCTGTTTTTCTCACTCACAAAAAAATTTCTTAGGGCAGAACGCCCATGTAATCCAGCTGCTCTAAAAACTTGTCGAACAGTTTCAGGTGGAATTGAAGTATAAAATGTTCCATTAAATTCTGCAGAAACTTTTACAGCACTCAAACGTGGATTTTTCACAAATTTTCTAATTATAAATCTCTGATCACGTTTTGTTAACTTTGCCGGACAACCTTTTCTTATCTTGTTTTCAATCAGATTTTCTTCTTTAAAGCGTTTTATCACATACTGCACAGTAGAATGGGATAAATTAAGTAATTTAGTAATATTCCGAACTGATTTATCACTACTATGATGAAAAATAATCAATTTTCGACTGCTGTTTCTTTACGACTACGAGCCATTTCTAAATAATAAATAGAATATTACGTAGCAGGCAAGCAAAAAATTAAAGCCAAACGATATTTTAAATGGCACCACAATTCAAAAATAAAGCGCCAGACGATAATTTTAATTATGAATTTATCCGAAAATATGTCAGTCTACGATGACTTTTGTGAGATAAAGTTTTTGTTACTTTTTGATTACTGGTTTCTTAAAAATAAAATTTTATTATGTTTTCAAAATATTTCATGTAGTTTTGTTAAGAATAGATTATAGATCTTATTATTAAATACCCATTCTGAAATATTCTTTTTAATTAAAGGATAGACCCCTATTTCATTGAAAATCGTAAGTGTACGAACACTTTTGGGAGCCACTGTATATTTAAAACAAAAACAAATTTAACTTTTTATTATGATTTGTTTAAAATTACCAATATCAGGAAGAAAATAAGTACAAAAATTATCGAACTTAATGGGACACTTGTTGTTGTCTTTCGGACGATAATTTATTTATACGTGGTTCGATATTTGTAACTTTTAATCGTACACTCGCAGCGGACAAGTCGATGCTGAGGCGATTTCTATTCTTACTTTTAATAAAATTCACTGTCGAAAACAACTGTTCGCAAACGTAGGTTGATCCAAACATTGTCAAAGGAGCTCTTGTTAAGTTTTTCATCGACATTAGCGAATTAGGCAACGAGTTCCATTCAGTTAAAATAATATTTTCAGTGATTGTTGTTAAAATATATTTGTCACAATTTCCAGATCTTGTAATTTTTTTTCTAAGTTTACATTTAGTTCTGCAAATTTATTCCTCCGTACAACACTGTTGTGAAATTCAACCATTTCCGTTTCTAAGTTATCAATTTGAAGCCGATCGAAAGAGGGTAATTTAAGTTTTCTCCATTTCTCGAAATTGGGAGAATCTTTCGTCAAATATTTCTTTTGCATTTGCTAGTACTGAAAAAGTGTTTTAATACTTCTGTTTGACAAGAAGGGGAAAAAATTAATTTCAAACGATTATTTTTTAAAAATTATTTCTAGTACAAATTAGATTATAGATCTCTCAGTCCGACGAATGAAAATAAAAATTTGAAAAGCTAAATGGATGTTAAAACAATGTGATCGTCTCGCGTGTCGTCTAAAATTGCTTCACTAAAATTGCTTCACTTGCGTCTAAAATTGCGTGTCACTATGTGACCCGCGGGTCACAGGTTCGCCATCCCTGTCCTAGTTGATTAAATGTCAGCGCACATAGCCCGTCTAGATGAATTTCTCTAAAAATAGCAACAAACCCGTTTCTTACGACGGTCATACTTTTCGCCTCATCTGTTGAAATTGAGACAGTTTTATAGGAATAGAATATGATGTTTTTCAATACACTCAATTAAAGCATTTGCTATATCCTCTACACGTGTTTGACATTTGAGTGACAATAATTCTAAATGTTCTTCTCTAGGACATGTAGATAAAATAAATCGTACAAAAAGTGAAACTAGCACTGTATCATTTATGTCACAAGACTCATCAACAGCTATTGATAAAGCTGAAACTAATTTAAGATCCTCGACTTGCTGGTTGGTTATATTCCAAGACCATTTTGACTATTCTAGTGTATTCTACGGGGACACGCTCTCGGAAGTAATACATTGTAAAACAAGATGCAAAGATACATCTTGACGATACGCGTTGACATTTAATATTTCTAGAAATGTTGTCTCATTAAGTCGCTTCAGAGCACTCGCCTAAAGATAAAAACACATAAACACCAACTAAGTATGTAAAAATAGAAATAAGAAAACCAGTCATCACGAAGTTTCAATCTCACTGTACGTGCGAGCTTGCACATGGTATTTTGAGGAAGAGCCACACTCAAGGGGCCAAAGAGCCACATATGGCTCGCGAGCCACGGTTTGCCGACCACTGGTCTAGGGTTATTTATTAAGATGAATGACCATTTATAAACAAGTCAAACAACTTCACATGGACTTTCACACTACATATTACAATTAATCCAAAATTACAGGCTGTGGCAGAAAGAACGTTCTGATTTGGTATGTCAATAACAAAAATACAAAGCAAGATAGAGAAAGTAATCTTTTATACCTGAGAAGTACACAGTATGCCATTGTCATCCATTAAGTTTTAAAGATTACATCAGTTAAATGGCGACTGTCATTTTTGATGCTGTTTTGAAGTCTCTTTCGAAAATTTTGCATGGATCTGCAGACAATGTCCCCCGGAATCACCATGATTTCTTATGTAATTGCTGCCTTGAGTGCTTGCAAATTTTTTCCTGTGGGGCTATCTCAAATCAAGAGTGTACCAACACCGACCAACAAATTTGCAAGCACTCAAGGCAGCAATTACGCAAGAAATCATGGTGATTCCACGGGACATGGTCTGTAGATCCATGCAAAATTTCCGAAAGAGACTTCAGAACTGCATCAAAAATGACAGTTGCCATTTAACTGATGTAATCTTTAAAACTTAATGGATGACAATGGCATACTGTGTACTTCTCAGGTATAAAATATTTCTTTATCTTGCTTTGTATTTTTGTTATTGATGTTCTAAATCAGAACGTTCTTTCTGCCCCACCCTGTATTTACTAAAAAACTTAAACACTTTTTAAAAACAAATAACTCTTGGTTCCATATCATGAGGTAAAAATTGAAGCATACTATAGGGGAAAAAAAGAACTTGCTTACACATAGCACATCATAGGAGTTTTAAAAAAAGATATCGCCAAACAATGTATTCCAAACAACTAATCAGAATGAAGGGCAACATAATCTGTAAAATATAATGAACTCTTCATGAAGGTCAATACTATGCTTCCCATTACAGTAAACAGTTGTCCCTTTCTTATTACAGCATGACATCCTACTTATTTAAAAAGCAAGACCCCCCAAACTTCAGGGAAGGCGAAAAACAAACACAAACTCTGACATCAACCTCATGGAAAACATCTATGATACATGGAAGCATGTCAGTTATGTATAACAGTGCTCCCCAACCTTTTAATCGCCGCGGACTGGTCAACGACACGATAGAGGAGATTCAGTAAAAATCGCAGAAGGTGCTGAACACATTAATGAAACAAGACTTCCAGCAGGCATTGTTTTCATGGCAGAAGCTCCAGAATCAGAGTTTACAATCCCAAGGGGACTACTTTGAAGGTGATAGTGGTGAATAATACAAGGTATTCTACAACTTTGTTTATCGATACATTTCAGGAACTTTTGGGTAGCACTTTGTATTTAAGTAGATCAGTTTGATACATTAATGAAAACCCTGTAATATTTAACTCTAATCTTATTGTTTTGTACATACCTTGTTAAAGAGTATCCATGGATTACAGTAACAAAGAAAAGGGATATCATGAGAATCGTCATAAAAATTGTATTACTACGTGATGCTTTGTAAAGAACTGGTGCAGGAATGCAATGCTTCAAGACCACAACCTAGAAAGGACACAAATTAATGAGAAATTTTTAAAAAAGTAAATTTCACTCTAAATCCTTTCATACATATATGCCATTACCTTTTTAATATAAAATATTATAACAAACTTCAATAGTGAAATTCCTGGTAATAATGGTGAATAAAACAGACCAAGCCTGCAAAAATAAAATAAGTAAAAGACACTATGAAATCTGAATTATGTGCATACATATACAAAATAATAAAAAACTACTCTAAGAAAAAATAATATAACACACTGAGTAGACAAAGTAAATTCTATTCAACTACACATCTACTTCTAAACTTAACTACAGAAATCATGCCATTTTATATTAAAGACTTATTGAAGAGATTTCACATAATTTTATCTTATTTAGAGCTTTCAAAGGGTAAGAAGTAACTAATTTCATATTTTCCTTTTACATCTTTAAAAATATCTAATATGAATAGGAAGATGTATCCAATACAACACACTAAGCAGACAAAGTAAATTCAAATCAACTACACACCTACTTCTAAACTTAACTACAGAAATCATGTCATTTTATATTAAAGACTTATTGAAGAGTTTTCACATAATTTTATCTTATTTAGAGTATTCAAAGGGTAAGAAGTAATTAATTTCACATTTTCCTATTAAAACTTTAAAAATATCTAATATGAATAGGAAAATGTATCTAATTCAATAAATGTAAATTTTATCTTCTTATGCAACATTATTAAATAAATCAAGCATAAATGCCATACAACATACCAACATAATGTTTGAGAATAAACTAAAGACAGCACTTGGCTAGGAAGATCAAACACCTGGCGACCAACAACTTCAGTGACTTTGCATTTACATTTTTGAACAATGAAGCTGAAATAAAATAGTTTTTTTTTTAAACTTCAGTAAAAACAAGTTTTTATAAGTAAAACTAAAACAATATTTAATAAAAAAAATTAGAATGGAGCATGAGGTTTTTAAATGAATTACAAGTAAGATATTTTAAACTGTTAGTTTAAAATCAAAGGAGTGCTACGAAATTAATTGCCTTTCATTTTCCTTTTCTGCATTTATCTCTCATCAATCCCACAAGAATATATTTTTAAAAGTGGAACTGTAAATAAGTGCACAATTAAATAGTCTCATATTTTTCATTAAGTTGGGATTGACAGAATTTGTAAATAATTAAAATTTTTAGAATATTTTAACCTTTTATGATTATACTACCAAGACATAATACTATATATATGATGACATTATTGTATCGTCAAATCCTTCAAATTATTACAACAAATTAAAAACACTTAACTGAATGTTTGTGATAAAACATGACATCAAGAATGAAATATAGAAAATTTATTCACTTACTAACACTCAGAAATTGTAACAGAAAAGCCTTACTATAAATGATGTCATTTTCCCCGTAAACTTTTTATTTCTCCTTACATATAATTTGAAATCCAAGTTAAAAAAGGTAATTTGAATACTTTGACTAAAACCGTTTACAAACTGAATGTTTGGGACTTGATGTAACTCTTACTTAATTTTCCAGAACTTATGAATATAATTTTGTATTTTCTTGATTTATTATGATGATTTTAAAATATACCAACTTACCAAAATCCTTACCTGACATACAGAAAACTTTGCAACCAAAATTTTTAATTTTGGGCCCAAGGTAGCCTAGTGGTATTGCATTGGATTTCAGTACTGAGGGTATATGGATCAAACCTTGACAAGAACCATTAAATACCTTTGAGTTAGGCCAGATATACGCATGTTAAATCTGTAGACCGGAAAGTCCTTCTAAGAGCTAAGAAAGGGTGGGAGAAGGTACAATCCCCCCAGATGTTTCCCCTGGGATTGCTCGGTCAAAACTGCGGTGGCACCTGGCTAAGTCAGACTACGACTCTTATGGTACCATGATAAACTGCACCTTCAGCCCCCTACCCTATGTACACCTGGTCTGAAATACCTCCGGTCAGTGGGTATAAGAAACAACAACAACAACATACTCAAGAAAACATACTAATATGGATAAACAAAGCTTTTCTGAAATACTTTGCATTTAGCCCTAACTAAGGTAAATGAATCCAGTTATTCTGCATACAGAAAACACTTCGATTCATATGTGAATATTAGAATTAGGGTGGGAGAAGATATGATCCCCCCAGATGTTTCCCCTGGGATTACTCGGTCAAAACTGAGGTGGCACCCAGCTAAGTCAGACTCCGACCCTTGTGGTACCAATATAAACTGGACGCACCACTTAAACTCTATGGACCTGATCTGGAATACTTCTAGCCAGGGGGCATAAGCAACAACAACTTTGAATTTTAACCTTGTAATATTTCTCTTAATCACTTTCTCTTGTTTGACATGCACCACATATATTAAAAAATATTGCTTACTCATGGGTACTATGATAAACACTTTATTATACACTAAAAGATTATAAATTTAAACATTTTGGCTTAGTTTCTGAAAATGACGAAAAAAAAAAGGAACAAAAAATGAAAACAATGTTACGAAATCCCAACATTAGTAATAAAATAGGATTAATATAATAAACAAACAAATATAACTTTATAATTAATAATTAATTTAAAAAATGCAACATTGAAAGAGATTGATTAAAAGTAAAGTAACTTACTCTCTAGGTAAATCATATCCCAAAAACATGAAAATGTAAACCAAAAAATCAGTGATGACTAATTTATATAATTGCTGTCCAACATAAGTTTCCCAGCACTGTTAAACAAAAAATTCTAAATAATTATACATTATAAATTTATTATTAACATGCACCTTAGTAAAAATAATTTTAGATAAATTTTATTTAAATCACCATTGAAGAGTAACAAAATATAAACCTAATGTGAGTTTTTGAGATAACAGTGTCTAAATACTCTATACACTGAAGAGCCAGAAAAACTGGTACATCTACCTAATATCGTACAAGGCCCCTATGAGCACACAGATGTGCTGCAACACCATGTGGCATGGAAACAACTAATGTCTGAATGTATTCTGGAGGTAATTCCCACCATGAATCCTGCAGGGCATGCCACAAATCCATAGTGTGAGGGGGTGGAGATCTCTTCTGAACAGCACATTGCAAATCATCCCAGATATGCTCAATAATGTTCATGTCTGAGGATTTAGGAGGCCAATGGAAGTGTCTAAAGTCAGAAGAGTGAACCTGGAGCCACTCTGTACCAACTCTCAACATGTAGGGTGCTGCAATGTCCTGCTGGAATTGTCCAAGTTTGTCTTAATGCACAATGAACATGAATGGGTGTAGATGATCAGACAGGATGCTTATGTACCTGTCACCTGTCAGAGTTGTCTCTAGACATATCAGGGGCCCCATATTACGCCAACTGCTCATGCCCCATACCATCAAAGAGGCTCCATGAGCTTGAACGGTCCCCTGTTGACATGTACGGTCCATGGATTCATGAGGTTGTCTCCACACTCGTACACGTCCATCCACCCGATACAATTGGAAACGAGACTTGTCAGACCAGGCAACATGTTTCCAGTCATCAACAGTCCAATGGAGGTGTTAGCAGGCTCAGACAAGGCATAAAGCTTTGTGCTGTGCAGTCAACAATGGTACACAAGTGGGCCTGCAGCTCTGAAAGCCCATATCAATGATGGTCCATTGAAAAGTTCACATGCTGACACTTGTTGATGCCCCAGCATTGAAGTCTGCAGCAATTTGAAGAAGTGATGCACATCTATCTCGTTTAAGGTTTCTTGTCAGTCATTGATGGTCCAGTTCTTCCAAGGTCTTTTTCTGGCCACACCACTGGAGATTTGATGTTTTATCGGATACCTGATATTCACAGTACACTAATGAGATGGCTGTGTGCGAAAATCCAAATTGCATTGCTACCTCGAAGATGCTATATCCCATCTCTCATGTGCCGACTATAACACCACGCTCAAAGTCACATAAATCGTGATAACCTACCATTGTAGATGCAGGAACTGATCTAACAGATTCGTCAGACACCTGTTGTCTTATATAGGCACTGCCGACCGCATCACGTTACGCTGATTGATTGCATTTATCTGTTATTTGTATACGCATGCCTGTACCTGTTTTTTTTGGCTCTTCAGTGTATATGTATTAGTTAACATGTTAATAATATTAATGAATAATTTATATACCCTTTTATATATATACTTTATTAATTTTATTCAGCAGTTTAAAGTAATCTTCTGTAAATTTTACTTAGAAAGAATATTACGGAATTATTACCTTAAAATCAGTTCATAAAAAAAATTGCTTATTCAAACAGTTGTCTGTAAAATTTTGTTGCATATAACAGGAGTTTATTAACATTAGTTTTATCAACAAGGTATTTTTGAATATATATATATATATATATATATAAAATCATGCAGCTTAAGACAATAAGCTTTAAAATTTAAATACGGAAACCATGCAAGAGATGTAAAATATTCATACAACACTTTTTAATATATTAAAAAGCTATATACATTTATACATATGTGCAAATAATCATAAGATATTCCTTAGGTTCACTTGAACTATATTAATTTTAACACACAATTAATCAAATATTTAAAAATTGGAGGATTAAAGTTCTTTTTAAATAAATTCAAAGTTAATTTTTTTTTCTTCTAGAAAACTTACAATAGGTGTACGACAGAAATCAGTTGTTCCAGCTTTGCAGTTATCCTTTGGCTCACACGTAATTTGTTGGTAAAGAGAACTTACCAATACAAACACTGAAGCAAGTCTCAAAAACACAATTCTGAAAGAAAAGTTAAGTTTCTCTTAATTTTGATAGTTAATTCATTCTATAAGTAATAATTTGTTATCTAAAATTATTAAGTTAATTTTAAAGTGATTAAACATGTTTATTGCATTCATCTTTTTGAAAATGCAACTGTAAAAAAAAAAGTAACTGATAATAATAATAAGAAGAAAAAATATTTAATTAGATTCCGATTTTATGTTGCTAATTCTGAAATTAACTGTGATTATGTCAAAGAATTTATACAATGCATATTTTGCATCAGCCTGTAAAATATTTAATTTCAGCAAATAAAAATTTCAAATAAAAAACAGACAGATTAGAATAAATTCTCTGTTTCCTTGGAAGAAATTTTAAAATTTATTTTTTGAAACATTAAGCATAAAGAACAACAGTATGACATATACATCTTTTATCTGTATATAACTTAAATTTCTTATGTCTTATAGACTTCACTGTAAAACTCATTAGATGTTTAAGTGCTCAATATTAATTGATCAATTTACAAAGCATCATGTTAACATAAAAACCTTAAAACTGGAGATTAAACAGGTTTGCCTGCAGACATTAGAAATTTTGCATAATTAGCAAAAAATATGATAATACATAACATTTTTAATTCGAGGGTTGGATATAAAATAATGATAACACACACATGGGAGGGTACTGCTGTCTTTTAGTAGAAGTAGTGTAAAATAAGAGCTATATAATATACCCAGGTATGTATGTGTTGCAAATTGAAAACATATATATTATTTTTGGCATACTGGTAGTGCCATTTTGCTGCTTCTCAGTGAAGCATGTATTTTTAGTTGGTACTCTTGAACGAATAAAAGCCTGACACTTGAATTCTTGGTGATTTAACATTTCTTGAATTTCTACAGCATGTGCAAAACATAGAGAATAGAACATATGGAGCTGTAGACGACATTGAAGATTCATTTTTGAAGTAAACTGCAGTAAAATGATGTTATATAAGCTAGAAAACTGTGCATAGATCCAAAAATTAAATGGCAAATAGTGAAAATACTAGGCAATATCAAGGTTGTAAAAGTCTACAGCATAGTATGTACAGGTCACACGCTCATGCAAGATCATCATGCAGGGCTGCTACAGTCCTTATTGCAATTATATAAACAATGGATTTTAAGAGACAGAGTAGTAGCAGATGAAATATGCCATAACATGATTTGCACATTTTAAAAAGAGCTGCTTGGTAAGGGGTGGCTCCAGCCCAGAGTTTTTTTTAGGGGGGGGGGCAATATATATATATATATATATATATATATATATATATATATATATATATATATATATATACATATATATATATACATACATATATATACATACATACATATATATACATACATATATATATATACATACATATATATATATATATATACATATACATATACATATACATATATATATATATATATATAAGAAATAAACATAGTCTCATTTAAAATTTGAACTCATTTAGTATTCGGTCTACGATTATATAATTTTAGGCTATGAAAACAAAATACGCCAGGCTTTTTTGGGAGGGGCAATTGCCCCTATTGCCCCCCCTCCCCCTTGGAGCTGCCAGTGTGCTTGATTAGGGTAAGAGACAAGAGTAGTAGCAGATGAAATATGCCATAACATGATTTGCACATTTTAAAAAGAGCTGCTTGGTTAGGGTAAAATTGCAACATGATATATGCCATATCACTTCAGTTAAAAAAGATAAAATGTCCTTGCAAAGAATCATTTGGAATGTTGCTACACAGATAGTGACCCTGTTTCATTGAGAGATGCCAAACATCTGCCCTTTCCAGACGTCAGCTCTTGTAACTTTCAGTGACTTGGCAAAAATGAAACCACTGAAAAGATTCAGTTTTCATCCAAGAAATGAATTTCTTCAAGCTTTAAAACACCTGAAAAGTTATAACTATGGCATAATGAAAACCTCATTCAGGTGTGGAGTAAGGTGTATACTCTATATACTTTGTGACTTATCCAAATCTTGCCACAATTTTATCTCCAACCTTTGAAAGTGTTTCATATTAGCAAGCAATGAAAATTATGAATAGCAGTTTTAGGACAAAAGTAACATATATATATACTCTACCTGAAGAGAGCAACATTCACTTGTGTTTGAGTATTATACATTTCAAATCTAGCAACATTGTAGAAAATGATGGGCATCATAATGTTTAAACCAGTTATCACAAGAGGTGGGAGAAATTGTATAAAAAGAGTATAAACTCCAGCATCTTTTAATCCATTTTCTTTTTGTTTCTGGAAAATTAGGTAAATTTAAAAATTAATGACTCATATTAATTATGCTTTTGAAATTTTTTAAAACTCATAATCAGTACTACAGTAAAACCCATCCTTTTTTCAGGACACCTAAAAATCCTCCAGCAGAAATGCATTAGTATATTTGAAACCTCTGCTTTGCAATACATTCAGATATAAACAAGGACACTATTTTCCATGTTCATGACATAGGAATAGAACCCCTGTATAGACAATAATTAAATTAAGAAGATATCAATGGAATTTCTTCCTTATAATAATAATAATAATAATAAAAAATAAATAAAAAAAATATAAAAAAAACCCATACTGCTAACTGAAGAAACCACTTGAGGTGTGACTACAGTTCCCACTGATAAATCTGACAGTGAAATTCAACCAAATGTTCAATTTGGCAGTTCTAGGAAAAGCTGTTTTTAAAAAAAAATCTCAATGAAAATTTTGTGCATAAAATAGTTGGATATCTTAATAAATATAAACATGTTAAGGACTAATAATCAGTACTATAGTAAATAATAAAGAGCACATTTATCAACATAAATGTATATGTACATTTATGTTGATAAATGTACATATACATTTATCAACATAAATATACACTTTGATTTAACAACTGAAAAGCAAACAGTCTAAGAATTTAAGGAAGCTTTCTTAATTATGGATACCCCTCATTAACCTTTTAACTGTCGTGCCCGAGATAGTCTCGGGGTAGATTTTTTTTCTTGCATCTTATTGTCAAACCTGAATCTATCTCCGGACAAGTTGATTTGGGCTTTATTCAATAGATGGCAGTTTATGTACGCTATTTTGTACTAAACATTTGATTTTTGCAATAAAAAAAAATTGACATTTTCTGTACCAAATTCATCAAAATAACTTGACAGTTAAAGGGTTAATGGACAAATTTTTCTGTCCCCCATACATTCATAAATGAGGAGTTTTACTGTAGTTTGTAATAATTACAAACATAAAACAAAATTGTAAAAGATTTAAAAAGTTTATTGAAGAAAGATTTAAAAAATTTTACTAATTACTCAGCAGTGTAACCTCTGAATAAACTTATGATGAGACCTAAAGGTAACTCAGATAAAATTGCCACAAATATTAATTAAAAAGAGAAGCCTGAAATTTTGCATTACATTTTAAACATTACTAATAATCAGCTTAAAATTAAATTTATAATTTTGCATGCATTGGAAAATCTTTTTTTTTTCTTCTTTAAAAATATCTTTCATCATATTAATAAATTTCTAGAAAACACACGAAGTTTAAGCATTATCAGTTACCTGCATAAATAAATTCTGATAACTTACTAAAGACATAAAAATATGTTTCATAGAGAATAAAATTAAATCTTACTTCTAACTGCAAATTCACAACTCTATATATAAGAAAGAAGCAACCAAATAAAGCTGCTATGACTAGAATGTTAATGGTAATTCGTAACAAGTAGACTTTCGCCCTCTTTTCAGATGACCATTGGCTAACTTCAAGTTTTCTACGCTCCTCAGCCAAATTACTCTTTAACAAATAAAATAACAATCTGTCACAAAATATAACAGCACAAAAAATAATAAATATTTACTAGACTTACTAGTCATTACAGAACTTAAGTTGTATCTTAAGAGTTATGGCTCGCTGCAATAATATTCTCAGGTATTTGTTGCCAGTTTAAATAAATATATGTTTGTATCAACAATTAGTTCCTATTATCTAATTATACATGTGTTCATTTTATATTGTTTCAGTCTATAAACGAAATTACTGCTTTGGAAACATTAAAAACCCCTTGAATTTCACCGATGTTTTTTATATTTTATTAACATCAATTATGCCACAGGACAAATTCATCAATATATGACACCAAAAGGCTTGCTGGATTCTTCAGATATTATTGTCTACAATGTGTGTAAGTGTGTTTTGAAGGTAGAAAAAGAGGATTAATCATAGGCTTTAAGTTAGATTTGATTGCAGTTCAAGGTTGGAACTCTTCAAGCTAAAATAATGGAGTAGCAATGTGGATTAATCTCAGAATCTTCATTGTTAGTCATTATTCAACACATCATCCAAATGAAAAGCACTTTTCTTATAAGTTCTTCATAAAAAATCCTCCTTATCTCTGCCTGCACACACACACACACATATATATATATGTATGTGTGTATATATATATATGTATGTATATATATATATATATATATGTATGTATATATATATATATATATGAAACAATAACGTTTCCCTTTGTTAATTTGTCCCATCACAACAGAACATTATCCCTCATTTAAATTTGACCTAGGAATAACCAAAGTAATCTATTAGTTTCCCCTTAAACAAGCCACGCACCTACATCTTATATAACAGTTATATAACGTGAATGTCGTGGAACATTCGAAAATGATCACGCCATATGACGCGTTAGTCAGGTGCTAATTCTGACCAATTAAAGTTCAACGCGCCTGTGCATTTTTCGTAGGAATGAGCATTTCTTGGCAATTCCCTACCTACTTGTGTACTTGCCCAGGCCATCAAGATGTAGTTTTTAGCTATCCGTATTGCCACAGCGTTCTGCGCTGCAGGGCCTTTTCCCTGGTATCTGTGCAGTTAAGATGTTTACAATCTCGTCCAAATGATGTCCAACAACATTTCCAAGAATGAAAACTCTTTTGTGACCATCTGCTTCTTTCTTCCTGCACCATGCCAGCCACTCATTAACGGATGGACGCTACGACTACACCCCGGTTAGTTTTCCATTCGCCACCCTGGATCCGAAGTACGATGACTTCAACGGATCAAATCGGACCTCCTACCTGTCCTCCGATATCTCTTCCTTGGATTCATTTCATATATACATACATAGATATATATATATATATGATTAATGTCAAATGACAATTTTTTAAAGTTAAAATTTATACCATATTTCTATTCATAGTTTTCAGTTATTGCATCCACAAGTAAAGTAAACCCCCCCAGGGGAATAATTTTGAATACAGTAACTTTTGATGCAACATCATTTTGCAATTTGATACAAATCTGAATACAAACATCACTCAACTTATGAACATTCATGTTACAAACATTCAGATATATGAACAGACCGAGTCACAACTCAAATTTCGTTCGCAGCACTCACCTTGCTACTTGTAAGTTCAAATTTTGCACTGCATGCCTATTCTGTTTAGAACAAATTTCTGCCGCAACCCACGCTGGTCAATACCTTAGCATACACAAGGCCCAGCATACTAGCAATTTGCACCTATGCCACTGGTAATAGTTATTTTCTCTTGTGCTTCAAGTTATTTATGTGATTTTATCATGAAAAATTTAGCCGATCTTTTATCTAACAACTTTTTAAAATATAACTGTACTGTACATGTATGGTACAGTAAAAACAACTGTATATGTGTACTATATGTATTATCATCATAATATTTTAGGTTTTATGTATCATTTGAATTAATAAAGTAACCTATGAAATATAATACTGTACAGTGTATTGTGTTTTAGGATGAGAAAATATACAGTATTTTATTGACTTTATAGTCTATCATACTTAAATAGGGGTGAAGAGTATGCTAATTTTAAAATTATGTTAAATAATGACTTACATACAATTCGAAATACGAACAGTCATCTAGAACGTAATTCATTTGTAAGTAGGGTAAACTAAGTCAAATAGATTGAAATTGAAAAAAAATGGTATGACTTTAAATATATGTAAGATAACATAGACATAAGAAGTTTAGATTATAACATGAAATTATTTGAAAATTTAGAAATTACCTTTATTTCCCCATTTATACTTTTGTGTCTGATAGCAGCTGTTTTCTTGTCTTCAATACAGTAATCCCAAGAGCAAAACAGGATATTTGAAAAGGTCAGATAAGTGCTCTTACGGGTTAAAATATTTTCTTGGATTCCATGAGATGAGCTAAAGATTAAGAACATATGAAAAATCAGGCCTAAAGTAAAACAACACAAAAGTAAATTCTATTCATACTCACACATCTTACTGTATGTAAATCAAATATGAACTAGTTATACATAGCCAACTTTTATTTAAAACTATACAAGCAATAAGCTTGGTACAGAAGACTTATTGAGTTAAAAATATAGCAATTAAAACCATTAACAAAGCTTTGAGGTAAAAATGTAGAGGATTCTATAAATTTAGAATAATTTGAAAATTGTGATAATCAATTTATGTTACAATAATTCATATTTATCTCCTAACATACAAAAAGACAAACTTATAAGTCATAGAATAGTTAAAAACTTTTCAGATTATTTTATATCTATGTAACCAAGCTGAAAATGTCTAGGTAAATTAAAACAGTAAAAATAAAAAAATTAATAAAGATTATGTTTATTTAAATTTGCCTTTATGCAACTAAGGTAAGTTATCAACAGCAGCTCTTTTATTAGAAATATGTTCTGCTAATAATCTTCAAAAATATTAATAATACATAACATAACTTCTTTTAAAAAGTTTCATTCAAACACAAAGTATGGATAATGATTATACTCATTTGAACAGATTCCAGGGTACAGATTGCTGATATGCAAAAAAAAAATTATTTCAAATTTTAAACATGTAGTTGCAAAATTTTATCACTAAAAACACTTTAATTTGAAAAAGAGCAGGCTCAGAAAGTTATAAAAATTTAAAGCTATTCTTTCAAAAGAATTGATGGGGAGTACTTAAAGAGAGATTTGAGTACTGAAAACTTTTTTCAGCTTTACTAAAGTCACTGAAAACAAGGCAACTCTGCAAGAGATTATTTACTAACTTGATGAACAAAAATTTTGATGTCTGAGGTGAAGTTTCCAAAATTAAATGTGTAAAATATGGACAGTAAACAATGAATGATTTCTTTAACCTTTAGCTTACAGGGCCCATTTCACCAATTCCCTCTTTAGAACGGGAAATTTCATACCCCCTTTTTGGAATGGCCATTAAGGGGGTTATATATATATATATGCTGGGCTCGATTTGAAGTCGGAATGGCGTTCTGGTACCTCTCTTTCGAAAAAAAAAAAAAATTACGATAGTTAAAAACATCTATTTAATCAAATATTACTCTGTTGTTAGTGAGTGGGCCTGGCTTTATATATATATAAAATTTGGAATCCCCCCCCCCCCCCATACACACACACACCACCCAGAATGTTACAGTTCCGGCACCTCAATCTCTAGAAATCGAGCACTGTATATATGTATATATATATATGCATGTATGTATGTAAAAATATATATATATATATGTTTATATGCATGTATATATATATAAAAATTATATAAATATGTATATATATATATTATTACATACATACATACTGATAATATTCATTCTTGGGCCCGTATTCTTGGGATAAATGCTATCCCACCCCGTAAGGAAAAGGTTAATATTTTAGATCAGTATTATACATAACCACAATAAATTGTTTCAAAATAAATATGTCCCCTAGCCTCAACAAATGACTGCAACGTATAAATATTAAAAAAAAAAGAACTAAAATACAAAACATAGAGCAAAAAACTGTTACAATAAGCATACTGTTAATATTTTGTAAGCCTTAAATGTTCTATCCCACAGTTGGTAATTCATTTTTTTCTTAAGCTCAATTACTGATAGAAAGCTTTCTTTTGGGTAAATAATCAAAATTACCAGCCAGGGATATATTTTATCTGCATATACACAAACTATGTAGAAACAAGTTTATATAGTATTTATTTATGTTTGATAATGGTAATTATCTCTGTATAAACACACACATAAAAGCATTTTTAAAACTAACAAAACAAAATGCTCACACTAGAGAAAAATAAAATTTACTACTTACTACTGGAGCATTAAAACTAAACTTATGAAAAACGATACAAGTAAAACAGCTACAAATGAAACAGGTAAATTATAAGGGAGACCAAAATAAGAAACATCGCTATCAGGATAAAAACCTAAAAACAGGATTGTAGACTGAAGCCAACCCTGAAAATAAATAGCATATTCATAAACAGGAAAAACAAACAATCAGGGAAAGGTATGCAGATTAATAAAATAAAGAAATCTATTTATTTTACAACAGAAATGAAATTGATACAAAAATAAGATGATTCAGAGATGCATACTGAAAAAAGTGATTCTTCCAATGTCTTAAAAACCAGATGCTCAGACCTAAGTAACAGTAAAATGAATCTAGCAAATTATATAAAAACTAAACTACAGATTACATAAGTAACAATCTCTAAAAAGTTAGAAACTCAAATATTTCATTCTTGCACTCCATATTATCAGATCAGTATTTTAGTACAGTACAATTTCCCAAATCCGGAATGCTTTAATAAATGGACAATTTTACTTTTCTATTTTACCGATAGATATCGCTACCAAAATGATCGGTAAAAAATTGCGCTTCCTTTCAAGGAAGTGACAGCAGCGATTTTGAGGGCTTTCAAGTGTCTGGGAAAGAAGCTGAAATAGCAGAATTAGTAGAATGTGCGAATAAAGGCAACATTAACTTGGATAAATTGGTCATATCAGGGCCCGACTTTGACCCAATGGGGCCCTGGGCAAAGCAGACTTTGGGGGCCCCCTCCAAGGACAGATCCAGAGGGAGGCCATGTGCCCTCCCCCTCCAGGAGTAGATTTCCACATGAACATGTGGGACACTCACCAAGCCCCCCCCCCCCCCCCCCCCCATAAATTCAGACCGGAAATTCAAAACATTTTCGACCAAAAAGTCAGACATTTGAAAAAAATAATAATAATAATAATAATGTGTTAATTAATTTACTTTTAATGTTAATAAATAAATTCAGGAAATTTTCTTTTGAAATGAATATAGTGGGTGCACTGTGCCCCACCCAGGATTTTTTTCTGTATCCGCCACTGCTCACCTGTACTGAATTAACCTAAAACCAAATTTTCAAAAATATGTACAACTTAATACTAAATTTGGGGGCCCCATAAATTTGGAGGCCCTGGGCAAGTGCCCCACTTGCCCATGCGGAAATCTGGGCCTGGGTCATATAGGAAGTTTTAGACATCGACGAAAATGTGCCGATCGTTTCTCTTACACCGCATTTACACAATCGCGATAGCGGCGAGTCGAATCGCGGGGGGCGAATGTGTAAACGGTGTTCTCGCCAATCGGGAGCGGTTTTCTGGCACGATTCAAAGGGTCGAATGGCGCCGGGGGGGTCAAAGGGGAAAATGGCGAAGGGAAGTCTTGTTCACAGCCAGAGGCAGGAATCTGAGAACGGTCACTCGCGTTCCGTTCGCGAGTGACCGTTCTCACATTCCCGCCTCTTGCGGTGAACAAGATTTCCCGTCGCCATTCTCACCTTTGACACCCCGGTGCCATTCGCCCCTTTGACTCGTGCCAAAAAACCGCTCCTGAAGCGAGCGTCACGATTGGCGAGAACACCGTTTACACATTCGCCCCCCCCCCCCCCCTCAATTCGACTCGCCACTATCGCAACTGTGTAAATGCGGTGTTACGGATGGCATGATCGCGAATGTGTAAATGCGGCATGAGCGATTCTGAAATTATTGATAGTGTGGTTAATAACAAAGGTTATGATGACAGCGATCGTAAAATTGATTCAGAATGTCAACGGAAGACCTGATAAAATCATTAGATTAAACAATATTAGGCTTAGAACACCGGAATTTTATCTCGGAACATGAAATTATGTCACTATATAGGATTCGAGAAAAAATTTCTAATAAGCTGAAACTAAAGCAACAAACATTATTGACTGAAATGTTTAAATTATAATATAATTGTATGTTCTGTATTTAGGTTTATTTAAACCATTAGGTTTAATTAAACCATTTCACTTTTTTTTAGTGTGTTTATTTTTTTCTCCTAAAATTTTGTAGTGTTATTTAAAAACCTCTCAAATCCGGAAAATTCCTAAATCCGGAATTGCCGTGTCCTGAACGATTCCGGAATTGGGAGGTTGTACTGTAATAAGATATTTTAGTCTCTAATTTATGACAGCAGGCTCATTTCAGGTTTATCAAAATTTGATTACAGGTTTATAGCCTATGAATAAACTAATCAACTAGTGCTAAGTATCTTAGTATGTTTTAAATTTATTTTACCCCCCCCCAAAAAAAAATAAAATAAAATAAATAAATAAAAATAAAATAAATAGAAAAAAAATATATAAAAAATAAATAAAAAATCAGTTTTTTTTTTAGCATCCAGCTACCAATCATATTAACCTTTTAATTGTAAAGTTATTTTGATGATTTTTGTTCAGAAAATGTCAAACTTTTTATTGGAAAAATCAAATTTAGTACAAAATAAAGTACATAAACTGCCATCTACTGAATAAAGCAAAATTCACCCCCCTAGATACGAGAAAGGCAAAGTGGTGTAAATCACATTTTCAACTTTTTTCATTTGGGGGCAAATATGTAATCTCCATGTTCAATTTACAGTGGAATTGCAAATAGTTATTATTTTCAATATTGTAATAATTGTTATGAATTATAATTTGTTCAATTTATGGTGGAATTTTTTAGTAGTTTTTGCAGTTAAACTCTTTTGACTTACACCACTTTGTCTTTCCACTTTGCTTCATAAGATAAAGAATACTAGTGCTGCCATCTATTGAATAAAGTCCAAATCAACATGTCCTGACATAGATTTGGGTTTGACAATAAAATGCAAGGAAAAAAATCTACCCCGAGAGTGACTCAGGCAGGACATTTTAGAATGCAAGTGCTATGCCCAAGACTATCACGGGCACGACATTTAAAAGGTTAATATATTAAAAACTAAATATTATCTACAGTGAAAACAGATGCAATATTTTTTGTTCATTTTCATTGAAAGATTGGAAACAATTAAAAAAAAAAACCCTTTCAATTTTGTCCAGTCATTGTCTGTTCTAAACATATATTTAATATCTATAGTAGTGAAAAAAATTAAACTACTGTGATAAATATACATTAATATAAGGAAAGTTAATAAATAATTTAAAAACTGTTATTCAAGATAGCAAACAAAATGTCTTACTTGGGGCAATTTTAAATTATTTACTTAGACCAACAAAGGTTAATTTTCACATTTGAAAGTGTGACAAATATTTTTCCACAATCATGATACTGGATATAAGAAATTGAGAATATATGCAACTCATTACAGACAAAATAAAATTAAGATTGTGTAATCTTCAGAATACATGCAAGAACTGATCAGGAATCAATGAGTTACTCAACTAAATACATATATATATACATATAAACTGTCAAAAACTATAGTAAATTTGGAAAACTTTAGCTCTGTCATATGTCTACAAAAAGGTTCAAATCAGTCCACTGAAATTTCAATATTTTTTTTCTAATAGGGAAACTGATTGATGTTTAAAAAAATGAGAGAAGGTTATAAGGAGTTACTGAAAAATCCTACAAAACATATTTATATATATATATAAAACAGTTTCGTGACTGACTGACAGATAACAAACAGACCAAACCGCTGGACCTAAAGGGCTGAAATTTTGCATGGCGATTCTGCTTATAGTGTAGGGGTGCACTAAGATTTTTGAAAAATTCTTCTTAGATTTTTTAAAATTCAATTTTTAAGCTGTTTTTGTAACATTCTTTAAAGTTTGCATTTAAAATAACAAACTGAGAGTTATAAAATTTATATCACGAGAAAGATAGTAAATTTTCCTTTAAAATGAAATCTTTTTCGAATCCTTACCACCACTTTTTGATTTTTGGTGAATTTGTAAAGATTAATTTTTAGAATTTAATTAATTAAATGCTGATCACGTGGTTTCTTTTCTTTTTGTGATACTTTAAATTAATTTTGCGTAACGTGCATAACAACGAAATTAATTGACAAATAAACATTAAAATATGGTAAAAGATAAAATTTAACCACTAGACTAATTGAGATGGAAGTTTTTGGAGAATTTGATTCAAATTAGTATATTTTGTGGATATTAAACATACAAATTAATTGAATACATTGACCGTTGTATCTAATTTGAATATATTCTTCTATATTATTTTGTCTATAAAAATATCCCTTACGATTTTTTTATAAATATATATTTTAGGGGGCATTAATTGCATACAATAACTGTTGTATTTATTATAAATATATTTTTTTGTTTTTTTGGAATTAATTGCATACATTGACTGTTGTATTTAATTTGAATGTACTCTGTAGCGAAGCACAGGTATTCAGCTAGTGTTTACATATTGGTTGTAGAAGGCCTTAAGTTCTTGATAGACACCAAACTTGTTATATTATTGGAGATGTATCAAAGTCCAGCAAAATGGAAAGATATATAAAAGATATGCAGATGTATATGTAGATACAGTGTTTGTAAAAAAAGAAAAAGAAAAAAAAAAGAATGTACACCTTTAGCGACTAAAAAGTATCAGAAAGTAAAATTAAAGTTTGAAATAGAAGAAGAAGAAAAAAAAAAAAGCCCCCCCCCCCCCCCAAAAAAAATAAATAAATAAAAATAAAAAATAAAAAATAAAAATTCTTGGATGAAAAATAATGTAATCTTAATGATTTTACTGAGGATGTGGATAATTTTTACTTCACTCCAGATAAAAGCATAAATTTTGTCCAAGAGGCAGTAAAGAGTTAGATCACTGATGATTAGAAAGAACAATAAAATACAAAATAATAAATAAATAAAAATTAATTTTAAAAGGCATAATAATATGTTAGATGTCACTCATCCAAGAGAAAACAATAGAGAATAGCAGAATGATTTTCCTCCCATCTTAACAAATTATGACCCAAAACAAATGGATTTTTAATCAGGTAAATTAATATTCCTCCTTTATACCAAATTTAATTCAGCAGAGATTATTTTAGGAATATAAGCATACGCTGTTTCTTCACAGAGATCGTTCTGAGTATAGAACTGCAACCATCAATCATAAATGCTCAAGAAAACATACCTTCATTTCTTTTAAATATTTTTTTTTTTTTCCCAAACAGACTGTCCAAGATAATAATAAATAAAAAAAATCTACAAAATATGAAATCCTCAGCTACAAATTTTGTAATAGAATACATTATTCATTTTGTAACAGGAAGTAATGATGTGACAGTTTTACAAAAATATTTTTTTAATTCACCATTTTACTGCTAAGCAAAATTCATGTTTTTACATTATTTTTAAAATTGTAATATTTTTTGGAAATGGCTAATTTTTTGTTGCACTTTGTGTATACTATGAGAATTTTGTATCATGTATGTATGTTTAATGCCTATAAGGGAAGCTTTTATAATTATTTTTTTGCATTATTCTATCATGAATCACTGCCTTATAATCAGCAAGCCTTTTTTAAAAGAACCATTCTACTTTAAAACTTACAGTTCCTTGAAGAAAATCTTGGAGGAAACTGAAACTTTCTTTAGTACGATTTGCCATTTCTTTCTCATATCGTTTTTTACATTTCAATGAATTTATATAACGTTCTCTTCCAGTATGATTCTTCTTATCATATCGAACTGTTAAATCTAGTATTTCATTGGGCACATAGTTTTCTAATAATGTTCCTAAATTGCTAAGAAGATCTTCATCCAGGTCCAATGAGACATTTTTCAATCTTGTTCTCTACAAAATAGAAAATATAGAAATTTCTAACCTGTATGAAAGTGCAAGTTGTTATGAGATAATTTATAAAGTAATAATATATATTTTTGCATATTTTCTTTGGTAGCAATTTTTTCCCCTAACCACTAGATTAAAAATGAAGGAAATGCATTTATTACTGGCAATTTCAGAAAGTCACAATTTCAGAAGTGTTATATACATAGTAAACTGGAAAGTAAAAGATGAATATTTTAAGTTTTAATTCTTACCCACTCCATTAATAATTATTAATCAAATGGACATTGTATAACAGTTGGCTTTACCCTTTAGTGACAGGGGCACAAGACTTCATTAAATCTTGATTTTAAAACCTAATATTCTGTTAACAATATTTAACATATACAAGGGAGCAATAATAAAGTTTATTGCAATGTTTTAGAAGTTTTCCAAATATTACAATCATGCAATATTTGTTTACAATATGAAAAACAAAATCTTACTATTTAACACTAGAAAGACGGGAATTTTTTCTTACTAAAAGGACTAACACCATCATTTTGACAGTTAAAAATAAAATCAAGAATTTAAAATATTTAATAAAAAAAAAGTTAAATACTTTAAATTTTGAACTATTTAATACCAATATATAATAAATTAGTATATATTTAGATATACTATTTTTATGCAGGTATGCCGAGCTGACAACCTGGTATGGTTTATCCATAAAAATATGTGCACGGTTTGTGCAGTCCATATTTTTCAACACCAATATTTCTGTTATTTGCAAAAGGGGGAAGAGGTGAAAAGTAACTAACATTTTTCTGGTATTATTTTAAAGATTTCTACCTGTTTTCTATATTGCCATCAAATTGACGGCTTTCAGTCTTAGTAGATATACAACACATTTTCTCCCCCTCTTTACTATCGAATATAATTTTGGAAATGTGTGTGCATATTTCGTATAAAATTAGAAAAAATCATAAAATTTCAGAAGCCTGAGGACATAAATACAGACATAGTGCTCAATAGTATGTCCAAAACCGTCAAAATGGTGGCAGCCATCTTTCTAGTGTTAAGAGGCCTTAAAATCCTTCCCGTAGCTATAATGGCTAACTATTTGGTACACTAGAATAATAACAAGACAGTTCAAGTAAACCAAGAAGCAGATATAACTGTCATATCATTTTTAAGTGCTTTTGATGCATGGTTTGCTCTTTTCTTAATTTTTAAATCAAAAGTGTTACTTCAACATCTCTTATATATATTATTACAAAAACACAGCATGAAAATGTTCTGTAAACCAATCAAACTAAATTTGGGAAGAAGTGTGCTCACAATCTGTCTTATACCCATTGTCTAGTCATCAAAATCTCTTCAAGAGAACAAAAACTACATTACAATAAGTAAGCTAATAATTCAGTTTGTTCTTGAATAGTGCTTTTCCCTAGATCTAAAATTACTCCAGTGGAAGGTAAGTTAAAAAATTTGAAAGAAAAACTAAAATTTGATTACAAAAATGACAAAAACAGAAAAATGCATCTTCTTCTTAGCCTTTTCCTTACAGGGTAGGATAGCATGTATCCAAAGAATATGGGTCCAAGGATGAAGATATATATATATATATATAAACAGTGGAACCCGGATTTTACGTTTTTCATGGGACCAATGGCAAAAAACGTACAAAACGGGAAAACGTAAAATCGGGGTTAAAACATAATCTAAGCATAGTACAGGCAATTTTCACAGACCAGCAAAAAATGACATATGAAGCGGGATAACATACGAAACGGACAATGCAAAATCGGGGTTCTACTGTATATATATAAATATATATATATATATAAAAATCAGATCTAGTAATTATTATTTTTAATGACTCATTCCTCACTTTGAGTACAACCCCCGATGAATCAGAGCCAAGAGCAGTAGCGTACGCAGAAATTTTCAAAGGGGGGGTTATAGTCCAGTCAAATTAGGTTTTCATTTCGCATTAAATGAAAGTGTTGAGATTTTTTCAGGAATGTCTAGGGGTTGGTCCCCTGAACAAAGCCTAATAAAGTCCCCTCGATTTCAGGCACCGCGGGGGGGGGTGTCCGTCCAAAGGTCACTTTATTCAGTTTTCGGCGTTTATCTCGAAAACAGGGTGTCGCACAGAAAATTGTCAAACTCAAAAATTAAAGCTTATAAAATTCCCTTCCAAATGGTATATCCATGTTTGTACCTCAGTGTTACCGTTTTCGAGATATGAGACGTTGAATATGAAATTTTTTAAAAAAAAAGTGGTAGCGGTTCAAGTATCTCGTCAAACTTCCTCTTCTAACTCTTTCCCCTTCATTTCTCAGAAAACTCGTGATAGAAAAGTTGTAGGGAGAAAGATTTCCTTCAAAAATGTATATAGTTATGCTAATTTATCTGCACCAGGTAAATAGAGCGTTTTGAAGTTTAGGGGTACTTTTCAACATTTTGCTAGTAAAATGCTCGTCACTCAAGTTTCGTTTCACTCAAGTTTCGTGCAAGGTCAGAAACTCTCTTAATCACTTTGTATGCTGTTTAATTAGATACATATAGTATTCATAACCCATATAAATAATAAATTATGTATACCAGTACGTATAATGTATATCTCATAATATACAGAACACTTGTAGTACAAAGGAGGAAGTAAGAAAACAAACCAAAATGTATAAAAGTGTCACTTTAGCTCAGATCATTTTGGAAAATTTAGATATCACACCATATGAAAAAGAAGTAGTAGTCCAGTTACTTCAGACCTCAGTAGAAATTACTCCACAACAAATTTCCACAAATACCTCCCTTGCGAGCATTCAGTGGAAATTGAGCAACGAACTGTCACGTCTCAAAGGTAATGGGCCAACAGCGGCTTTGTGGGTCCAGTACTTTGAAATGGTGATTTTGAGGAAAAAATTCATTGCAGCACAGCGCAACTGGGAAGATCATATGATATGCGCCCAACTGATGATACCTTACTTCCATGACAGCGGGCATTTTCATTGTGCAAAGTGTGCTCATCTATATGTACAACACATGCTGGGACTAACAACTCGCCACCTTCAACTTAAACAGGATTTTATAGATCGTGGATACTTCACTGTCAACAGAACTGGAACACCAATGGCTGGTGTGTGGTCTGACATGGCAATTGAGGTGACACTCATGTGTGACATGAAGAGTGAAGAAGAATTAACACGTGGGCGAGGCTTTAGTGATTCCGTGTTGGCGAAATGGGTTGGGGGAGCACGCACAGCTACAGCAATATGTATTTCACTTGAGATGTTTTGTGGCGTCCATACTGCAAGAGAAGAACAACATGTTGAGTTTCGAGCATCACGCATAACCAGAGATGATCTAGACAGAAGGAAGCTTGCTCAATGGTTGGCTGATCACCCGCCTTTTGCTGAACGTAATTGTTTGATGTCACTTTCAATGGGAGTAATTGGAACAAGTAACGTCAACTGCTACCAGGCCTTGGAAATTGGAACCCGCACAATCAGCACTTTTGTTGGAAGGAATTTCTCAGAAGTGAAACAATCCAAGAAGGACTCAGTCATTCCTTTAGCTGCGATGAGCAATATGATGAAAGTTAATGATGAGGTAGTGGTGGTAGAGCCTCTGATACTATTTCAAAGAACTCTGATCACCAGGAAGAAAGAAGGGGATGTAGAGGAGTTGCTAACGTACGAGTTAGCCCCATACCCTATGTCTCTATTTGCCGAGGGGATAATGAGAAAAATCAAAAAGTCAGCACTGTCTGATGCTTTTCCAAAATGTAATCAACTGATCAATGTGAAAAACAGTTTCACAGTAATCGATGGCGGCTTCCTGCTTCATAGAGTAAAGTGGAACACCAACACCACCTTCGCCTCCATCTGCGATCAATATGTATCGTACATAATCAACCATTACGGCAGCAGTTCAGCTGTGGTTTTTGATGGTTATGAAGACACGAACTCCACGGAAAGAGACGAACAACATCGGAGAGCATCAAGTAAAACATCAGTGGATATTGACTTTAATAAGAACATGGTGGCTACTGTTTATCAGGGAAACTTCCTTTCCAATGAAAGGAGCAAAACCAAGCCCATTACTATGTTAGTTCAGGCCTTGAGTGCAAGAAGTATACAGTCTACTACAGCCAAAGGAGATTCTGACTGCAGTATTGTCAGAGGTGGGTGGCAAAACACCTCTCATTCAACTGTGGTGATAGTAGATAGGTAAGACCTGCTCGTCTTACTTGTGGCACTCACCCCACGAGACACGAATGTGTTTTTTATGAAGGCCAGACGGGGCAACACAGAAGACAGGCTCTACTCTTCTCAACATTTTCAGGTCTTATCATTCAGCCAGTACAATCTCTTCATCCATAGTTTCTCAGGATGTGACACTACGTCAGCGATTTATGGTAAAAGGAAAGCAGTATTAGTACAATGTATCCAGTGGTATGCCAATGAAACAACAAACATCGCCAAAGTGTTTTATGACTCCAAATCTTCACCAGGAGACATTGCTGAAGCTGAGAAACGAATGATCCTGCTCATGTCCCAGGCCCCGCCAAATGAGCATGATGTCAATCACCACAGGTATCTTTCATTTTTCTTTGCTCGTACTGACCCCATGAAGTAAATTTAATAATTTATATAATTCATTAATATTCAATAATACGTTATACACTATCTGGCCAAAAGTATCCTGACACCCCCCCCCCTAAAGAAGTGGATCTAGCAGGTGGCGTAATTTGATGCGTAACCAAAAGCTATAAATGTATTGATAGTGGTTTGTCAGGTCATATTTATGCGTTTGTGAGACGATGAGTAAGTCAAAGGAGCTTAGTGACTTTGATCATAGCATTATAGTGGGATGCCACCTTTATGGGAAATCAGTTCGTGAAAATTCAGACATTCTCCAGAAGCTAAAATGATAGTGAAGACTTAGACTTGTTTGAAACATTTTCCGAAGTATCAGATTGACGGCTTTTAATATATAGGAAAGCAGTTGATGAAATAAATTGTATATAATATATTTAATGTAGGTAACTGTTGTTTGAACCTAGTTTTGGTAACCATTTTTTGATTATATGAACAACTTTTATACATTTTGGTTTGTTTTCTTACTTCCTCCTTTGTACTACGAGTGTTCTTCTGTATATTATGAGATATGCATTATACGTACAGGTATACATAATTTATTATTTATATGAGTTATGAATACTATACGTATCTAATTAAACAGCATACAAAGTGATTAAGAGAGTTTCTGACCTTGCAAACGAAACTTGAATAACGAGCATTTTACTAGCAAAATGTTGAAAAGTACCCCCTAAACTTCAAAACGCTCTAACTGTTGAAGAAAACTGGTGAAGATAAATTAGCATAAAAATATACATTTTTGAAGGAAATCTTTCGCTATACAACTTTCTCTATCATGAGTTTTCTGAGAAATGGAAGGGGAAAGAGTCAGAAGAGGAAGTTTGACAAGATACCTGAACCGCTACCACTTTTTTTGAAAAATTTCATATTCAACGGCTCATATCTCGAAAACGGTAACACTTGGGTACAAACATGGATATACCATCTGGAAGGGAATTTTACAAGCTTTAATTTTTGGGTTAGACAATTTTATGTGCGACGCACCGTTTTCGAGATAAACGCCGAAAACTGAAAAAAGTGACCTTTGGACCCCCACCCCACCTCCTACCCCGCGGCGCCTGAAATCGAGGGGACTTTATTAGGCGTTGATCAGGGAACCAACCCCGACACATTCCTGAAAAAATCTCAACCCATTCATTTAATGCATGATTTGCCACCATTTTGAGCTAATTGGACTGGACTATTACTATGAAAGAGTAGTTTTGAGCAATCAGTGCAAAACGTAAACCTAATTAAATAATATATGTAATCAGAACCAATGGGGGGGGGGGGGTTATAACCCCCATCAACCCCCCCTTGCGTACGCCACTGGCCAAGAGTTTAAAGGGTTACCGGTTTTCTCGACAGATGTCTTGTTGGACAAGTTTGATGGTCCTATTTTGGCAATAATTGGAGATGAGCCTTTTCAGATTTGCTATGTACACTTGGTGTGTGATCGCAACATGTGCTGTTCGCTAAGCTAGAATGCATGTCTCTAAGTTAATGGTATTAACAAACTTATTAAATTAAAACGAGTTGACTTCTGTCTTGAATCGAAATCATGACATATATATAACCGCCTCAATGGCTGTTCTTCCAAGAAGGGTATGAAATTTTCCATTCTAAAGAGGGAATCAGAAAAATGGGCTCTGTAAGCTAACGGTTAATCCTTAACACACATACCTCAAAGTTATGCAAGAGATATGAAGAAACAATGTAATTGGCAGCAATAAATAACCATCAAAGCATACCATACCTTACTTGAATAGGGCACATCTCTTGTCTTTGGAAATTGTTGCAAATACTCTTCAGTGAGTATTGTTTCATTGGGAGCTAATTTTGTAATGCGGTGAGGCATAAGAGAAAATGCAGAATATGGAAGAATGATGAGTAAAAAATACAGAAGAAATATGACAAAGTTAAGTAGTATGAGCCACCTCAAGAACACAAAATATGACACAACTCCAGTTCCAAATTGTCCTGAAAAATTATAAAGATAATTTAAAATGCATGTGAAAAATTTAACGACAATACATAATTCACAAACAAATTAAAAAATATGTATTTAAAAATAAAAAGTAAATGCTATAAGTATACAAATTACACAAGTCTATTTATATTTAAAAATTAAAGGAATATATTGACCTTTCTCTTTTATAAAAAAAAAAAAATAAACTAGTTTTCATGTGAAACTTATGTAAAATGATTAGATATCAAAGCACTTATAAGCAATAAAAACTATAAAACCTTGATTTGTATTACATCATTTTATAAGGGAATTTCTTGGATTAAATGAAAAAGTAAAATCTGTTCAGTAAAACTTTAGTCTTAGCTAACTAAGCTTTCATCCATGCTTGTAACAAATAAGTTTAGTTACGTAACATACACAAACATACAAAGAAAACCATGAAACACAAAAACAGTGTTTTAATTCTGTAATAACACTGGTTTCAAGACTGATTAAATTTAAATGTTATGCTATTTTAAATATTATTTAATTTCCTACTTTTCATACTTATAATGACAGTATATGGGAATCACAAAATGCTTGAAAATATCTAGCTGCATTTTTACTATTGATCTATTAAGTAGTTAGAAATAAAATAAAATAATTGAGTAGTTTAGTATTGAAAGTGTTTAGCAAGTATCATAATAAATACAGTAGCAGACAAAAAAAAAAAAAAAAAAAAAAAAAACTTCAGAACCTTAAATTAAAAAGTAATTTCAACACATCAAATATTATTATTATAATTATAATTATTATTATTTTCAACCAAATTAAAATTAATTTTGTAGAACAGCATACTGATATGAAACACTTCACCTTCAATTTTTTTCAGTGTCCTATTCCACACCTGAAATCTAGACGAAAACACTTTCAGGAAAGATGACCAACAATCTGAAAACTAAATAAACAAAACTGTAAAATTTGATACACAATACTTCTAAAAATATAAAATGATACAGAAAAATTTGAATATTAAATACAATTATATTTTGTTATTTAAGATTCATAATGAACTGCTATTATTACTAAGACACATACTGAATTTACTCGTGTATAAGCTGCACTTGAATTTTGAGACAACATTTGGGGAAATTTTTTTTCTGAATTCCATTTTAGACTCAAAGTAGTATTATTCTGCGATATGTAGCAATGTGATACATTCCTCAGAGTTCAATGATTGCCTAGCAATATCAGGTACAGCCTTAGCTGATGGTGGTGAAACTACAGTGTAAAAAAGATAATTATGGGCATGGTAGCCCAGTTGGCAAGAGCAGCAGGCCAGTGATCTGAATGTCCCTGGTTCGATGCTCATCGTTGCAAATCTACCGCCGTGTTCACTAATGGTGGCTGGGGCAAGTAAAATAGGGCATGACTACAACGTCCTCCAAGTTCTCAAATTTACCTCTGGAAGTGCAGGGTCAAGTATTCCGGTCTCGTCACTTGGCTCGGTTCAAAATTACGGGACCGGTCATTTAGCCAAGTTGGACTACGACCCTTGTGGTGCTAATTCAAAATAGGAGCTGCACCTTCATCGCCCATAGCCTTCAGGACTTGATCTGATATTACTGTCGGTCAAGGGACATATGCAACAACAACAACGATTATATACATATACTAGTACACTTGGGAATTATTTCACACAAAGACAAACTCTTGGAATACTAAAAGAGATTTATTAAATAGTCCTAAGGTATAACATATACAAACAATATTTACAATAGACTGAATTGCCATTGCAGACTCAAAGTAACATCATTCTGCGAAATGTAGCAATGTCGTACATTCCTCAGAGTTCAATGCTTGCCTAACAAAATCAGGTACAGCCTTAGCTGATGGTGGTGAAATTACAGTATAAAAAAGATGATTATATACATATACTAGTACACTTAGAAATTATTTCACATGAAGACAAACTCTTGGGATCTCAAAAGAGTTTTATTAAATAGTCCTAAGATATAACATATACAAACAATATTCAAAATACATTGAATTGCCATGGGCATGATACGGTGTAATAGGTTGTAAGGTATATAGATATTAATGTTTTATGGTAGTAAAGTGTTCTAAACTAAAGGGTGTTTATTATATTTAATTTTAAAATTCTGTGTATAAGCTGCACCCCATTTTTACCGACCTATTTTATGGAATAAAAGTGAGGCCTTTACACACGTAAATTCGGTATATGTTTGTTTCTATGACCAGACAATTTGAATTCTTACTAACATGTACAATCATGATCATTTGATTGTTTTCAATTTTAAATAACTACTTCACTTAAAGCTTCCTAGATCAATCTATATATATAAAACAGTTCTGTAACTGACTGACTCACTAACATACAACGCACAGACCAAACCGCTGGACCTAAAGGGCTGAAACTTTGCATGACGATTCTTCTTATGGTGTAAGGGTGCACTAAGAAAGATTTTTGAAAAAATTTTCTTAGATTTTTTAAATTTAAATTTTTAAGCTGTTTTAGTAACTTTTTTTAAGTTTGCATTTAAAATAATAATATGAGGGTTATAAAATTTATATCACGAGAAAGATCATAAAGATTCCTTTAAAATGAGATCTTTTTTGAATCTTTACCTCCATTTTCTGAATTTTGGCGAATTTTTAAAGATTAATTTTTAGAATTTAATTTATTAAATGCTGATCACTTGATTTCTTTTTCTGGTACTTTAAATAAATTTATCGTCACGCGCATAACAACTAAATAGACAAAAAGAAATTTTTTTCTTGCTAATGCGGCAGACGATTGGACATTATCCAAAAAAATATTAAAATACAATAAAAGATATTATGTTCCTCAAACTGTACTATATTCCTTAGTATGTCCTATTACATTTAATTTGAATATTTTCTTCTACATTATTTTGTCTGTAAAAATATCCTTTACGATTTTTTTATAAATATATTTTTTTTAAACATCAATTGTATACATTGATCGTTGTATTTATTATAAATATATATATATATATATTTAATTTTTTTGGCATTAATTGCATACATTGACCGTTGTATTTAATCTGAATGTACTTCGTAGCAAAGTGCGGGTTTTCAACTAGTTATAAATAAAACTAAAAAATGGACACTTCTGCATATTAAAGTTTATAATAGAGTTTACAAATAATTCAGTTGAATTTTCAACAGCCATTACTATTTTTTTCTTTCTTAGGTATGTCAGAGATAAAATAGATTGTAATTGGGTGCATAACAATATTAACATAAATTTTGGGGAGTTTTAATAATCAGTTTTTAAAAGTAACCATTTGTATCTAATTTTGATTTTTTCCTATTACAGTAGTTTTATCTCAGAATAGATTAAATATGCTATCAGGTAATGCAATATAGTTTACATAAAACAGAATAATTAACTATTTTATAGACATCAGCTTGCATAGATTATTTTCCTGAAGTTCATAATTGAATGCATTTATTGTTTGATAATGGTGATGGTTTATTTATAAGTTATTCCATACTACATCTCTCTTATGGATTTAATTTTTATACATAAAATCTTCTGTAGATACAGGATAATTTATGGCAATTGAATATTAACTAAACTAGAATTTATTTAAAGTATTTACACTGCTATTGTTATAACATTTGCTAGGAATTGAATATTTAGCTACAAAGGAGTTTCTTTATAGTTTAAGTGCTGTTTTCTTTTGAAACCATGATCAGAACTAAACATAACTTTTATTTGGAGAAAAATGAAAACTACAATGTCCATTTTGTACAGGGGAAAACTTCATGAGATATTGAGATAAAAAATGATTTTTCTACCAAAGAATTAAAAAAAAAATCAATGGCTCCTATAGAAGCTTATTATTTTATTATTATTTTTTAAATAGGGAAAATGTGTTTTAATGATTCTATTAAATAGTTTAATTTAACTTCATTATAACAGGACTGCTAAAATTTATAACGCTATAGGTTTAAAATATAACTTATTTTTTACATCCAGATAAAACATGGTACATGTCTTATAGTTTAATAAAATCACAAATTAAGTAAGTCATAAACAAGGTTTCAAAATGTATATTACCAAAGTTTATAATGAAGGAAATATAGTTTTCTAATATGCTATTATTTAAGAGAAAAGATCTACATTTAAGGTTCTACATATATGTAGCATGTAAATGAAGCATAAAAATATTTATATGCTTCATCAAATATATCATTATAATTTGAATTTGTGATCTATAATTGTTAAAATCCTGCCTCTTTTTATAGTTATTTTTTCATTCTGGGTACATTTTTAGATTTTCTGTAAATATATTCAATTTATTATAAAAGAAGTTTATATTTTCCCCAGTAAAATAATACTTCATTATGCTCATATAATTAATTAGTTAGGATCACATATGGAATGATTTCATTATATATTCATATTAAATATTTTCAAAATATAGTCTGTCCATACATGTTTTTATAATGTCTAGAACAGCTACTGTTATAGGGATATTTTAAAAACAGAACTTCTTGAAAAATGAAAATTTACAGTGATTTGTTTACATAAAATTCATAATTTTTAAAATTTCATCTATATAAACTGATACACACAAGTGTTTAGAAGCTTGCAATTATATATTCAATAACCCAAAATTGAACACAATTTTATTAACAAAATAATAAAACTTCAAAATAACATTTTTAATTGAAATACTTGTTATTATATTACTATTAAAAGTTTTATAGAAAGTTTTCTAGAAACTATTGTTAAAAACTGAGAGAATTTTGCTTATGTAAACACATTGACATATAGTCATAAATAATAAAACTGAAGTCAAAATTTATTTCAAAACAGTTAAAACTAATAGTACAAATAATAAAATTTTTTTTAACCTACAGTTCGTTTTTTTGCTTTGGTTGCATACTGTGGTGACCGTATAGAATTCACAATAGCATTTCTAAAACAAAAAAAATATTACTACATTATTGAAAAGCATAGTTCTTGATTACTTAAAAAAAACCGATACAATAAATTTGTATACTTAAGATTTTTGTTCAAAAGTAGTACAAGCAAAAATGAAAGGTGCAAACTCTTTCAAACTCACTCTGATTATAAGTATAAACTTTTTATCTCAAAAGTCATACAGTAAAAATTTTAAAAATCACAAGCAAAACTAAAAAAATAGTTTTAAGGATCTTTAAGAACAGAAATTAAATGAAAGTAATAATATAGAAATAAACCTTTTCCTTTCTTACACGCACACATGCACGCACACATACAAAAAAAAAAACAAATCCATTAGATTGCCCTGGGGTGAGGCACTTCATGGTAAGCAAATTTTACTTTCAATGAGTAATTTTCAAAAATTACTAGAATATAACAACTTTGCAACCCCATTCTTTATAAAATAGAGAGAACTGTAGTTTTCTCAAAATTCAAATGATTAATACATTTCAGTCAGTTTCAGTATTTCCCAATATTTTGAGAGTAATTTTTGGGTATGTTAGGAGAGTGATTTAAACTACAAAAGAGTTGGCAGATGTGTGAAATGTAAATGTTACCTTAAATAAGAGTTACTTTGCTAGTTATTTTAAATGTAATTCACAAATACATGTATGTACTAGCATAACAATGAAAAATTCACCTGTCTTTTGGATCACGCAATCCCCCTGAGTAAGCTACAGCATGAGAATGCTTAGTTTTGCTCCAGCAAATTCTGGTCCAGCATTTTCTTTTGTTTTCAAACCAGCTATCATCATTTATCATTTGAAAATCCTCAACTCTGTCTTCATCATGATTATCCTGAACAGGATGTTGGAGAACTAAAGGTGCAATTTTGCGGGCATCATGCATTGTGAAAGTGTTCACAGTTGATCGTCTCCTTTCATTTCTGTTCTTTAAATCCTTATTAATAGGCTCAACAAATCTTTCATCATTGTGAACATTTTGCCTTCTTCGAACATTACCCATGTTTTCCTTATTTTTAAAATGTTTATTTCTCTCATATTCCTCTTGGAGATCAATTTCTGAAGGGGCAATTTCAGATTCAGACTTCAAATATTTATCATATAAGTTCCTTGACTTAATCTCAGGCATTTTGTGTTCAGCATTACTTTGAAGATGATACTTTGGTTTGGCACCAGAATCACCATAGCTTAAAACATCTAGTTTAGAGTATTTCTTATTATAATCAATGACTGTACACTTTCTTTTATTACATTTAAAATCAGCATCAACATCTGGATTAATTCCTTTGTAATTTTTAAGGTGATCGGAATGAAAGCTGTCAGGTGTATTATATAAATTTTTAGATTGCTGAACTTTTCTGCCTTTTTCCCTGACACCCAAAACATTATTCCTTTGTTCATTATATTCAGTATCAAAATATGAGCAACTTGGTTCATCAGCATAATTATTAAAATCCGAATTCTTCAAAAGATTCTCCCTTCTGGATACTTTCATTACATAATGTGCATCATCATCTTTTTTAGATTCAAAATTTGAAAATGTTTCCTGTTTAGTAACAAAGTTCGGATCATTTTGACCATACTTAGAAACTTCAGACTGCTTATAAATCCTGTCACTTTTACCTCTTAATAAATGTGCTTTACCATGTTGTCCTTCATAATCTATATCCCCAGAAAATTTTGATTTATTGGTATTATCATACTGATGTGACCATCTCTCTTTATCAGAACACTCCATTTTCAACCTACTCCTTTCATGTCCCATCATTATATCCCTTGTCTCATAACTTTTAGAATCTACACTCAATTTTGAGCCTGATCGACTGCTTTCCTTTAAGTCATATTTATGAAAATTGTCCTTGTAACTTGCAAGTTTAGAACTCTCACTTGCTTCAAGATCTTTTCTTTTTGAATGTAATGCCAAATAGTGAGAGGAATTTTCAGGACATGGATTGCTTAGTGAAGACTCTGCATACATTTCATCTTGTTTAACAAAGTTATAGATTTGTCCTCTAGAATATTCATCATTAAACTCATAGACACTCTTTTCAATGAATGAAGATTCAGCACACTGTTTATCTAGTTTCTCCTGTGGGTGTCTAAAGAAACAATCTTCTGAAGTTGCTTCAAAAGTCATTTTATTGGGTGATGAATAAGCATATTGTTTCTTGCTTGCTGTGCATTCATTATAAGATCTATTAATAAATCTGCCTGATGTTCCTTCTGAAAAGGCATTGTCACTAACTTCTCCATAAAAGTGGCACTGATTACTGTCATCTCCATCTTCTTCAAATCTAGCTAAACGTGAGTCAATATCTTCATGAGAAATACTCAGTCCAGGGTTATCCATTCTTTTTATGGTTTAAGTTTTGAAATTTTCAATCATTAAAAATTTTTACTTAAATAATATTCAAGCATTTTATGCAAGAGTTTTTAAAAAGGAAACACTTTAACTTTGGTAACAATGCTATAGCAAACATTCAAAATTTTTCATGGCATAACTATACATTTATGTGATATTGAAACTTAAAAACAGCTTTTTAATAACTCATAAGTGATAATGTTATCAGTTGCAGTGTTTCCATGGTAATAAGGCAAATACTGATAAAAAAATTAAAAAGAATGACAGCAAGATAAACAAGAAACACAATGCTTTTTAAAAGGAAAGTAAAACTCCTTTGATAAGAAAGGGGAACAATAGTTTCAAAGTTCTGTTAAAGTCTAACATCTATGCATATAAAACAGTTCCGTAACTGACTGACTGACAAATAACGCACAAAGCAAACCACTGGACCTAAAGGGTTGAAATTTTGCATGGAGATTCTTCTTATAGTAAAGGGGTGCAGTAAGAAAGATTTTTGAAAAATTCTTCTTAGATTTTTTTAAATTCAATTTTTTTTGTAAAGCTGTTTTTGTAACTTTTTTAAAGTTTGCATTTAAAATAATAATTTGAGGGTTATAAAATTTATATCACGAGAAAGATCATAAAAAATGTTTTAAAATGAAATCTTTTTTGAATCTTTATCTCCATTTTCTGATTTTTGGTGAATTTTTAAAGATTAATTTTTAAAATTTATTAAATGCTGATCACATGGTTTCTTTTCTTTTTATAATACTTTAAATTAATTTTATGTCATGTGCATGGCAACGAAATAAATTGACAAAATAAATAAAAATATAGTAAAAGATAAAAGTTAACCACTAGACTAATTGAGATGGAAGTTTTTTAAGAATTTAATTCAAATTATTATGTTTTATGGATCTTAAACATACAAATTAATTGAATACATTGACCGTTGTATTTAATTTGAATGTACTCCATAGCGAAGCACAGGTATTCAGCTAGTTATTTCATAAAATATACAAAGCCAAAGAAAATGCTGAGGATTTCAGGTAAACAATAAGAAAAAATTACTGATTAGGAATAGACCCACACAAAATTAAATAATGTCAGCTTATCTGAAATTAGGCATAACCGAAAAATTACATTTTCATGATGTGCTGTCACCTACTTATATGAGAGAAACACACTATTTATATTAACTGTTAATTTCACAAGTGAAATCAATATACTTCCACACTTATTTAACATAAATGTACTTTGGATACATTTAAGAAGAAATGTTTTACAAATTCCCAAACATTATTTGTAGCAAAACTATCCTTTCATTTCATAAAAATTATTTAAAAATTAGGGTTTTATTTAAAAAATTAAGACATTTTCATTCATAAGTTATACATCAAAAGTGCACCACATTCTTTTGAAGAAGGTAAATAAAGGTACTATCTCTATTAAACAATAACATAGATTGTATTAATAAATGTAACAAAATATTGAATAAATATGAAGTAAAAACCCATTATTGAAACAAGAATATCCTTAATAATTTATTTAACATACAGAAATAAGTTACTGTCAAAACATTAAAATTTAAAATGAGCAATATTTCTTGAAAAGAAACAATGAAAGAAAACACAGGAAAGTAAGTTAAAATATACCTGTATAACTTTTTCTCACTAAGAGGAATTGGCAAACTACGGATGTTTAGAAGCTCTTGAATTTTTTCTTCTTCAGTAGATGGAATTTCAATTTCTTCAGACTGTGTCTATAAAATGTAGAAAATTTAAAAAAATGCCGAATATTTTACCAATTTTAACATTATTATGCATAACTACTATTAATTTCTCTCAAAAATTTTTCTTTTCCCTTTTGAGATTATACATTTCAGGAATATAGATCAATCCTTCATGTCATATTAATCAGGATACTTCTACGTCGGCATTAAAAACATCACACAGCAATAAATGCCATTAAATTGTCTAAGTGCCAAATATGATTTGAATGGCAAGTATGGTACCCCATGTCTATTTTAGTAAATTTAGACAATATTAAATATTAATATGCTTCAAAAAATATTTTGCTGCAGTTATTACAGCTAACAAATGTACTAAGCCAAGAACTCCAACTGAATTTTACAAAAAGAGAATGCTGTATAATACATAAGTACCATGATTAATTAAAGTTTAAAAAAAATTGTAAAAAATAAAATTATTTCAAACATGAAAACATACTGTTAGGGGTATCTGGGGGAATGGTAGACATACTTGTTATTTCTTTCTAGGAATAGGTAGGTTGGTGGATTTAAAGTACTACAGTCAACTTTTGCTATGCAAGGGCTAATTATATTCAGACGATGACCTACAGTTCCCTGAAAGTAGTGCTTTGCATTTATGTCACATGGGAGGGAAGGCAGAGAAAACTTAAACACAGATATAATTTGAAGAAATAGGTCTGAATAACTATATATAAGTGTAAAAAAAAAAAATAAATAAATAAAAAATATATATGTAATGAAGATAAACTTTAACTTTAAACCATGTAGAGAAGATGATACACAAACATGCTGTAGTCAAAACACCGAGTAGGGAACGTAGGAAACATATACACCCTGGAGATTCAGAGACAAGAAGAACACTATTTCAGGCATGTTGTAATAAACACAAAGGGGAGGAAAAACCACAGAGAGAAGAGGCATTGATGAACACGCACAATACTGATGCAATAACCATTATTTTTATTATTCTGCATAACAAAGACATTCCGGATTCAGCAGGGCACACACAAACAATACTAGCAGTCACCAGAATCTTCTGCCGGGACTTGTGAATACAGATTTTACATTGTAGAGTGGTCAGAAGCAGTATGCGGACAAGGTACAATGGAGCAAGACAAGCAAGGAAGGGTCGAAAATTGCTGCTCAACATCTTAATATTAGGTGTTAACTGATTTTGCCACTAGGCTTAGAATTCTTTTAATTGGTTCGGGCAAACCACATGAGACATAGTGTCAAAGTCACAAGGTTATGAGTCAAAAGGGAACACACGCATTGTATGATGAAATATAGGTGCGTAATCCTGAGTCATTGCGGTTAATGAGAAATCTTACTATTGGCACATACCTTAAGGGACAAACTAGTTAGTTAATTCGTTTATTACTAGATCACAATTTGGAGAAAGGAGCTGTACTTTATTGAAATGAGGATAATTTAGAAATAAGTAAAAAAGGTGGGGCGAGGTAGTTAATAAATGTGGGACATTATTATTACATATATCCACAATTAATTACATACACTTTAAAACAAGTATCCCTACTAATTTCATAAACATTGAAGAAAAAAAAATTATTTTTTGAGTAAAAGAACTCTAAAGGAAAATAAATTACCAAAACTGGAGAAACTTCAGTTGATAAATCAGATGTATCAACTACCTCAGGCAAAAAAGTTTTCTTCTTTGTTGGATATGAAAATTGCCTCATTCTGCTAAATGACAAAGTTTTCCCTAAATCATCTTTACGAGGTATTGTCAAACTCTTGATAGCAGCAGATGGAGCAAAAACAGTCTGTTTTCGACGGTGGAGAGTATTACTAGGCAGATAATTATGTATCTCAGCCCTGATGTCAACATCTTGTGCAAGATTACCTAAATTTGAAGGAAATCAGGTTTTAATTATAATAAGCAAATTAAACATTAAAATTACACTTTTTTATACATAATTTTTTGCAGGAATTATGAAAATTACACAAAATACACATACTAGAGAACTACTATAATAATTGCACATTTCTCCCAATGACTATGACAGAATTAAACAAACAAAACAAACTTGGTTTAAAATTCTACACATTTACTTTCATACCTTGATGAATGGCTAATGTAAAAAGTAGAGATGGTTGTAATTGTAATTAAACATGGGCTAAAGAAAGATGTGACTGGTAAAGAGTCGGAATGCATTTGCTATGACAAAAGTATATACAATAGAGAAAACAGCCAAATTTGCTAGTATAAAAAAATGGACACAGAGCAAAAGAAAATATACATAAGTGACACATGTTTACAATGGAAACTGGTCACAGAAGTGCCAAAAGTCAAAAGATTATGATCTTATATAGAAACTTCTTATATGATATTCAACTCTTGATATAGCCATAGAAAATGCTATAAAATAATTTTCTACTTCTTCGGATTAGATATAAACAAAGTGAAAACTTACAGTTTTTCTAAATATATATATAATTTTAAAATATATTCTCTTTATGAAACTACATAAGAAAAAAATAGGGGAAAAAATTAGGGTCTCATAATTATTTCCTCTCATATCTCATGTTTATTTCCTACTTTTTATATTATAAAAAAAATATAAAATAAATATGACAAAACAGTAATTTATCATATTTATTTCAAGCCTATCCTTTTGCGATCACAATGAATTTTTAAAATTTGTTATGATTGCAGAATTGTAAAGTTCTAAAAAGTAGATTAAAAAACTTAAAATATATCATGAGCCACCACTTTCACCAATAATATACATTTTAATTAAGTGAAAATTTATATGTAATCACAATAACATACAAAATAATGCTCAGTATATTATTATTAATTGCTGAATGCAATATGAATAATATTGTAAATTTCCTTAAACACTTTTTAAACACAGGGACTTACTGGTATATTTAAGTGATATCTTAGTATATTTTGATTGCAAGAATTATATCATTAGCATAAAAATTACCCTTCAAAATGTTAAAATAAAAATGTTGCATTAACAACAATTAATGTATTTCAATGTCCACACCTTTAAAATATTTATTCAAATGCTTAGCTATGTTTAATTTCATTTCATAAAGTTAAATGTATTGATTTTCGTAAGTTAGATGACAATAACAACAATAAAAGTATAAAACATAAGCTCACTTAGAAATTTCAGCATATTTCAGTATTAAAATCATAATATACACATTTAACAAAAGACAATAGAAAAAACTACTAGTAAACAGAGGCAAGTAAAACTGAATTTGAGTTTTATTTTAGGTTGTGAAGGTTTCACAAGTATACAAATTTCATTACTACAGAAAAATTATAATAATAACAATGATAAAACTCTTTATTTATTTTAAGGGCAAACTGAACAAAATTGCATATCATGTACTTCAGGAACTGCAAGTGCAGTTTCCATTTAGTGATATACCAGTTTTTAAGAACATCAGCAAAAAAATACCTTCTATAACAGAAAAAGCAAGAGCAGTTGTTGTTTCATCAGGTGCAAATCTTACACTTGCAGATTTCTTGATTTTCTAGAAACAATAAATATAAATCATACATTTTGTATGAAATAACAAGGTAATGTGGTATATAAATTAATAAAAATAAATATGGTCAATTGAAACAAGGTCTAACTATAAATATATCTTAATTAAATTACCTTATTCAAATGAGATTCTTCTGATTCTTTCTCCATGATGATATCTAAAGAGTAAGTTTTTAATTATTTTGATAAAGAAATTAAAGTAAAATTATCACAAAAATCATACTGATTTATCAACTAAACAAGTATAAATATGCTACTCTACCATTGACACTAAGATACTATGGCATTATATGCAAAACAGGATATATGAATGTAGTACATCACTTAGATTTGAATGCATAATTGCAAAGGCAAGCATGTAAGGTCAAATGAAATAAATTAAATGACATTCAAACTAAGAGTCAAAATGCCTGTTAGTTGTATGGTTCTTTGATATTGTGCTTTACAACTAGTGTTTATTATTATTATTTTTTTTTATGACACATCTTAGTTTGACCCCTTATAGCTTTATTTTGGGGATCCCTAAATAAACAGCTATAGAGATTGTACACAAATAGTAAAGAAATTGAATTAATCTGCTAAGGAACACCCTAAAAAATATCACAAACTAACTCCAAGAGACAGGAGGGTTTTGTGCTGAATACTGAAAGAAAACTATTATTTCTGGTTAATGATGGCACATAAGCTTTGAGTCTAAGTTCTAGGTCTACCATCAGCACTAGCATAGTGTTAGATATAATCGCTTCTCTTTTCGGTTAATGTTTAACACTATCGCATTCTTGATTGGTTAATCTATTCTATAGTCACTTAATCTTTGTTTTTGAAATACACTGTAGCTTTCTCTCACGTACGATTGATGCGCATGTTTCTCATTGGCTTATTGTTTTATGATTGGTCAGTGCTTTAATCCTTGCCTGTGTATATATACCGCTGTTTTTGTGTAAGTCTTTGTCTTTGTGTTGTCAATAAAACCCATGTTATCTTGTGCTTTTGATGTCGTTCCTGAATTGCTTACACATAGCATGAAAGTCCTCTATACAGAGGCAGAGGCAGCAAAGAAAAAAGCACATAATCCAGAGTTGTGTAAAATCTAAGGTCAATATGAGAAAAATTACTAAGAAAAAAAAATCTATGAGCACCTTTGTCACAGAAATAGTCTTATTAAACCAATCATCAATATATTACAATTGATTATAACTGCTGGAACAGTTCATACAACTTCTAAGAGTTCTACATCAAATGATAGGTCACTGATTAATATCACCAGTGGCACACCCAGGATTTTTTTAATGGGCGGGGGGCGGATGAACGGATAAAAATATTTATAATCCAAAATCAATATTCATAATGCAATTTATATTCTTTGGGGGGGGGGAGGCATGCCCCCCCTGGGTCCGCCACTGAATATCACTAACAACTGTTACAATGTTAACACAGAATTCCGAGGCAAACTAACATTGAAAAGTTTAACCGAACTGAAATTACGCAAAATATGTCCTTATTTACGATAAATTAAAATAATAGAGTCATATAAAGGTAAGTTGGGTAAAACACGTATAAAAATTCAAAGGACGTAATTCGGGGGTTTCATTTTTGCAAGGTACATACGGTCAATTAGGAAAAATACAATGTTTTCACCGCTCTGTAAAAGGGAAGGCGACTTTTTGGCGGTCATAAAACATCATTCAAATCAAAAGCAAATTTGATGCACAGATTTACCATAATATAATTTTTTCACTATTGCATTAAAACGTTAAATTTCAATAATGAAACAAATTAATATTAAACGTCTCATATATGTTACATAATAAAAGAGATAAATGAGAGAATTTCAGCTCAAAAGTCTCATGTATAATACATACTAACACAGATAAATGTGAGAATTTCAGGTCAAAAGTCTCATGTATAATACATACTAAAAGAGATGAGAGAATTTCAGATATTTGATACGAATTAATTAGTTTGAAAAATATAAACAATAACAAATTAAAATATGTAAACAATCACTATGAAGTACAGCACACGGTTGCAGTTTGTTTTAACTACAAGAATCACAGAGTACGGAGTTTTTTTAGGGTTTGAAGAAGCTCCACCCGTTTTCAAATTGTTCACTTTTGATCATAGGGCCAATGTTAAAGCACAAAGTTTAACTTTGTAGTGGCGCCAAACTTGCTTCACCCGTTTCAACAATTAAAATTTTCCACAAGTGGGAAACATAAAAAATGGTGCTGTCGTGCTAGAAATTTGGAAGGGGTGGCGCCCTATATAACAATCATATTTTCCCCCATCCGGCAAACACACGGTACATAAATTTTGGTTGCGAATGACAGTCTTTTTTCTTCATGAAACTAAGCAAAAGAGCAACAGAAGAAAAAAACTGTCTCTCAACATTAATGCAATAAAAATCACAAATACACTAAGCTAGTATATTTTCTTTACACTTCTGATATATTTACACTCATGGAAAAAAAAATTAGCGCACCAAGAAGGAGTCGTCAAAATGAAACGAAATTTTACATACGTAATGACTACTTTGATATAAGTAAATGATAAGAAAATCAAAGACAAAAGATAATTTATTTCAGAGAAAAAGGCAAAAGAACGGAGGAGTTAATACTCCGTTGGACCCCCTCTAGCGCGAATGCACGATGCGATACGATCGGGTATTGAGTCATACAAGTTCTGTATGATGTCTTGAGACATTTCGTCCCATATTTACTGTAACCTTGACTCTAGTTCGTTCAAACTCGTGGGATGCCCAACTCGTCGTCCCAAATAATCCCAGATATGCTCGATTGGAGACAAATCTGGGGATCGGGCAGGCCAAGGAAGGGTAGTAACAGTGCGGAGACAGTCTTGTGACACCCTTGCCGTATGAGGCCGAGCATTGTCTTGTTGAAAAATGGCTCCTGGTAGCCGTTGCATGAGTGGCAACACATGTGGTTGCAGGATTTCATGAACATACCGCTGGGCTGTCATAGTGCCACGGAACAATACTAGAGGTGACCGTGTATTGTAAGCAATGGCACCCCATACCATCACACCAGCTGTGGGAGCGATGTGTCGCTGTACAGCAAAGGCAGGATTGAAGCGTTCACCACGGGCTCTCCACACACGAACACGATTGTCATCACTGCCGAGATTGAATCTGGATTCGTCGCTAAAGACGACCTGGTTCCATTCCGCTGCAGTCCAGTTTCCTCGTGCGCGGCAAAACTCCAAATGGAGGCGCCGATGGGTGGGCGTCAAGGACAGCACACGTAATGGGCGCCGCGATACCAACTGTCCTTCAGCCAGGCGCCTTCGTATGGTTCGAGAAGACACAGAGGCCCCTAGTGAAGGTGCTACCTGTGCCTGGATGGCGGCCGATGAAGCAGTTGGCTGTACGCGTGCATTTCTTACGATGTGGCGGTCTTCTCGACGACTGGTCTGTCGAGGGCGTCCTGGGCCTGGTCTTCGTGTACATGACATCTCTCGGGTCCACTGGTCCCAACACCTCCTCACAACACAATCAGAGCGGCCTAATTGACGAGCTACTCGCCTAGCTGACCACCCAGTTTCCATCATCCCGACGATTATCCCCCTCTCAAACTGCGACAACTGCTTATATTGTCTTCGAACACGGCGTAATGTCATGTCTATCTCAGCTCTTCCTTTGTAAATGATTCAGCACACTCAAACAAGCTTTGGTTACCTGTTTTATACTCCACAGAGTACGATATTCAACGCCCTCTACCGGCTATACGTAATGCGCAATCACGCTGCATTTCTAATCATTTGCATATCTCCCCGACATGTACCTTCATTGCAAGTTTCGTTACGATCCCGCAATTATTTCTTGGTGCGCTAATTTTTTTGTCCATGAGTGTATTTTTAGAAAACAAAAAATTAAAAATAGGAATACGAAGTTATTTACATTTTACTAGGGACAATTTTTGCAAATATTCTGACAACTATTATTTATTAGAAGACCTCTTATATGCATTTCAGTTTATATGCACAAAAAGTTGTAAAAATTGAGTCAGCCATTTTGAGTTCCACAGATATTGTGAATCATGCCCCGAGGGCAGAGCGGATCAAGCACTTGGCTATAAACTTATTAAACTTAAGATGCCATCTGCTATTATTCACTTAATTAGCTCTTATCTGCTTAACAGAACCTTTAAAGTTCGCCACACACAATCAATTTCCTCACTTCGTAACATTAATACTGGAGTTCCTCAGGGTTTTAACTTAGGACCTGTTTTATTTAATATATTTATTAATGATATTTCACATTCTCCACTACACTAGCCATGTTTGCGGACGACACAGCAAATTTAGCGAAGCATCGCAATACTAAATATATGCACAAGCAACTCCAAAGGCATGTTGGCATTCTTGAACATTGGTTCGAACGGTGGAGAATTAAACTAAATCCTGCTAAAGCGAAAGCCATATTTTTTAGCTATAACAAGATTCCACCTCCGACGGTCACAGTATGTGGTTATCTGGTACACTTTGAGAGAGAGGGGAAATACCTTGGAGTTTACTTGGACAGCAGGCTAACCTGGAGAAAAAAATATAGAATACATTATTAGAAAGTTCTTTATGGCACGTAGGGATATCGCACACCTCTTGTATCAGAACCAAATGAGTATTGATAATAAACTTTTATTGTATAAGACCGTGCTTCGCCCAATTCTGATGTATGCTGTTCCGGTTTGGAGCTCAGCAGCCGACACTCATATCCAGAGACTGCAAACTATACAAAACAAGACTCTTCGTGGTATCAGGATGGCGCCATGGTACCTACGTAACGTTCTTATTCATAGGGATCTGGCTATCGAACCAATTCGGCATCATATTAAAGATCTGGCTACGAACTTTTACAATAGGATATACTCATTTAATAACGAAGAACTTGCTAACCTGCCTGACTATGATCCTAGGGAGTGCTTTAGGCGCCCGAAGGCTACTTTGGTTATGAACTCCGGCCTTGTTCCTGTTCGGTAATTCCTTTCCTTATCAAAATTCAGAATTTCAATAGCCCGGCTACTTCTGGTTTCTGACCTGTCTTTTTCGATCGTTCCTCTTTCTACCATGCGATTCCCCCTCGGAACAGCTGTTTGCTGGAGAAGAGGATTGATAGCCTATTCCCAAAATTCCAATCCTGCTTGCTTTCCTCCTTGATTTCGCTACTCGCACCTTACGGACTTCGGACCTATCGCCCTTTCGTGTAACTTCCACAAACTTGTTTTTTATCCGAATCATTTTCCAAATTTCCCGTCTTCTAGTTTTTAAAATTATTATTATTATTATTATTATTTTTTTTTATATAATCTCTTGTTTCATCCCTTGTTTAATTTCTCCATTATCATTTAAGTTAGCCATGCCACATTGGTTACTCGTGCTCGTTCTAGTTAATTAGTTGATTTTTCAACTAATTAATTTATTCTTTCTCCTTCAGTCATTGTCAACACTATCTGTAAACTTGAGAACGGTTAATCTTATGTCACATACTAACCTTGATACTGAGGATAAGGAGCTCTTGCTCCCTGGTGTGTTTTATGTCAATGTCAATGTCAAGCACTTGGAGGGCATTAAGCGTAACGTAGTTTTGAGGCTCCCAAGGATGTATCTCGTTTCGAAGATGCTAACTTTCGGAGGCCCTGACAACTGGAGTCCCCAAGCGCGCGCTTCTTGCACTTGTGCTATGATCCATCCCTGCCCACGGCAGCTTAGTGAACCCCGGCCTTGTTCCTGTTCAGTAATTCCTTTCCTCCTTTTCAAAATTCAAAGTTACAATAGCCCGACTACTTCTGGTTTCTGACCTGTCTTTCTTTTTCGATCGTTCCTGTTTCTACCATGCGATTCCACTCGGACCAGCTGTTTGCTGGAGAAGGGGATTGATAACCAATTCCCGGAATTCCAATCCTGTTTGCTTTCCTCTTTGATTTCGCTACTCGCGCCTTACGGACTTCGGACCTACCGTCCTTTCGTGTAACTTCCACTAACTTGTTTTTTATCCCAATCATATTCCAAATTTCCTGTCTACTAGTTTTGATTTTAAAATTTTTAAAATTTTATTTATATAATCTCTTGTTTTATCCATTGTTTAAATTCTCCATTATCATTTAAGTTAGCCATGCCATATTGGCTACTCGTACTCGTTCTAGTTAATTAGTTGATTTTTTAACTAATTAATTTATTTTTTCTCCCTTAATCATTGTCAACACTAATTGTAACCTTGAGAACGATAATCTAATGTCACATACTAACCTTGATACTGAGGATAAGGAGCTCTTGATCCCTGGTGCATCTATAGTGTTTTATGTCAATGTCAATGTCAATGCTAGCGCGTTGGACTTTTGACGGAAGAAGCTCAGTCCAAATACATACGAGCGCATTGAATGCCTTTGTGTTAAGGCCGGATGTGGGCACATTAAATTCGTAAACCGGATAGTCCTTCCATGTGGTCAGAGGGAAGGGAAATGTATGAGCCCTACAGATGTTGCCCCTTGGAGAAGTTCGGTCCAAATTGATGTGGCAATAGGGGGTGGTGTTGGTTCACTTAAGGCCTGTTCACATTGCAGTCCGTTAGCGTAAGTGTAAAAGGAAAAACGCTCACATAGGAGTCCGTTGCGGAGCGTTAAAGTATTGAAATATATTTAACGAATGACAAACCTCCAAACGATTAGCAATGCAATTTTTAACGCCTATGATTGGTTTATTTTCGTCTCAATGTCATCTTTCCCTTAACGCTACGCAACGGACTCCTATGTGAACAGGCCCTTATGCTTACGCTATCGGACTGCAATGTGAACAGAGCCTTAGGGCCTGTTCACATAGGAGTCCGTGCGGAGCGTTAACGTTTTGAAATATATTTAACCAATGACAAACATCCAAATGATTAGTAATGAAATTTTTAAAGCCTATGATTGGTTTATTTTCGTCTCAACGTCATCTTTCCCTTAACGCTCCGCTACCGGACTCCTATGTGAACAGGCCCTTATACTGTGCTCTCATTGAAAGCAACCAACGAATCTGGCGGGTGCTTTGAGCGAATGTCGAAAAACAAATGCCCGCCGCGTTGCCAACAACAACAACATTGTTAATTCTTATTTAAAGCCTGCAGGCATACTTAAAGATAATCTTGATTGAGTACAACAAATTTCATTGAATATAAGCCATGCGTGATTGACGTCACTGAGCGACAAACATATAAGCGGCAAGATTCTGAAGTTCAGATAAAAATACTCGCATTCTAACTGGCTGTGCCCTTTAATATGCTATTAATGTGTTTATCTTCCTTTGCTTGAAATTAAATGCTGAAATTTTATGATGGAAAAAACATTAAATTTTCATTTAGTTGCTAAATAATTTGATATCAATGGACCCATTGTAGTGGGAAGAATTAGAGTGTTGAGTGTTTTTTGGAGGTTGTGTAGGAAAATCATGACGTAAGATTGGTTAAGCAGAATATTCCCACAGCCAAGGACTACTAAGCGACAAATGACATACAAAAAAGAAAAAAAAAACAACGTGTCCTTTAAGTATTATGTCTAACTTTAACAAACTAACGAAAGAGATGTATGCTGTTTACATACTTTTTGATATTTCGAAAAGCCAAGTACGAAATCACTGTTTCAAGCTGAAGGCAAATTCTAACCACCCATCTGATTTGCCACTTTATGTATGAGCAAACAACTGTTCGAGAATGTTTGTTTACTGTTCTACTAAAGTTCTATTTCAATCTTTCATTACTCGAGTGACCCAAATAACTAGGTTTTGTAACACTTTCCTGTTACACTTAAAGGTTATATTTAGTGACCAGGGAACATTGATACGCCTAAAAAAAGCGCGTTAACTGATCCGTGGTCTGATTCGATGTTCTTATCGCAACGTGAATCAAATAAATCCCAAACTTCACTTAATCAGTGTAACAATCCGTTACGACCTTCCAAATAAATCACCCAGACAGCTGGACTTCCCCCAACAGGTGACCTACGAACATTCTATAGATCGGCGTCAAGGTGTCTGGAAGCAGAGAAAACAGTCGCATCTATCTGCCGCCCCTGGGAGGACGTAAACTAATGGATTCTTCGACATGAACTAATGATTTTCTGATCAGCTGATTATAAGCGCTGGCAACGTGGCGTCGTCATGAAGCGAATCACAGCCAACGAACATGACGTCACAAATTCGGCCAGCCAATCTAAAAATTTGCAGTCACGTGACCGGAAGCGAGAGTTCCGGAGCCGAGAGAGAAAATCCAGTTTTTTAGCAGACTTGGTCGAGACTATCATCCAGAGAGCACCTTTCGTCTCAGAGGTCCTTGAGCGACCGACTTCATCCTGAAGTCTTATCTTTTCAGAGCAGCCCGCTCTATCAGTTTCTCGTCAGCTAGAATATTTCACACTGAAGTATATCTATTTCAGAACATCCCGCTCTACAAGCTTCTCGTTAGCGCGATATTTCATCAAGAAGTTATATTTATATTTCGGAGCAGCCAGCTCTATAAGTTTCTCGTCAGCTAGAACACTTCCTCACGAAGTTATAATTATATTTCAGAGCTATACGCTCTATAGGCTTCTCGCCCACGATACTTCCCTACGAAGTTACTTTATTTTCAGAGCTGTATGCTCTAGAGCAGTGTTTCTTAACCTTTTTGGCACAATGGACCACTTTAAAAATTTTAAATATGTCACGGACCCCTCTGTGAAAAAAAAATTGCTTAAACATCATTTATTACAAAATATATTCTGTTTTATTATTTAATTATTTTAATATTTTTATTTCAATAGTATAAAAAATTTGAAGAAATTAAAATTTTTAATGTGAAGGCTGTTGCTGCTTTTCCTTGATTAACAGATTGAATTGAGGGATGGTTTTCGACAAAGCAACGAGCATATCATGTTCGATATTCAGTCGATTTCGATGTTTTGTTTTTATTGTGACAAGTGTGGAAAATCCCGCTTCGCAAAGATATACTGTAGCAAACGGAATAATGGCTGCCATAGCTCATTTTACAAGCAATGGGTAGGCTTCTCTTAAAGAAGACCAAAACTCTCCAAGAGTTTTTGAATCGAAATCCATTTTTAACAAGGACTTTGTTTTCAAATCAATTAGGTCATCTTTGGCAAGGTTCATGTCATCGATACAGTCAATATCACAAAGAAAAGGATTACGAATCCACAACTCATCTTTTATATTTATTCCATCCGAATTGAAATATTTTTCAAATGAAACTTGAAGTACTTCCAGGTGTTCACAGATTTCATTTTTCAAGTTATTCAATAACAAACTATCTTGCCGAGATCCATTTTCAAAAAGCACTTCGTCCAACATTTGAAAGTTTGCATATATCCCATTTTGAATTCTAATTTTCCAAAGTGACATTTTCAATAAAAATGCCTGTAGTTTCTCAGTGGCATCCATAATTGTTGTATCAGGCCCTTGAATTGAAAGACTTATATCGTTCATGTGGTTAAAAATGTGTGTCAGGTAAGCCAATTTACATATAAAATCTTTTTTCTTGAAATATTCGAAGAGTGAGTTATCTTTTTCTTCTAAAAAAAGTGATACTTCTGTCTTCAACATGAAAATTCGTTTCAAAACCTGCCCTCGTGACAGCCAGCGCACTTCCGTGTGGTACAGAAGTACCTCATGTTCTGCGTTCATTTCTTGACGCAGTGTTTTAAAAAGACGATGATTAAGAGCTCTACTTCTAATAAAATTCACAGTTTTAATAACTATTCACAATACTTCTTTTAAGCTGGTTGGAAGAGTTTTTGTAGCCAGTGCATGTCTATGTAAAAAACAATGTGTAACAATAACATTAGGAGCCTCTATTTTTACCAAATGGGCAAAACCAGATTTATTGCCAAGCATCGCAGGTGCTCCATCCGTACAAAGTGAATGAAGTTTTTGTCTCCAGTCAAAGTCGTGTTTGGAAAAGAAAACATTTAAAATCGCTAAAACATCAACTGCCTTTGTAGTTTGCAAAAGAGGCTCACAAAATAAGAATTCTTCTTTGATAGTATCAGCAGACACGTAACGAACAAAAACAAGAAGTTGACTACAATTCGAGATGTCTGTAGTTTCATCCAGTTGCATACTAGAGGGAAATGGTGATGCTTTCAATTCATCGATGATCTGTTTCAAGATATTGCAAGAAATTTCAACTATTCTTGAATGTATCACATCATTGGACAATGGAATAGCCTCAAGTTTTTTTCTCTGTTCCAGTCCACAAACTAATTCAACCATTTCCAGCGCACATGGCTTAATTAATGTCTCTCCAATAGTATGCGGTTTCTTACTTTTGGCAATACGATATGCAACTCTGAAAGATGCCTCAACCAAAGGTTTTTGTGGAATACCAAATCCAAGTTTGGTTAATGTTCCAGATTTCGAAAACTGGGCTTTCTTCTTTGTAAAAAATTCTAGATCTTTAGATGCATTTTCAGGATGAAGAGATTTAAGATGCTCTATCAATTTTGCCGGTTTCATACTGGCGTTTGCCAAAACTTTTCCATGCAGAAAGCATTGTGGCTTTTCAACACCGTCCGATTCCTTCATGGAGCAGAATCCATATTTTACATAATTTTCATCATACTTCCTTTTTTCGGCCATTTTGGGCTACAAAAAATATCAAATAATCAAATGAAACATTAAGAATTCACTCGAAAAAACTGTGACACAAAAAAACACTTGAAAAAAAAAATACTTTAATTACAACTTATGAAAAAGTAAAACAAATATTTTGTTTTAAAAATTTGCAAGAACTTTGCGGAACTGATTTTAACGTCACTTTATTTCCAAGTGAAGTAAAATTCAAAGGCTACTTTGTGTTTCTAAAAATTTCAAATTTTATATGGTTTGCGAATGTTCTTTTCCTCGTATTGTGGAGGTCTCTATTGGGAAATGGCAGACAGACGGCTTACAGAGGTTGCCCGTGACAAAAAAGTTTTTTTTTAAAAATATTGATGCAAACATTTTAAAAATTAGGAGCAGTCGGCGGACCCCCCAAAATATGACCCATGGACCCCCAAGGGGTCCATGAACCACAGGTTAAGAAACCCTGCTCTAGAGGCTGTGTACCGACCTTATAGATTTCAGTTCGTGACTGTACTTGCCGACATCTTCTCAGCGAATTATTTGGCTATTAAGAAGGCCAGTTCCCTCTATGTCTAGAGGTAGATCAACCAATCTGTAAATAGTTGTAAAAATTCTCCGAATTAATTTTAATAAAAGTATATTTTAATGTAGTAGACTGACTCTGAATATTTTTTAGCTACCCTGAGTCTTAAGTTATCACATCAGTCACTTCAAACATCTTTGACTCTACTATATATTGAAATCTTTTAAAGTGAAACGGATAACACGGTTTTAATTTCACCACTTCAATAACTTAATCATAATTTTAAACGCATTATACTTCATTTTGTCAACAGTTCTTAAAATTTAAATCCACATTGACGAGTAAACTGCCGCACCACATTATCTTGAATAACTTTTACTGCCAATTTCTAACGTTATGATGTAATTCTGTCCCAAACAGAGATCAATCTGGTACACAACCAAGAACAAACGCCCCCATTCTATTGGGTGAGTAGTATACCGGCAGAAATTGGATATGTATGATTTCTGATTAAGTAACGCATAGCTTTCTCACCTATTTTTTGAATAGTATAAAGCATTTCGTCCTAAAAAGAGTCTTTGGGCCTGTTCACATAGGAGTCCGTTGCGGAGCGTTAAAGTATTGAAATATATTTAACCAATAACAAATCTCCAAACGATTAGCAATGAAATTTTTAACGCCTATGATTGGTTTATTTTCGTCTCAACGTCATCTTTCCATTAACGCTACGCAACGGACTCCTATGTGAACAGGCCCTTAGACTGGTGATAGAAGTCTAACGTGAAGGCGAAATAAGGAGATACGGCGCCGTGTTTTAAAAGTGTTCCGCCACTAAATGGCGTGCAGCATTTTTATGCCTAGACATTGAAATCAATGCTCATTTAATATAAACTAGTCTGTAAATTCAAGGATCACAAAAAAAAAAAAAAAATGCTGAATGGTAATTTTCAATGATATGAAAAAAAAAGTGCAAACAAGTTTGCACACGCCACATATATTTAGCCCTGAAACTAAATTCGTGTGACAGTTTAGTAAACACCACAACACTGCCCCTACAGAAGAGAATAAAACACTACAGCTGTAGGCCATATCATAAGATAATATAACTTTCGTATAAGTGAAAATACATGGTTTAGTTTTTATTCAATACTGTTTGACTTAATGAGTTATAGATAGCATGGTTGATCGTATAAGTTAAAATTAAAGACAACAGTAGATTTCAAACATAAAATAATTTCTAAAATTCAACTACTAGAATAATAATAAACCCTCAACGGTTGAAAGAGCTAGTATATTTTCAGGAGGAAACAGGGAGCACTATATGCAGGATGTATTTGTCCCCCCCCTACTCCCCCCCCCCAAAGAAAAAAAATATGGTCCCATTTTAATAAAATACTTTTGATGACAAATTAAATTTGCCAAGAATGGACTCATTGCGTTATTTTTTTATTCTTTTTATTTTCCAGCATGACGTCATCTCTTAATGGTCTGTGGATGTGAGAAATGTTCAGCTTAACCAATCTATATATATAAAACAGTTCCGTAACTGACTCATTCATTCACTGACTGACTGACTGACTGACATACAACGCACAGACCAAACCGCTGGAACTAAAGGGCTGAAATTTTGCATGGCGATTCTTCTAATAGTGTAGGGGTGCACTAAGGATGATTTTTCAAAAGTTCTTCTTAGATTTTTTTAAATTAAATTTTTAAGCTGTTTTTTAAACTTTTTTTACGTTTGCATTTAAAATAATACATTGAGGGTTATAAAATTTATATCACGAGAAAGATCATAAAAATTCCTTCAAAATGAAATTTTTTTTCGAATTTTTACCTCCATTTCCTGATTTTTGGTGAAGTTTTAAAGATTAATTTTTAGAATTTAATTTATTAAATGCTGATCACGTGATTTCTTTTTCTGGTACTTTCAATAAATTTATCGTCACGTGCATAACAACCAAATAGACAAAAAAAATTTTTTTTTTTCTTGCTAATTCGGCAGACGATTGGACATTATTTTCTCTATAAAAATATCCCTTACGATTTTTTTATAAATATATATATTTTTTTCTACATCAATTGTATATATTGATCGTCGTATTTATTATAAATATATATATATATATTTATTTTTTTGGTATTAATTGCATACATTGACCATTGTATTTAATTTGAATGTACTCCGTAACGAAGTGCGGGTTTTGAGCTAGTCTTGGCATAAAAATTTTCCCACTGAACCTTCTGAAAACGCTATAACTTCCCTTTCTTCAATGGGTCCATTATTCATTGCCACCAAGATGTAAGCGACGGGCCGACGAACGATACCTCAACCCGGGGAACACTGCGACCCCGTTAGATTCTCTGAAAGTTAATGCAATTTAGTTTGATCGTTTCCTTCACGAGCCGCGAACTTACTCTTTACACGCTCTCAAAGAAATAAGAAATTAATATGAGGCGTCACATGACCGTAACCCATTGAGATGAATTTTCATTAGTTGCTCTTTAGAAAAAAAAAAAATGTATTATCTTTGAACTACGAAAAAAAGACGCTTGGAATACAAACATTTCTGTTTTCTTGGATATAAGAAAACTCTGGTATGGAATTTAAAGTAAGAAATAATACAATGCGTTTTTTCATTTTAATTTATGTTTGTTATTTCGCTGACATGATAATTCATAAGTTATAATGGTAGTATAAAGATATATCAAGTTAATTTTAATATAAAACCAGGCTAGTAAGCTAAAGTAAAACAGTGGCGAGGTTTTCAAAATTCTCCAAACTCTCACTAAAAATGACTGTAATGACATAGAGGACAACAAAATGATGTGTATATAAAGAATATACAGTCAGTTTTAGGCAATTTAAATAGCATAAATATTTCAGAATGAATCCTAGAGGACATTTTTTCCTCATGATTGATACTAAAGAACAGGATGTTGTAACGCAAAGAATAGCACGAAAACAAGCACTAATAAAAAAGAGGGTACTTTCCCATTATATCCTCGCCAACCTCGTGGCGAGGGAAATCTTGTTAATTTCTTATTATACCGATTTGTCACCGATGCGCGACTCTTTGCGAGACCAAGGATTATTGTATCGAACATTACTTTTTAAAATGGCGCTGTCTAAAGTTAATACGGTGTAGGATCTTCCCGTTAGCGAGAAAAGCTTTTCGATAAGAAGTTGGTATTTTACCGTCAGAACGAAAATGTAAAGATGTAGTATTTCGGAGAGGAAGACACATTCAGAAATGTCTCAAATGCAGGAAAAAAAAAAGTCGGGACATTGCTCGATGGAAGTCGCTTACCATTTGTGACGTGTTTACGTTTCACATAGTGTCCTAAGTGGGGTAAGTGAGAATACAAAAACGTATAGTTCAACTTTGAATCTAAATAAGTTTTTAACAAGTTGTGTATTTGTACGAAAATTTGCATACATACTTTTGGTTATGTTATGTTTTGTTATGTTACATAGCAATGTGTTTTAACGTAGGATTACGTTCCACAATAATGGTCCTCCGGAAAGAAAAAATTGGCCGCCCTGTGTCGCGAGTTATAATTAATTTTGGCAGCGCGCCAAACCCAGTGGCAGTAAAAATACGCGTCCACAAAAAAAAGGGTTGTAGGCAACGATAAGCAATTCCTACGTTAAGAAAAACGATAAGTAAATCCTTCGTTAGAAGAGGCTACCTGAAATATTTAAAAAAAATTTTTATGGCGCTCCTATAAAACAGAAACTTTGGCGCGTTTTACAAATCAAACCAAGAGCAGGCTTATTAGATGATGCGAAAAATTTTGGTAGAGCATTATTTCATGGCTATCGTACTAACATTGGTGATTATTTGACGCTGCCACAAAGGTTGAATTTAAGCATCTTCAAATTCTGTATTCAAATAAAGCCAAATAATTTTATTTTCAAATTAATATATTTAACTTAGCAAACTAAAATTGAAATTTGTAAGCTTGGCACAGCTAAAAACAATTAAAGGCAGTAAAATAAAATTAAAGGATTGGTAATTCCTCCATTTCTTAGTGTCAATGTCCTAAGCAATACATACGCGACATTTATATTAAAAGTAAGGAGCTCACCAGACTTTATAAATGATAGCAATTCTTAAAACTATTTTAAATAATAAAATTTTTCAGCAAAATATTGTATTTATCGTCTATTTAACGACAAAATGAAGGCCATCTTTGCCAATAGATTGGAGATCTGAGGACAGAACGCTTAACACAATGTTGAAAATTCTGCCAAGGGACTTCATATTCAATTGACAAACCCTAATACTTCTAAAAATAGATGTGTAATTTTGGGCCTCATACAGAAGAAATGTCGTTGTTTAATGAAAATGGTGCGAAAAGAGCAGATTAAATGGTTGACGTTGACAAGCCATTGAAACTTTATAAAAGGGGAAAAAATACGTAAGCCTAAAATAAACGTAAGGCTCACTGAGATTGGTTCGACTGATTGAGAGCGCTACGAATTTTTTTTTTTTTTTTTTTTTTTTTTTTTGCTGTACGAGGGCTAATTATACCGAGACCTACAACTTAGAGCCGATTCCGAACGGCTACAAACATCCATGCTAACAGTGGAACTCGAAACCACAGACTGGTACAGAATACCAGCGCCCTAGCCATTCGGCCATCGTTGAGATTCAGAGATTTTATAGCTCAGTGAGGGAGTCATTCAACAGATGGTCGGGAGTACGAAATTCTTGGGCTGAGGCAGTTTTTCAGAATGTGCTGAAGAATTGTGATGGCAATCGGATTGATTCCTTGCGAGATATAAAAGATATCTAATCTCTTTGGAAATGCGCAGAATTAATATTTTGAAGCATGGATAGATTTAAAATTTAGGTGCAAAAGCTTCATTACTATTTATTAGCGCCTTAGTACCAGTATTCTCGATTCAGCGACATCAGTACCAGTATTCAAGACAAGGATTTCGATATTTTACGAATACCTTGTCTTGTCGATGGATATAAAATGTCATCTTTATACTTTTATATTTTATTTATTCATTCATCATTTACTTCTTGTAGTTTACTCAAAAGATGCATTAATCCTGAAAATTTAGAAGATATTGAGAAGGCTCTCTAAAGCTGAAAAGTTTCCACATTGGTTTCCTTATTATTATTACACAAATAGAACGATACAGAGAAAATTAAAAAAATTACCTTATTTCAATTGCAGGTCTATTTCAGACATGATATCAGAGAAACCATGTGTATTCGTTAAAGAACTGGCGTGCTTTTAGAGATTTAGTTCGGTGGAAGGATAATACACAATTTAATCACAAAGGCATGTGGTTAATGGCTGAAAACGAAAGTCGCTGTGTACAACCCCGCACACACAAGAGTTCCGCAGATTTAAATTTATTTAAGGTCATTTTAACCCGTTAGTACTAACTATATCTGGTGTTAGACTAGGTTACCAACTGATGTCCCGCTTAGCTTGGACCAAGTCCAATTACCCGCGGGGGCTACGTGGAGGTGGGGCAACTGATGCCGAGAACAGTGCACCCAACAACTTCCTCAGAGAACAAACACTACTCCCCCAAGAGAGTCGCAGTTACTCCCGCCATTACTTGCACCAAGATGAAGTTCATTACAAAGAACTTTGGTGCTCTGGGAAGGAGTCACACTGCCCCAACGCTTTTTTATATACCAATGTAAAAAAGTGTATCTAAGGTAAACGTCTTCAACCCGTGTTCTGTGGACACGGGATGCCCCACTAACTATATTACCAAAAGTGTTATGAGCATCTGGCTTTTAATTTCTGATAAACAGTGAATAACTCTTTTTTTGTCTATAACTACATTTATTTGAGGAACAAAATAGATATTTTTTACTTGCTATAAAAAACTTGACGTTCTTTATTATCTTCCGAACTTATGACAGACAACATAAATTTAAGGCGGACAATATAAACCTACACAAACGTTATATAAATGGTTCATTATTACTTTCATTTTTTAGCATTCATATTTTGTTCTAAAGTTTGAATTTTAAAATGAACTTCTAGATTCTGACTGAGTGAAATAAGTTACATTCTTATTTGATTTTAAATATAACACTATGGAAGATGACCTTGAAAGACAAGATTTGAAAGATGAGTCAGAAAAGCGAGGAAAAGATGATATCGAGAGACGAAACACGGAAGATGATCCTGAAAGACGGGACAACATGAAGGATGATCTTGGAAGACGAGAAGACACGGAGGAAGATTCAGGAGGACGGGCCGAGGAAGATGAATCAAAACTGCAAAAGGACAAAGTTGAACCCGCGGAAAAGGAATTTGACAGTTCCGAGGAAGCAGAGGAAGCAGAAAGTAAAGGACGTCGTAAAAAGAAAAAATTTTCTCTCGTAACATATTTCGTAGGAGAATCAAGCAAACAGGATTACGAAACTGATGATGAACAAGAAAGCAAAAAAAGCTCAGGCTCTCTGCAAAAGAAACTTTTAGCTTTAGAAGAGCAACTATCTGTAGAAAGTATTCAGAAAAAAACTTCAAAGATTTACCTTCCAAGTGAAGGATTGGAGAATTCAGATTCAAAAGATAAACCTGTTGAATCAAAAACTAAGAGACAAAGAGTTTATCTGTCTTCTACGATGGCTGCCGTATTTATCATGAGTGCTGCTACTGGAAGTACATTAACAAAATTGCCCTATCAACTGAAAGAATCCGGTAAGTGAAATCATTTTTATTTTTCTTCAAGTAGTTTTCTTTCTGATCGAGGGAAATTTTAAATTTATATTTCTAGAAAAAATAACTCATTCAAAATATCAGTGAACTTTCTCTCATGAATATAATTTTAGAAATGATCGAAAATAACAGAAGCAGGTTATACTGTAATCCTAAAGACAACATGTACAGGTGTTAATAAAAAGTAAATCCCATCATGAACGTATTCTATGATACAATAATGGACCGGACGCCAGCATATTTGCATAAAATACGACTGCATGTCTGATTTTATGCAAATCCAGAGCTCGTACGTGACATGTTAAGGTTAAATACGATACGCGAAGTGGTAACGTCATTAGTTCTGTTTGAAATTGTGACAATATGTCAGAACGATAGGAACTTAATGACTTTGATAGAGGTGTTATAGTTGGTTGTCACATTAGTGGCAAGTCTATTTGTGCAATTGCGGTAGAATTATCACAGGTCAACTGTTGGTGATGTCGTGAAGAAGTGGAAGACTACGGGAATTGGGACACGAACAGCACACGTTGGTCGTCCCCGTAAACTGACCGAACGGGATAGAAGCGGGGTGTCCTGAAGCGAGAGGTTCGTAAGAACCGCAAGAAACCACTCCAAATCATCAACAGTGAGTTTCAACAGGAAGCAAGGGTTACGGTGCACCCCAATACTTTGCGGAAAGAACTGCACGCCCTCAATATCCACGGATGTGTTTTCGCACACAAACCAAACATCCCCCCCCCCTCCAACAAAGCCGGTAGACTTTCTTGGTGTTGGCAAGTCGCAATTGGACTGTGGACCATCAGAAAACTGTTTTATGGAGTGACGAGTCACACTACACGCTCTTCCAGTCGGATGGGTATGCTTGGGTTTGGCGAATGCCAGGCTGTTACCCGCGTTTATCGTTCCAACTCCCAAGTTCGCTGGTGGTGGTGTACTTGTTTGGGGGTGTTTCTCGTGGTATGGCCTAGGACCTTTGCATGTTGTTCCTGGTAAATTGAACGCCGATGCCTACATGAACATTTTGGACAATCAGATTTTTCCTACGCTCTGGCAATTTTATGGAATGGACGAATGTTACTTCCAGGACTCCGTATCATGTTGAAGCCTCTGTTAAACAGTCGTATCAAGATATGGAAGTAAAACGTCTTTCCTGGCCTGCTCAGAGTCCCGACTTAAACCCCATAGAACATTTGTGGGACGAGCTAGAGCTACGCTTTCGGACCAGGGAACCATGTCCGAAATCTACCGGCGAGCAGGCGACATTCTTCCAGCAGGAATGGACACAAATACCCATAGCTGTGTATCAAATCCTTGTGAAAAGTATGCCCAGAAGGGTTGCTAGTGTAATTGCAGCACGTGGGGGACCACCCCCCTATTAAAGCATGCATTTTCCCCCTTATACCATCATATCTTGCTGTCCGGTCCATTATTGTAGGGTAGTGTATATATACATTGCATATATGCCAAAGCATAATTCAAAGGGAAAGGTCTACCAAGTGAGTTATTTTTGCATGGTAAATACTATTAGATGTATAATTGAAATTTTAGAAATATAATTTAAAATTTCTCTCATCAACGAGCTTTAAAATTTAAGTGAAGTATAGTTTCTACAAAACAGTTCTTTAAAGAAAATTCTCAAAGAGAAAAGAACGCTGTAATGAGCATGAGAGCAAAATGGCGACTTCATTTAACGACAATCGGCAACAAATAGCCAGATATGCCAGTTCGGATTTCTAGAAGCCTAAACCTCGACTAGAACACCTAAAAAACAGGATCTTGTTTCCCAAATTCACCAACAAACATGCGTCATGTAATATCTTTGTTGCTGATTAATAGACAGTTCACGATAATATCGATCTTAAAGCTGCTGTGTACTAAAACCTGTTGGATTCGCTCACCCCCAGGTTAACGTATGGTGAAAATTTGTCTTCTATTTACAGCTACATAAATGCAGATAATTCAATAAAAATGATATTTTCAGATAGTCTGAACTTGTCTGCACCTTGCAACAGGATTCATTTTATAAATGTCGTCCACCAAAGGGATTTACGAGCGTTTAAAACACTCTATACCAGATTTTTTTTACCTGAGTAATTTAAATTTAAAATTATTATTTGCATTTTAAAAGAAACAACGAAAAATGTCCCAAGGCGTAAAATTTATTTCTGTATTAAGGAGTAAAATTAAAAAAAAAAAAAATCAGGTAGTCTCTTCTAACGAAAGTACCGCGTGTTATTAACGTAGGATTACTTATCGTTGTTTACCTCTTTTCTTTCTTTTTTTTGACGCATTTTGGTACTTTTCTGTTTAACTGTTTACTGCTACTGGGTTTGGCACGCTGCCAAAATTATAACTCGCGACGGACTCTGAATTTTTTCTTTCCGGAGGATCGTTATTGAGGAACGTAATCCTACGTTAAAAGAAAATCTTTAAATCCAAGTCGGCAATCCTTGGATAAATTTTCTCCATAGGTTAACTTTAAGGTGAGCGAATCCAATAGTTTAGTACACATCAGCCTTAAACTTCCTTTTTCGAATATTTTATGAATTCGATTATCTCCTCTAAGTTAGTACGTTGCATACATACGTTGCAATAGATAATTTAAAAAAAAATGTGTTTCAAGCAAATTTTATTTAAGTGTAACAAACTTTTTTGAATTTTTCTCATCTAATCTATACTAATATATAAAGAGAGAGCAGATTTTGTACGTGGAGGGTAATCTCCGGAACCACTGCACCTATTTGAAAAATTCTTTCACTGTTTGAAAGGTACATTATTCCAGATGGACATAGGCTATATATTATGTATATCTGATCCGTAGAAATAAAGTTAGGGGGGATACTCTAGATTTGTGTGCACGGCCGCCATCTTGGATTTTTCCGCCAGGGTTTGGCGCATTTCGCATGGCGATAATTATTGCGTTCTGGTAAAAATAACCCAATGTCAAATTCTCTAATTTTAAGATCAAACAGTTATTTCTGATGTGATCTTTTAATTACAGTATAATAATTTTAGGTCAGATCTTGGCCTTGACCTGGAAATCTGAGTCAAATTGACTATACTCAAAAGAGTAAATTATTTTTAAAACTAAGAGTCTTTTTGTTGAAAATTTTTGAATCCATTATCAGTTTTTCGTTAACTTATTAAATTTAAGTTGCTTTTAATTTTGTTTATCGATTGTCAATTAGTATACTATAATGATACACCATTTCATTTATTTGAAGTAAAAATTATCTGTCATCATTTTTTCGTAAAATGTAAAATACAGTATACATTTTAAATACAATATATTTTAAAATATTTTATAATTCCAAGTTGTAGTGGATTACAAATAAATTTAAATAACTGAAGTTCAACTTCTCTCTCCCCAGGAACCTAAGTTAAAAAGTTAGTTAAGGTTAAGTTATTGGTTTAGGAAAAGGTTTTTTTTTCTTATTTCCAACACAGCAGCATAAATGGTCAAATAATCCTTGTCCCGATTTTATTGTATGCACCAAATATTTGGTTAAGGTCAAATTTGAAGTAAAATTTCATTACCACAATGCCCTAACCAAAAAAAAAAAAAAAAAAAAAAGAGGATCTGGTTACTCACCATAAATTTATGGGTTCATAATTATTTTACATTTTTCAAAGCTGAATTTTACATAATTTTTAAATTGCAAGTTATTTAGGTGGTACGAAAATGCTGTATTTTTTTTCTAATTAACAATATATTTGCATAATATTTTGGTGATTCATTGCTATTAGTCAAAGAGTTAGGGCAAAATGAATAGATGGCATTGAAATTTTATCTGTAAGTAAAATTCACTTGACCAAATTTTTCATATGGATCATAATTTGAAAAGGTAGTTTTTAATTAAAAATGACAAAAAAAATCTCAGTCCAACGATTAAATGATTTTTCAAAAATATTTCTAAGTTTCACAATTTAAAAAGGTCGTTTTTATTAAAAAAGCTAAAAGAAAAACCCAAAATTTCCAATATTTGAGAATGATTTTTTCAGAAAAAAGTGGTTTTTATCAAAAACCCAAAAATAAATCTAAGTCCAACGTTTAAATGATTTTTCAAAAACTTTTCTAAGTTTCATAATTTAAACAGGTGGTTTTTATTAAAAAAGCTAAAAAAAAGTCCAGTGTTTTGAAAACACCGCTTAAAACACATTGGCGAGAATTTTTCCACTCCTCACAACACGGTAAAATCGCCAAGTTGACGCAAAAAAATCCAAGATGGCGGCCGCACAATTATTAAGTAACGTAATATTAATTTGAATATTATTTTAGGTGCTTAAAATAATTAAAAAAACATTCTTTACTTAAAGTCCTTTTTTTATTTTTGTATTTTTATTTCATCTCTTACTCTAATTTTGAGATACCAATATGTATCTATAAACGTTTGTCAATTGTAAACGTTTATATTGCAAACGTCCATATTGTAAACGTTTTGTCAATTAAACGTTTCTCCAAGTGACAAACGTTTAATCTATATCTATATATATATACTAGCGGCCCGTCCCGACTTTGTCCGGGTTGAACAAAATATTATACCAATAAATTTCCAGTTGATAGCCAATAAATTGTAAATCTTTTTTTACCTTAATAATAACCTAAATAATACCTTAAATTAATTTTATGTTAGTTAATAATTAAAATAAATTTTTTAAAGAAAAAGGCATGCCGGAGAACGGCTAGGTTCGAACCGCTAGCGTCAGAACAGAGGCCCACCGCGATAGCACCACGATAAGGATCGTTGAAATCTTCGGAACAAAAAGCGGTAGAAGACAGTAGCGGAAACAATGGAGATTGTTAGGATTAAGCCCCTAACTTTATTTCTACTGATCAGATATACATAATATATAGCCTATGTCCATCTGGAATACTGTACCTTTCAAACAGTGAAAGAATTTTTCAAATAGGTACAGTGGTTCTGAAGATTACCCTCCACGTACAAAATCGCTCTCTCTTTATATATAAGTATAGATAAAACAGTTCCGTAACTGACTCATTCATTCACTGACTGACTGACTGACTGACATACAACGCACAGACCAAACCGCTGGACCTAAAGGGCTGAAATTTTGTATGGCGATTCTTCTAATAGTGTAGGGGTGCATTAAGAAAGATTTTTCAAAAATTCTTCTTAGATTTTTTTAAATTAAATTTTTAAGCTGTTTTTTAAACTTTTTTTACGTTTGCATTTAAAATAATACATTGAGGGTTATAAAATTTATATCACGAGAAAGATCATAAAAAATCCTTCAAAATGAAATTTTTTTCGAATTTTTACCTCTATTTCCTGATTTTTCGTGAATTTTTAAAGATTAATTTTTAGAATTTAATTTATTAAATGCTGATCACGTGATTTCTTTTTCTGGTACTTTCAATAAATTTATCATCACGTGCGTAACAACTAAATAGACAAAAAAAATATTTTTTTCTCTTTCTAATGCAGCAGAAGATTGGATATTATCCAAAAAAAATGTATATCCCTTACGATTTTTTTATAAATATATATATATAGATAGATATATATTTTACATCAATTGTATACATTGATCATCGCATTTATTATAAATATATATATTTATTTTTTGGCATAAATTGCATACGTTGACCGTTGTATTTAATTTGAATGTACTCCGTAGCGAAGCGCGGGTTTTCAGCTAGTACTTATATATAAAGAGAGAGCGATCTTGTACGTGGAGGGTAATCTCCAGAACCACTGCACCTATTTGAAAAATTCTTTCACCGTTTGAAAGGTACATTATTCCAGATGGACATAGGCTATATATTATGTATATCTGATCAGTAGAAATAGAGTTAGCGGCTTAATCCTAACATTTTCCATTGTTACCGCTACTGTCCTCTACCGCTTTTTGTGAAGACTCGAAGGATTCTTAGCGTGGTGCTATTCCGGTGGGCTTCTGTTCTGACGATAGTGGTTCGAACCTAGCCGTTCACCGGCACGCCTTTTTCTTTAAAAAAATTAACTTTAATTATTAAGAAACATAATATTAATTTGAATATTATTTGATGTGCTTAAAATAATTAAAAAAACATTCTTTACTTAAAATCCTTTTTTTATTTTTGTATTTTTATTTCATCTCTTACTCAAATTTTGAGATACCAATGTGTATCTATACTTCTATAATCTATATCTATACTTATATATAAAGAGAGAGCGATTTTTTACGTGGAGGGTAATCTCCAGAACCACTGCACCTATTTGAAAAATTCTTTCACTGTTTGAAAGGAATATTATTCCACATGGACATAGGCTATATATTATGTATATCTCATCAGTAGAAATAAAGTTAGGGGCTTAATCCTAACAATCTCCATTGTTACCGCTACTGTCCTCTACCGCTTTTTGTGCCGAAGTCTTCAACGATCCTTATCGTGGTGCTATTGCGGTGGGCTTCTGTTCTGACGATAGTGGTTCGAACCTAGCCGTTCACCGGCACGCCTTTTTCTTTTAAAAATTTAACTTTAATTATTTACTAACGTAATATTAATTTGAATATTATTTTAGGAATATTATTTGAAAAAAAATTTAATATTAATTAAAAAAAACATTCTTTACTTAAAATCCTTTTTTTATTTTTGTATTTTTATTTCATCTCTTAACCTCTCTCTTTTAAAAAATTAACTGTAATTAATAACTAACGTAATATTAATTTGAATACTATTTTAGATGCTTAAAATAATTAAAAAATCATTCTTTACTTAAAATCCTTTCTTTATTTTTGAATAAAACTATGGTCTCAAGCACACCTCTTTCTTTTAAAAAATTAACTTTAATTAATAAATAACGTAATATTAATTTGAATATTATTTTAGGTGCTTAAAATAATTAAAAAAAATTTTTACTTAAAATCCTTTTTTATTTTTGTATTTTTATTTTATCTCTTATTCTAATTTTGGGATACCAATGTGTATCTATACTTCTATAACAATATATAAAGAGAGAGAGCAGATTTTTATGTGGAGGGTAATGTACAACTTTTGTACATTAAAATGTACCTTACATCTTTTCCTTTGTCAACCGCAGTCAAGTAACCATGGCAACACCCTTTAGCTTACGGGGTCCGTTTTTCAAAATCGCTCTTTACAACGGGAAAATGTTTTCTACTTCCTATCCCCATTTTACGTGGGGGACATTCAGCGTGGGGGGTCAGGGGAAAGAGTGGTTAATTGTTTTCTGATTGCTTTCTTACTATTGAAGAAGAATTTCAATAGTAGTTCATCGGCACTCCGTGCCTCTTTCATCTTTGAAAAGGCTGAAAATGGATGAACCGCGGGTGAACCGCCTTTCTGATGTCTCTCGCCAGAAAAGAAATAGCCTCTAGCTAGAACGACAAAAGATTATTATTCAGTCCTTTTTTGCAAGATTCACCCTCCGTTTCCAGAATGTCACACAATTGTTCTTTGGGGGCAAAGCCGTTAGGAAAGTCACAACGAAGTGGAATTCGAGACTATATCTCTGCCGACATCACACCGTATTTTTCGAGAGTATGTGCTTCGGATATATGCTATCCCACCCCGTAAGGAAAAGGTTGTAATATTTTAAAGATTCAAGTAGAGGAGGTATTGATAAATACAAAAAGGATTTTTGAAACTGGCAACGTTAAAGGGTTTATTGAAGAAAACTGCATTTGGAACTACGCTTTTTATTGGATATTTAAGGTAAAAAAAGATTTACAATTTATTGGCTATCAACTGGAAATTTATTGGTATAATATTTTGTTCAACCCGGACAAAGTCGGGACGGGCCGCCAGTCTATCAATAAAATGTCAGAGAATGGAGTGTAAAATTAATTTTTACCCTCCAATGAGCATGTTTGATTTTATGAAAGGCTTTATAAGAGAGAATTTTGAGAAATGTTTTTATTAGAGTCAGATCAAAATGGTGACTTCATTTTGTGACAATGGGTTGCAAAATACCTTGTAGCGTACTGGAAGTATGGGGTTATTTTTTCCCAAGACCTCACAGAGTGCGAGAAACACAGCTGCGTGTTATCGAGGCAGTTTTTGCCGGTTCCCACCGATTTTGAACACATGGAGGATTAAAAAACGATTACTTGATCCCCCGGCAAAAAAATCCAGACATTCTAAGAAGACGGGCCCCCTTTTTTCCAGCCGAGAGGAGATGTTTGGTGTTGTTTTTCGAGAGAGCGGCGTAGAACATCCACCGGAGCGGTCGTGATTTTGTTAAGTTCCCGTTTTGGGGACTAGATGGGTGCTAGTGCGTGCGTTGTAAATTGGCACGTAAATTAATTGATTATGTCGAAAGTGTCAAATGTTTAAATTTTTGTTGTAAATAAATTTCCTTGTTAAGTTTCTGTTTTAAAAATTGGCTTCGCATTTTATTTAGGACTCTGTCTTTCTTTGTTATGGATCCCGTAGTAGTAATTTTTAGCTACGCCTCAGAGAATCGCCTTAACCATTTACCTTGACGCTACAACCTGTTGTGTTAGTTCGGAGTTTTCGAAGCATTAACCCAGATCAATGAATTCACTATAACCCGACATATTTCGGTTCAAATTTGATGTTAACACTAGTAAATTCGCTCGGTAGTACTCTCTGATATTGTTTTGGGATATTTGCTTTGTTGTGAGCGATTTGCATTTGTGTGTATTGAAAACACCTCTCAATAAAGAACCTACACATCCATTGTTAATACTTATAAATCCAGCTTGCTTAGAATAAACCATCACACAATGGCAAAATATTTTGAGACTGATCAGTGCATTTATTCTCTTTATCCTATACTGATGGCAGAAACAATTTTCTTTTCGTAAAAGTTTTTCTTTTTCTGACCGTACTTGACGAAGCGGACATTTAAGACTGCCGTGTACTATCTCTATTGGATTCGCTCACCTTAATGTTAACCTATGGAGACAATTTGTCCAAGGATTGCCGACTTGGATTGAAAGATTTTTTAAAACTTGTATTCTGTAATAGAAAAAGAAATTTTACACCTTGGGGCATTTTTCGTTTTTTTTAATGCAAATAATATTTTTTGTAATTCTTCTTAGTTTCTTTTATTTGTTTTATTTTGTCTGTTTCTTATGTTTTCTTAGTGTTTTATACTTACCTCTGTAAGTCCCGTGTGATACTTTGTGGTACACGGGAATTTTATGTGTACTTTTTAATATATTAAAAAAAAAAATAATAATAATAATAATAATAATATTTTAAAATTTAAATTATTCGGAGAAAAAAAATTTGGTATAGTGTGTTTTAAACGCTCATAAATTCCTTTGGTGGACGAAATTTATGAAATTAACCCTGTCGTAAGGTGCAGAAAAATTCAGGCTATCAGACGATACCATATTTATTTGATTATCAGCGTTTATAAAGCTGTAAACAAGTGGTTCTCAACGGGAGCGGTACCGGCCCCCGGTGGGCGCTGAGAAGATCCAATGGAGCACTGCTGGTCCAAGAGATAATAGAGGGGCTCTCAAACTCAGCTGTCAACAGTGGCTGCAAAATCAGATACCGACAGGCCCAGATTTCTGCATGGGCAAGTGCCCCAAATTTAGTATTAAGTTGTACATATTTTTGAAAATTTCCTATATGTACACAAATTAAAAAGGTTTCCGTATTTTCTGTCTTAACGACCATAATTTTTCTCTCTCTTTTTTTTTGGTTAGTATAGTTTTATCAAAAATTTATGTCCACATTAATATGGTTGAAAGTATAATGATGGAAGCAGTCAAAGATTTTGACCTATCTAATTATAAAAGTTTCGATTTTATTTGACTACTTTGCAAAAGATTTTTCCATCAATTTTAACTATATTATATTAGATTATTTTTTTAGCAACATGAATGCTGAAAATGATTCAATTACTGATCATTTGATTGTTATCATCACTCCCAAAGTTTGTTTATAGATGTTTTTTCAAATTCAGTCGCAAAATCAAGTCTATATCGAGGGTATAAGATTGATTATAGGTATTCCTCTCCACACACCTAAAAAAAAAAAAGGTGTAATGTGATGTGAAAAGAGGAAAAAGTCCAATATTTGGATCGTTCAAATATTTTCTTTATCATTTGTGTGTAATGAAATTTTACTTCTGCTTTCTGTCTTTATATTTAAAAAAAGCCTCTCTTCCAGTCTACATTTTGCACCCTCTACCATCATTTTCGGAATGGTGGATACAGAAAAAAATCCTAGGTGGGGCACAGTGCACCCACTATAGTGAAAGCATACGTAGATTCGTAAGCGTTTTTTTTTCTTTCTTTTTTTTTGGGGGGGGGGGAATAACTCCAGACTGAGATCTATTTTGAATTTCAAAAGAAAATTTCATTAATTTATTTATTAACATTAAAAAGTAAATAAATTAATTAGCTCTTATTATTAATATTATAATTATTTTCAAATTTTTGACTTGCTGGTCGAAAATTTTTTGAATTTCTGGTCCCAATTTAAGCACGTGCTCCCCTTTTGGATCTATTCTTAGAGGGGGCCCCCAAAGTCTGCTTTGCCCAGGGCCCCATTGGGTCAAAGTCGGGTCCTGGATACCGATTGTAAAACCTCGTCACTTCTACAGGTTCGCTTTGGTTCGTTTCATTGTCAGGACGTTTGCAGTGGTACACAAGTAAATTTTCACATCACAAAGTTCAGTACCACACCAGTGAATATTAAAAATTTTATTTTCTTTCGCAAGCACAAACACAACACTTATCTATCTACAAACTTATTTTACAGTATATGTGCAACTAGCTAACTACGTCAGTCATCGCATTCTGACTGCTATCAAACAAAGGCCTAGTGCGTCTTCGGGGTCTCAATACACCCACGCACTTTACTCTTATCTGCACCACTCCCTCGAGCAAACAACAGCAGACCAAACACCACACGCCTTCTCTCGCGTGGGCAAAAGCAGTATCTGACGTCCCCCTGATTTCTGCACGGGGCATCGTCTCCGAACACCACACGAATCCCTTATCAAGTCGGGGTCATCGCCCTACTCCCCCTGCCTCCTTGAGAGGAAAATTGCAGGGACAAGACAAAAGGGGTTGATGCGGCAGACACGGCACCGATACTTTATTTTGGATACATACAAATTTTTTTAATTGCATTTCCTTCATCCTATTGAGTGGAACATGGGTTCACTGTAGTCGGAAATCTGCTCACTAAGCACAGAAACAGACTACTAAGAGCCAATCGCGATGATTTAAAATTGCTGCTGACAAAAATAGTCATAGCAACGCACCAAGTTCATCCTTCTCATTAGGATTAGTTTTAAAGTTTTTCGGGATTTTTTATTTTAATATTATCCTTCGTTATCTTCATTTTGTGAGTGTAATGCGAATGTTACTATGGTTGGTTTTAATGAATAATTTCATAATTTCAAGCTTCAAGGTGTCTTATTTACGACATCTTTCTTTACTATGTTGAAGGACATAGGTAGAAAGAGAAATGGACGTAATACATAAAAGGAAGTAATTTGTCACTGAAAATTTTTTTTATTCATTGAGTTAAAATTTTGAATTTTTTTGTGATGGTTAACCATATAATTTTTAAACAAGATCACATTATAAAACTTCTCATAAAGTTTTTAAAAAAATTTAAAATTTAAATTTTTAAAAAATGGGGGTAATTTAAAATCGTTATAACTCGAAACATTATTTGTCGAATTTCAAAATTTTTTCATTTAATTAAACAGAAGTATATAAGTTTTAATTTTGAAACTTATACGTTTTTAAAAATATTAATTTAAAAAAAATTAAAAATATTTAGAGAAAAAATTGAAAAAAAATGATGTAATTTATTTTTAAAAAATCATACTTTCAAAAGCAAATATTTTTTTCAAATTTGCTGAATCAAACTTAAAGTAAAATAATTGAAAAAGACATGTACCAAGTTTGAACCATTTATCTTTAGCGGTTCTTGACTTATAACAATTTAAAGACTAGAAATGGTGAAAAAACCCATCTTGCAGAAAAACGCATTTACAGGTTTAAACAAAGATTGACTGCTATTATAATGTGGAAAATAATAATAATAATAATAATAATAATAATAATAATAATAATATCCCCTGTTCTATTTAAGATAGAAACATGATTTAAACGTCATTTTAAGCGGAAAAGAACACAAAAATTTTTAATACATTTAATTTTTTTTCCGAAAATTTGAAGAATTTTGTGTCCTGGACGACCCTCTTAACTTAAGAAGGAAAATTTGCAGGGGCGTGTTGAGTAATTTTTGTTTTGAAAAAGGGGTGGTAGGTTAAATAAGGTTGGGAACCTCTGCTGTAAACAGTAGACACATTTTCTCCATAGGTTAATATTGAGGTGAGCGAATTCAATAGGGTTAGTACACAGCAGCTATACGAGCAAAAAATAAGTCTAAAGGGGGAAAATGTAAATGTAATAGCCTAATCATTAAGGGCACTCGCACAATCCATGTTTAGAATTTGTTTCCGCTAAAAAGAACGGCAAAAATCTTACGATAAGGCTTGTATAGAAATAATCAATTAACAAGGAACTTTATCAAAAAGAATCAATTCTCTGTTTATGTTTATCCGTACTGACTGTGACGCAAGTGAACATAATGGTAAGTGAGGAGTTGATAATTAAAGACAAAATTAAACAAAACCTGTTTAATGCGAAGCCACTGGAATAACTCACTTTACAGAGCAAACACCAACAACAACATAAAAAAACAAAGTCAATCACGCGATATGCGCCTGGCGACATCTCTTGGAGCTAATGTCAGTGACAGCGAACACGTATTTAGAACATACGAGTAAAAGGATACTATCGGGAAAAATTTCACACTTTTCTCATAATGAACTTATATATATAAAACAGTTACGTAACTGACTGACTGAATGGTTGACTGACAGATAACGCACAGACCAAACCGCTGGACCTAAAGGGCTTAAATTTTGCATGGCGATTCTTCTTATAGTGTAGGGGTGCTCTAGAGAGATTTTTGAAAAATTCTTAGATTTTTTTAAAATAAAATTTTTAAGCTGTTTTTGTAACTTTTTTAAAGTTTACATTTAGAACAATAATCTGAGGGTTATAAAATTTATATCACGAGAAAGATCATAAAAATTCCTTTAAAATGATATCTTTTTCGAATATTTGCGTCCATTTTCTGATTATTGGTGAAATTTTAAAGAGTAATTTTTAGAATTTAATTTATTAAATCTTGATCACGTGGTTTCTTTTTTTTTGTGATACTTTCAACTAATTTTGCGTCACGTGCACAACAACGAAATAAACTGCCAAAAAAAATATTGTTTTCTTTCTAATGCGGCAGACTATTGGACATTATCCAAAAAAATATTAAAATACAGTAAAAGAAATGTGACTCAAACTCTACTATATTAACTGTACTATATTATTTAGTATGTTTTATTAGATTTAATTTGAATATTTTCTTTTACATTATTTTGTCTATAAAAATATCCGTTACGATTTTTTTATAAATATATATATATATATATATATATATATATATATATATATATTTATTTATTTTATTTATTCTTTTTCTGGGCATTAATTTCATACATTGGCAGTTGTATCTAATTTGAATGTACTCCGTAGCGAAGCACGGGTATTCAGCTTGTCTCGTATAACGATATATTACAGAGGACAACAGTGGTTTTGGTGCCGGGGTATTTGGAGCTGATTTCATATGAATCTGATGCCCTGAATTTAAATATGGCATTAGTTTTTGCCTAGGAGCTCAAATTTCTAAGATATAACATTTTAGTGAAATATATGTTACACTATTTTAAGTTAAATCCATGGATCAAATTAAAAAATTAAACACAGAATCTTTTATTATTATTATAATTTTTTAAATGTTAAAGGAACATAAAAATCACAGAGAATATTTCAATAGTACTTATCTAATTACAAAGAGATAGAAAGAGCAAAAAGTCATTAATGAAACCAACTAGTCACTGAACACTTCGGAAACTTCTTTTCCGTGACATTCTTGAATGTACTTTGGAACAATCACTTTTTAAATTCCAGCAGTAATCTACCATCATGTGCGTATCCCATCGTGCTTGGTAGCGGTCCTCCATAGTTTTAATATCCTGATGAAATCTTTCACCTTGTTTCTCACTGCTGTCTCCTAAATTTTCAGGGAAATTGTCTAGTGGCTGTGCAAATAGTGCACCTTAATGCTCATGTTACACCCAAGAAATCTGAAACTGTTTAGCATCTCGTTTACCAGTTCAACATAGTTTTCAGCTTTGCAATTGTCCAGAAAATTTCCGACAACTGCAACAAATGAAGACCAGGCTTTTCGCTTAGCCTCATTCATGGAATTTACGAAGGCAGGATCCTTAATGAGTTGTTTAATTTGTGGGCCGTCAAATATTCCTGCTTTAATTTGTCCCGTACTCAATTTGGGCATTTCCCCCCTATATATGCAAAGCATGATCCGTTCATATCAAGAGCCTTTACAAACTGCTTCATTAGGCCCAGCTTGATATGCAGTGGAGAAAAGATGTTTTCCTCTCGTCCAACTAAGGGGTAGTTAATGACATTCTTTTCCCTAACGTCCATGTTTTCTCTCTTAGGCCACTCTTTTCTAACCCAGTGGTGTGTTTTGTCTCTGCTATCCCAGAGGCACACGATGCAAGGATATTTGGTATAGACACTTTGTTGGCCAAGGAGAAAATTTACCATTTTTAAGTCCACACAAATCACCCATTGATGTTCATGATACTTTATCTACTGCAAGACCAAAGCTGTGGTATCATATTCTTCTTTCATTTTTGTTGAGCGAGCAATTGGTATTGAACCATATTTGTTCCCATTGTATAGAAGGACACATTTCAAACTTCGCTTTGAGCTGTCAATAAATAGGCGCCAATCATCTGGAAAATATTCAGGAAGACGCATTCAGGAAAATATTCAGGAAAATACTCAGGAAGAATATTCGCTTTTTAGTTTGATTCAATGTACAGTTCCTGTATAGATTGTACAATAAATTATGGCAATAAAATACTTTTTGTTGAGTTTAACAAAGCTTTACTAGAATTACCAATTCTTTGTTAAGAAATGATGTCAAAAGTCATTTTTATATTTTTAATGTCTTGTAAAATGTAATTTTGTTATAAAACATAGTAAGTCGTCTTAGTTAAGGATTTTGTATTGCTTATTACCCGTATTACCCGGATTTTCAATTGTACGGATTGCCTATGGTCCCAGTTAGTCCGGACACACGAGGTTTTACTGTATCTAAAAAAGTAGAGCTGATGGAGAAAAACCGATTTCGTATTTAGATTCAGCACCCCCAAATATAGCGAAAATCAGTTCTAAAATCCTAGGCACCAAAACATTTTTTGTTTTTGTTTGCCCTATGTTATTATTGCGATATTAGCGAAACAAATTTGCTTTATGATGGCATAAAGCAGTTAATTAAAATTCCTAAATGGTTTCTTTTTAGGTTGGTTTGGGGTATACCTCATATTGTTACTTGGTTTGAATACTTTGTATGCTGGACTATGTGTTGGATGGTGTTGGAAACTAATGGAAGAAATATGGCCAGAACACCTGGAGTACACGAGGACTCCATACCAGGATTTAGCACAGAGAGCTGTAGGAAAGTGGATGAGGTAAAAGCTTTAATTTAATAACTTTTCTTCTAAGTAACACAGTACATACAGAGCATGAATACTATTTTCTAACACTATTTCAAATTCAGATTTAGAATGGATTTGAATGTTTATGGGTTCGAAGAATAAAAGGAAAGTACTCCTGTTTGATAATTTGGAAATGAATTCGCCAACTTGGGAATCCGTTAAACACAAAACAAAAAAACTGTTAGGTTGATCGGTTAGCTCACAGCCGAATGATCAGTTTTGCTACACTAGGGCTAATTAGACTGGAACCTGTAGATCAAGGCTGCTCTGTACTAACCCTATTGGATTCGCTCACCTCAATGTTAACCTATGGCGAGAACGTGTCTAGTATTTTTATTTAAACCTACATAAAGGCTGATAATCCAATAAAAATGGTAATTTCAGATAGCCTGAACTTTTCTGCACCTTAGAACAGGATTCATTTTATAAATTTCGCCCACCAAAAGAATTTATGAGCGTTCAAAACACACCAGATCAGCAGGGCCCGATTATGAACGCTGGGGGCCCCTGGTCAGATGCTATTCGGGCCCCCCCCCCCTTACGGACATTTATAAAAATACATACTATTAGAAGTACTAGGTGCATACACCAAGGGGGTTTTGGGGCCCCCTAGCATCAGGGGGCCCTGGGCAAAGTCCCGATTTGCCCATGCGATAAAAAGGCCCTGCAGATCAGACCCCCCCCCCCCACGAATAGTTTAAATTATGAAATATTATGTGCATTTTTTTAAAACGAAAAATGACCGAAGATGTAAATTTTTTTTTCTCTATTACTGAGTACAGTTAAAAAAAATCTTTCAATCCATGTCCACAATCTCTGTACACATTTTCTCCATAGGTTAACATTGAGGTGAGCGAATCCAATAGGGTTAGTACACAGCAGCCTTAAGGGTTCTAAGAATAAAAAGAAAGTACGTCTGTCTGAAAATTTGGAAATGAATTCGCCAACTTGTGAATTGCCCCCCCCCTCCCCCTCCGAAAAAGACAAACAAACTGTTAGGTTAGCTCACAGCACAACGGCCAATTTTGCTAAACAAGAACTAATTAGACCGGAACTTGTAGTAGATTAAAGCTTTAGGAGTAAAGAAATTAAATTGAAATAGGAAATTTGCAAATATTGGCTTTAGTGTTATTGAAGGGTAAAGAAAGATCAATCAGCTGAAGGGTAAAGAAAAATAAACCAGCTGAAGAAGAACGTAAGAAGAACCAAACTCAATATTAGTAGTTGCTAAAATGACATGATTACTTATGTAATAGTTCATTCAAATGATATCATGCTCTTGTTTCTGGCGTATTATAGCAGAAAATAATGGGGGGGGGGCTGTAATAATTGGAGAATTTTAGGTCTAAGGATACCCACTAGATATGAATAAATATGAGAATAAGGGGAAGCTAAGCATAAATTCCCTATACTTAGTTGTTTTCTTATATGATGCATACTCCATCCAACTTCGATATTTTATTTTCCGCTACTTAATTTCCTGACCGTACTACTTTTAATAAATTGTGACGAAATACTATGGGAGTTTGGGAATTTTTTCCAAAAATGTTTTTAGAATGACTTTTTGAAGTTATTCGGAAAACTTCGGTCACACCGAAATTCTGTCCGAATTTCAATCATATTAAAAAATCAAATTTAAAATTTTATCCAGATGACTTTTCAGAGATCTTCGTTTTACTTGAGAAATCCAAAAAACGTAAATTAGAAGAATATTTTTCTTTTTTCAGCCTTCTATTGGCGAAATTGTCGAAATAACGAATATACTAAAAAACTCCAAATAGGACTTCTAAACATAACATCCTGGAATTGAATTGTTTATTTCAGAAACCCGTAAAGTGCGCTTTTTAAAATTTTTGGTTTGACTTGGCGCGCTACGGTCAACTTTTTGCTACATGAGGGCTAATAAGACAGGGACCTACAGTTTAAAGAGGATTCCGAACGGCTACAAACTTTCATGCCAACAGTGGGATTCGAACCCACAGAATCTGAACCGAATGTCAGCGCCCTAGCCATTCGGTCATCCCCTGTTTCAAATTTTTGGGAAACAAAGAAAAACATTCTGTTTTGGAAATTATTATAGATTTTGGCTTAAAAAAGTGTTTATAGTATTAGTTAATATCTTCTTAAAGTGAATGTTACCTGTACTTATGATATTTATTACTTACGTTAAAAAAAAATTTAAAATTATGCAGTTAGCTGTTTTCTGAAATAACTACTTTATTTCAGAACGGTTACGTTTTCTGAAATAATTACTTTTTTGCTTTTTTGAGACTTAAAAAAGTGTTTATAGTATTAGTTAGTATCTTCTTAAAGAGAATGTTACCTGTACTTATGATATTTATTACTTACGTTAAAAAAAAATTAAAAATTATGCAGTTAGCTGTTTTCTGAAATAAAATACGTTTTTCTGTAAAAAACAAAAGAATTTTAAGGCTAATTTCCTCATTTTGTTGTATTATTAGGATTTTTAAAAGAGAACACAATGTTATAAACTATATATTTTTTTCAATTTAAACACTGAATCAAACGTTAAAAAGCTAAAAATTAATACTACAGTTAAAAACAAACTTGATTCTCATCCTATTCTGCTTTGTGTCTGTCGACTTACTCATCTTCGTATTCCCTGTCTACATTACACTCCGCTTCCGTAGTAGAAAACTGGAAAATGTTATCGTAGAAATTTAGCTTCTTCTGGTCATCAATTTTGTTTAATTGATAGGTACTTTTCCAGAAGCTCTCACCGTTGGCAGTTCAGGAAAGTTCTTGTACTCTTTTAAGTTGAACATTGAGGACCTACCGCCATCAGTAAATTGGTTAACCACAACTTTTCCTTGGTTAGGTTGAATTCAAATTGTTTGTAAGATGAGACTTTAAATGGTATACTTCTTGGTTCTTGGAAACACCTCTTACAGATGTTTCATGTCCTTACAGGTGTTTTATTCTGAACTAATAGGTTAGTCCGCTCTCCAACTGGATCGTGAGAAATTCCATGGATTTGCAAATAAACAATTTTGCAAACTGGAGACAATTTTGCAAACAAGTTTCCTTTGAGTTACTATTATCTTATTGTTGCTTTATTTTATACAGGGTTCCCACCTATATCAGTTACCTCCCCCCCCCTTAACTTCTAAACGGTGACAGCTTAGGCCATAAAGTTGGTGTCTAGGTATAGTAAAAATACTATGCGCTACTCGATGAGACAACTTACAACGCCATCTATCGGCAAATTTTGGAATTAGAGTTTTTATCTCAAAAACGGTACAAGATACGGGAAAAAAGTCAATTCCAAAGTTGTTTGTTCAGCATCGTCGATTTAGTCATAAAAGACACCTTGCGCACATTAATGCTTAAAACATAATGTAAAAAATGAACGTTTGTTTGGTCGTGATTTTCAACACTATGGCGTCATTGCACCAATGTGCAGCGAGAAATCCACTCCAGAGTGCAAATGTGTATAGTGGCTAATGGAGAGTATTTTCAGCACCATAAATAAATGATCCTGAAGATAGGGAAGTGTCTCAGTTTCTTTATTCCACTCTTTACGACATGACAAATTTCGAAATCGTGACCAAACAAATATTCATTTTCTACATTCTGTTTTAAGTATTAATGTGCGTGAGGTGTCTTTTCTTACTAAATCGATCATGCTGAATAACTCCCGTATCTCGTACCGTTTATGAGATAAAAAAGCTAATTCCAAAGTTTGTCGATAGATGGCGTTGTAAGTTGTCTCATCGAGTAGCGCATAGCCTTTTTACTATACCTAAACATCAACTTTATGGCCTAAGCTGTCACCGTTTAGAAATTAAGGGGGGTGTAACAGCTATAAGTGGAAACCCTGTATAGTGGAGATATGTAGTTTTAATGCATTCCAATTACATTTTTTGGAGTTTTTATTTGCTAGAAAAGTAATTTGAAATGAGAGCTTTTTCAGATTTTATTCTTCTAACTTTGAAGAAAACACTGTTATTTTTGGATAAACTCGATTTAATTGCTAATATACCACCTTATTCATCATCCATCTGAGTAACTCAAAATGATGGGACAGTATAGTAGCATCACGTAGTATTTATCATACATGAGAATGAATTATTTTTCCTTATAAAACCTTTTTTACTAAGTTGAGTTAACAAATTGATTTTTACGCCATTGATTTAGAAATCTCCTTAGAGATTAATTTTGTGAGTAACAAAATTTTGGGCATCCATATAGTCCTAAAGCTGGTCATGTTTTCATTGAATATTTTCTATTGCCTTTATATGCATAAATAATTAAGGGCTTACTGAATTGCGATGAAATAAATGAAAGTTCCCTAAGGCAACTGTTTTACATTAAACTTCAGTTAAAATTATTACTGCAATATTCCCATGATTCAATATAGAAGATAATGCAATGATTTAATTTATAAAAAAATTGAGTAACAATCTATATATATATAACAGTTCCGTAACTGACTGACTGACTCACTGACATAAAACTCACAGACCAAACTGCCTAAAGGGCTGAAATTTTGCATGGCGATTCTTCTTACAGTGTAGGGGTGCACTAAGAAAAATTTTTGAAAAATTCTTCTTAGATTTTTTTCAAATTAAATTTTTAAGCTGTTTTAGTAACTTTTTTAAAGTTTGCATTTAAAATAATAATTTGAGGTTTATAAAATTTATATCAGGAGAAAGATCATAAAGATTTCTTTAAAATGAGATCTTTTTCGAATCTTTACCACCATTTTCTGATTTTTGGTGAATTTTTAAAGATTAATTTTTAGAATTTAATTTATTAAATGCTGATCGTGATTTCTTTTTCTGGTACTTTAAATAAATTTACCGTCACGGGCATAACAAGTAAATAGACAAAAAAAATTTTTTTTTCTTGCTAATACTGCAGACGATTGGACATTATCAAAAAAAATATTAAAATACAATAAAAGATATTATGTTCCTCAAACTGTACTATATTAACTGTACTATATTCTTTAGTATGTTCTATTACATTGAATTTGAATATTTTCTTCTACATTATTTTGTCTATAAAAATATCCCTTGCGATTTTTTTTATAAACTAGGGGCTTTGCCCCTAGGCTCGCTACGCTCGCGCCTCTGTTATGGCTAATAGCGAGATACACAGGGGTGATTCTCGGGCAATGTAACAGCCATTTACTGTTGTCAGTCACCCTTATGCGAAGGGGAATCACTGTTGAAATTTTAAGATAGAGACTTGAAATGAGGTTTATATGAATGAGAAAGCTTTCATCTTCCAGATGATGTAAATATTTTCTTTGTAAGATAAAAACTCGAGGAGCATCGGTATTACATCCACATATGTGACGATATTTCTCGAAAAAGTGGGTTTAATATTTTGATGAAAATATTAGTCTGTTTTAAATTATTTTTAATGTCTGTAGTCTTAGACTGTAAAAAGATCAAAATTCTACGATTAATTTTTGGCGAGTTATCGTAATCTGAACATGAAAAAGTCAATATTTTCCCCACAAAACATAAAATAAAAAAAAAAACTTAAAGTCCGACAAAGATGAGACATGTCTCACTTTCTTCCCCGCACTTTTCTGCATCTATTGGTATCGGTCTCGACCCCATACCCCCAGCGGTTTTGGAGGAGATAGCGTGACAAGCTTTTGACAGCGGCGGTTTCGTCTGCGGCGGCGCCAGTTACTTTTTTTTTAGAATAGAGAGATATATTTTTTTGTTTTTTTTGTACATCAATTGTATACAATGATCGTTGTATTTATTATAAATAAATAAATAAATATCTATTTAATTTTTTTGACATTAATTGCATACATTGACCGTTTTTTTAATTTGAATGTACTCCGTAGCGAAGTGCGGGTTTTCAGCTAGTTATGTAATAAAAAAACTCAATGTAAAACATCACTGCACGAGAACTACATTTTAATCTGAAATATATATTTTTCTGCTTTTTTTCAGATATGTTGTGGTTTTTCTCATTGATTTTTCAATATTGGGATATTGCTCAAATTACATCCTGTTGTTTTCAGAAACCCTAAACCTAGTAGTTTCTCCAAACCACAAAAACTGTTACCTGATGATCATTACAGTTGTTGTTATATACCCTTTCTCCTTTTTTGGTTCCTACAGAGACATAAAGTAAGTTGAATTTCATAATAACAGATTATAATATTTGGCTGTGCAAACGGAGGCTTTAATTTGTTGGAGAATGATCACAAATTCTTATCGTGTAGTTCTGTTTATCAATGAACAAAGCTGCTGTTGAGTGAAAGGAAATAAAGTGCTCAAACCGAGGTGATTTCATCGGTTGCATTGAATAAAATTACTATGTTTCTTTACCCATCGAAAACGCAGAATTTCATAGCAAAGTAATTGATCCTAGGTAAGAGCTCCTAGGTCACAAAGGAGTGCAAATTAATCGCAATACTAAGCAAACTCACACATCTCCATCGACAATGTTTTCCTTCGGCGGTCAACCAGTTTCCACAATCATTTACCAATTGTGTTCATACGAGTTCAAAGGGGGCTTTATTACGCAGCACTAAAAAAAGGAACTAGCCAGAAATCTGGATCGAATAAGCACTAAGCTAGGGGCAGAAAATCAGAAATGAAATTAAAAAAATGTGTAATCTTTCCATATCAAAGATCAAAATTAATATCACTCATTATTTTATGCCACTTTCTCAAACGTTGAAAAACTTTTTTCATTCTGTGTTGACGTGATGGCAATAATCGCTGATTTTTCTTTCACTTTGTTATTAATTGTATTCGGCTATTATAGAAATGTCGCTTTTTATCTGAAGCCTACTAAAATAGTTTGAAGATAATCAGATCAAGATGAAGTAGAAAATCGTCTTGTTAATCAGGAGCACAAAAGCTCGTCGCTTATCTTTTTTGCCAACTCTCTTCTAAATTGTGGTTTTCCTGACTTCAAATTTCCCATTGGGAAAACGGATACGACGTTATTTGATTAAAACAATGTTTAGTCTATATATATAAAACAGTTCCTTGACTGACTGACTGATTGACAGATAACGCACAGACCAAACCGCTGGACCTAAAGGGCTGAAATTTTGCATGGCGATTCTTCTTATAGTGTAGGGGTGCACTAAGAAAGGTTTTTGAAAAATTCTTCTTAGATTTTTTTAAATTCAATTTTTAAGCTGTTTTTGTAATATTCTTTAAAGTTTGCATTTAAAATAACAAACTGAGGGTTATAAAATTTATATCACGAGAAAGATCGTAAATTTTCCTTTAAAATGAAATCTTTTTCAAATCTTTACCTCCATTTTCTTCAAATCTTTACCTCCATTTCCAAGATTAAATTTTAGAATTTAATTTATTAAATGCTGATCACGTGGTTTCTTTTCTTTTTGTGATACTTTAAATTAATTTTGCGTCACGTGCATAACAACGAAATAAATTGACAAAAAAAAACATGAAAATACGGTAAAAGATAAAAGTTAACCACTGGACTAACTGAGATTGAAGTTTTTAGAGAATTTGATTCAAATTAGTATATTTTATGGATATTAAACATACAAATTAATTTCATACATTGAGCGTTTTATTTAATTTGAATATATTCTTCTATATTATTTTGTCTATAAAAATATCCCTTACGATTTTTTTATAAACATATATATATATTTTGCATTAATTGCATACATTGACCGTTGTATTTAATTTGAATGTACTCCGTAGCGAAGCACGGGTATTCAGCTAGTATACCATAAAAATTGACAGAGAAACCACGGATGAGTTCCTCTACTGTGCGATGTATCACAACATACACGGACCTATGTATCTACGGGATCCTTGGTTAATTGTAAAATTAAATAATTTTTGGCCTTTTAGTCGACAGATTTCGGCTGGAAGTATCAAGGGTACCGGAGAGAGGAATCTCCAATAATTTCGTTTCTTGTGTTCATCAATGTCCTTTTATGATCCCAGCACAAACCAGATGTCCATTATAATTAAATTGTGTGGTGCTTCAAAAAGAGTGTTATACAGTTGGTATCAATGTAAACCATTTGTTCATTTGAGCAACTTTTTGAATAGTTCCTGTAAGATGCTGAATAAAATGTTCAGCAAATTATGGTATGTATTAGGGAAAATTTTTCTAAGACTGGAAAAACTAAGATGAAAAAATCATTTCGGAAAGGATAAAATATCTTTAACTTAGAGTTAAGGGGACAAAGGATCTTCAACCTCGAATTTTTCAATTTTCAATTTTTAACTGTATATACAAAATTAGAATAATTAATATTCTTTTTTACTAAAATGAAAACCCTTAGAATTCAAAAGAAGATTTTTTTGGCAGAATAATGCCTGTTTTACAATAAAAAAAAGCTAGCATTTTTCAAAATGCTCCATGCGCATCCCATATCATTTAAGAACCTTCAATTTTTTAATATAGGTTTATCATATACTAGCGGCCCGTCCCGACTTTGTCCGGGTTGAACAAAATATTATACCAATAAATTTCCAGTTGATAGCCAATAAATTGTAAATCTTTTTTACCTTAATTGTCCAATAAAAAGCGTAGTTCCAAATGTAGTTTTCTTCAATAAACCCTTTAACGTTGCCAGTTTCAAAAATCCTTTTTGTATTTATCAATACCTCCTCTACTTGAATCTTAAAAATATTAAACCTTTTCCTTACGGGTTGGAATAGCATATATCCGAAGCACATACTCTCGAAAAATATGGTGTGATGTCGGCAGAGATATAGTCTCGAATTCCACTTAATTGTGACTTTCCTAACGTCTTTGCCCCCAAAGAACAATTGGGTGACATTCTGGGAACGGAGGGTGAATCTTGCCGAAAAGGACTGAATAATAATCTTTTGTCGTTCTAGCTAGAGGCTATTTCTTTTCAGGCGAGAGACATCAGAAAGGCGGTTCACCCGCGGTTCATCCATTTTCAGCCTTTTCAGAGATGAAAGAGGCACGGAGTGCCGATGAACTACTATTGAAATTCTTCTTCAATAATAAGAAAGCAATAAGAAAACAATTAAGCAATAAGAAAACAACAACTCTTTCCCCTGACCCCCCCCCCACGCTGAATGTCCCCCACGTAAAATGGGGATAGGAAGTAGAAAACATTTTCCCGTTGTAAAGAGTGATTTCGATAAACGGACCCCGTAAGCTAAAGGGTGTTGCTATGGTTACTTGACTGCGGTTGACAAAGGAAAAGATGTAAGGTACATTTTAATGTACAAAAGTTGTACATTACCCTCCACATAAAAATCTGCTCTCTCTCTTTATATATTATTATAGAAGTATAGATACACATTGGTATCCCAAAATTAGAATAAGAGATGAAATAAAAATACAAAAATAAAAAAGGATTTTAAGTAAAAATTTTTTAAAAATTATTTTAAGCACCTAAAATAATATTTAAATTAATATTACGTTATTTATTAATTAAAGTTAATTTTTTAAAAGAAAGAGGTGTGCTTGAGACCGTAGTTTTATTCAAAAATGAAAAAGGATTTTAAGTAAAGAATGTTTTTTAATTATTTTAAACACCTAAAATAGTATTCAAATTAATATTACGTTAGTTATTAATTAAAGTTAATTTTTTAAAAGAAAGAGGTGTGTTTGAGACCGTAGTTTTATTCAAAAATATAAAAAGGATTTTAAGTAAAGAATGTTTTTTTAATTATTTTAAGCACCTAAAATAGTATTCAAATTAATATTACGTTAGATATTAATTAAAGTTAATTTTTTAAAAGAGAGAAGTTAAGAGATGAAATAAAAATACAAAAATAAAAAAAGGATTTTAAGTAAAGAAAGTTTTTTTAAAAATAATATTAAAATTTTTTTCAAATAATATTCCTAAAATAATATTCAAATTAATATTACGTTGGTAATTAATTAAAGTTAATTTTTTAAAAGGAAAAGGGGTGCCGGAGAACGGCTAGGTTCGAACCACTATCGTCAAAACAGAAGCCCACCGCGATAGCACCACGCTAAGGATCGTTGAAGACTTCGGCACAAAATGCGGTAGAGGACAGTAGCGGTAACAATGGAGATTGTTAGGATTAAGCCCCTAACTTTATTTCTACTGATCAGATATACATAATAAATAGCCTATGTCCATCTGGAATAATGTACCTTTCAAACAGTGAAAGAATTTTCAAATAGGTACAGTGGTTCTGAAGATTACCCTACAAGTACAAAATCGCTCTCTCTTTATATATAAGTATAGATATATAAACATAAATTTGCATTGAATTCTTTTTGTGTGTAAATCAAAAGTCAAAAATAGATTTTTTTTAAAATCTGCCTGTAATTTTTTTAATGTTTTTACTTGTTTCTATTTTATTTCATGGTGTATAAATTTGAAAATATCTTAAGTTTCACATAATGATGCACAGTTTTGTGACAAATATTGTGAATAACAATTGTGAGGAATTTGGAAAAAATCGAAAGAAAATTAATGCGCATGGAGCAATATGAAAAATTCTAGCAATTTTGAAGAATTTTTTGAGGAACAGGTCGTTTTCTTCCACAAAATACTTATTTGTGAATTCAAAGAGTCTTCAATGTACACTGGTGAAATAAATTAAGAGAATTTGCATATTTTATCGAATTTCAAGAAAAGAACTGAACTGAATGTAAAACCACTGCTTCTAGACAAAAATGCAAATCTTGTACGTCAAATACGTAAGCGTACACGTGTGTGTAGGCAGAGCCAGTAGGAGAACAGGCTTTATAAGCGCTCGTAATTTAAGACGCATTTCGTTCGCTAGCACACCTCGGCGAATTTCTTGGTGTTATTTTGCAGCAATCGGTTAATTTCAAATTGTAACAGTAAAAATGAGTAACCACCAACGTTTAGATGATGGAATGGGGTGGCTAATTGTGGGGAGGCTAGAAGCAGGCCAATCTCAAGTCCAAATTTGTAGAGAGTTCAATTTAACGCCCAGCGTCGTGTGTAACTTATGGAAACAGTTCCAGGATACCGGATCCATCGAGAGAAAGTCTGGGCAAGGTCGTCCAAGAGCCACGACGGCCAGAGAAGATCGCCATTTGTCGATTAAATCAAGGCGTAACAGGAGTGCTACAGCTTCTCAGCTCTCTCGTGACTTGTATGCAGCCACAGGAACCCGTGTATCAAGGGTGACTGTTTCCAAAAGACTTCATGAGAGAGGGTTGTTTGCAAGAAGACCTGCTGTTTGCGTCCCGATCACTTCTACGAACAGGAGAATCCGTTTATCATGGTGCAGAGAGCATAGAGATCGGAGTATGGATCAATGGGCTACCGTTTGTAATGAAGCGCTTTCAAAAAAAATTAAAATTCATTTTTTAAGAGAAAATAAAAACTTTGAAAGCTTTGATTCATTACATTTTGTGTTAAAATGTCGGGGACGTCTTTAAGGCTGATGTAATTATAGAGCAAAGCGTTTGTCGTCAATGGTAGCAAATTTACAAAAGCTTTATGGGTCTAGAGTGTGTGCGGTCTTTTAGATGATAGACGCAGATAAGCAAGGATGACACCGTCGTGAAGTTATGTTACAATGGCCTTTTGTGGGGGATTGATTTGGAGGGGAGCGTTAGAAAACCACATGGTCTGGCGATATTGCGGGTGGTCGGTCAGCTGTTTGGATTATTGCGTAAGAGGGGCGTTTTAGATCAAGAATGAGGGCAGCAAATGAGAGGCTTGTAGGTGTTGAGACTTAACAAATAAAAAAGTCTAGAGTTTCCTGAATGGCTAGTGAAGTAGTTCAGGAGGCGGGAACGTTTAAGGAATAAAAAATTTGGAACAGGGTTTTGGAGAAGGAAGTCGGAGTCCAGGAGGCCTTCCTCTGGGTCGGCGGAAAAATAACCTGCCCCTGTTTGATTGCCCCAAGAGTCCGGTGGAATATTCCCGGAGCAAAAATAAAATAAAGGGGGTTTGATGCGACGGAGCTCGGTGGATCCTTCCCGAGAAAGAAAGCACATGTGGAGAGACGAGTGATAGCTGATCCCGAATCCGAAATAAAGAGAGGGATAGCAGAGAAGATTGCCTCCAGTCCGCCTACAGTGAAAGATAACCCCAGCGTGGAAGAGTCACCCATCAAACTAAAGAGAACCTACAGCGTGCAAACGGACGTCACGGAAAGAGTCCCCTAGAGTTATCACAGAACCCGAAAGTCGCTCTCAGCTGAAAGACGTGAGTGTTTTTATTTGACTTTGTTTAGTTCAGATCCCGCGTTTGCCTATTGATAGTTGGTGCGAGTTTTACGTATTTAAAAATATCGTATATTTAATTTGGATAGGAGATTTTTTTTAGAATTTTGGGTAGTTTGTATTTACACTCCCTGAATCAGAAGTTAAACTAAATCGAACCCTGTTGATAGTGAACAGAGCAGCTATGATGTTAATTTAAATTTGATGAGATGAGATGTAAATATTAGGACTATGTAAATAAATAAGTTTTTTGTTTTAAACCTTGTTTCAGTAATTATTTATCTGCTGGGTGTTTTTAATATGGAGCAAGGTTGATGTAGCAGATCAAACTGGTTTAAAAATTTGTTCGTTAATTGCTAATTGCGTCCAGAGCCTTGGGTAACAAAATAAAATAATTATAACACAACGCACCCAAATTCCCCTTGATAGATAATCTTTGTACTACCACCAAATAATCTTGCCCTATAATTAAAATGGACGAGCAATACGACACCGTTCTCTTCACTGATGAGTCCCGGTTCAGCCTAAACACCGATTCTCGCCGTACGTTCATATGGAGAGAACCAGGGCTCCGCTACCTACCCTCCAATGTCCGCGAAATCGACCATTATGGCGGACGAGGTCTAATGGTCTGGGATGGCATCATGTTGGATGGCCGCACACCTCTACATGTCTTTGAAAGAGGCACTGTGACTGGTGTGAGGTATAGGGATGAGGTCTTGGAGCCCTAAGTTCGCCTTTTCAGGGGTGCAGTTGTCCCTGAGTTCATTTTAATGGAAGTTAACGCGAGGCCACATAGAGCCCTTCTGGTTGACGAATTTCTAGAGAGTGAGGATATTCGCCGGATGAATTGGCCAGCCAGATCTCCAGACCTTAACCCTATAGAGCATGTCTGGGACGCTCTGGGGAGGGCAATTAAAACTCGCAACCCCCCTCCGAGAACCATCCAGGGAATGAAAACAGCGTTGCTGAGCGAGTGGGACCAATTGCCACAGGAAATGATAAACTGCCTTATTTCAAGTATGAAATCACGCTGCGAGACCTGTATATCTGTAAGAGGGGACCATACCCCCTATTAACCCATCTATTAACCCATTTTTTTGTTTATTTTGCAACCGCTGTTTCATACCTTCCGATTCCAACGAGTGTTACGCACGATCATGCGTGTGTATTACAATTATTGAATGGTTATTTGTTTTGTATTGTATCAATGTATGTACATATCAAATTTCATTAAAATAGGTACAGTAGTTCTAGAGATAATCGACCAAGTCTGCAAATTCTCTTAATTTCTTACACCAGTGTAGAAAAAACAATATTAATTATTTCCATTGTGTATATAGAGAAAAACTTTGAAAATTTTAAAAAACAAGGTTGGAAGTCCCTTGTCCCCTTAAATGATATTCTATACATTTTGTTTAATCTGTTATCAAAATTTATCGATAAATGTAATTTCATTACTGCATAAATCTCTAGGAAAAATAAAGTATTCACTACTGTTTGGTTCAAATGAGAAGTTTTTTAAAATTTATGCCTTTAATCTCTGCAGAACACTGATTGTTATCATTTTAATAGGGCATAAATAATTCTACCTCCAAAATGTTACGAAACCTTAATTTCAAAATTTCCTTCTTCGGTCGAACAAGTTACGTTTGACTGTATATCCATTCATTGTTGAGATATTATCTGACTAGTTGATCACTTTCTTTTTTTTCATCAGAAATTAACTCACTTATTTCAAATTTGACAGCTCCACTGAAATTTACTACTCATACAAAGCTACATAGAAAGACCAAATAAATAAAATTACAGTTTTTTTCAGCATTTGGTATAATTATGTGTATCATCCTGAAGGAGATAATTACAATTTGTAAAAGCAGACTATAGATATTCGACTGATCCTTTTGAGAATTCATTGCTTCATTTAAATTGCAGATATGTTTTGTAAACACGCAGTACAGCACAAATGTCAGAAACACAACTTTCCGAGCAGTTACTTTCAAACACCGAGCGTGGAGCAATCGATGTGTATAATCGCCCGCCTATGTGAATGGGGCGATGTTATTTACTAGGTTCACATGCAGTGAGGGTGTGATAAAATGATATTACAAGGAATGACTCCTTTTTTTTGATAACAAAACAAAAATTTAATATAAATAAAAATGGGTTAGAACAACTCTGAGTTCAAACAAACTTTCCACAATCGTAAGACCGACTATGTTCCGCGAGCACCACTGCAGAAAAATCTGCCACCTTCCCCTTACGTTTCAGTCCAGTAATGTCCACTCTCGTTCGGTCTTCCAACCAATTCCCCCCCGCTGGGGGTGGTCCTTTCCACACCAGGGTGCAATCTTTTTTCCCCCTAGCCACTTGTCAACCGCCGTTGGCCTGGGCAGCTAGCTGTTCGATCCCGGACCCCTTTTGTTCGCCGCCAGTATAATACCTCGCTTAAACAGCGTGGGGCGTCAGGTTGTATAGTGCATTGAAAATGCTCTCGCCAAATTCCAACGATGGGCGGGTGTGTTGACCTTTCTTGGAGCTATTCCTCTTCTGCTGAAAAAGAAGCTCCCACATGAAAAAAAATCATTAATCAATGTCTATCGACGTACATCACAACATTTCCCCCTTTTAGGGGCTCGACTGTGCATGACAGTTCCCACACAATACCTGTGAGTACGTACAAAGTCCCCCTTGCTGGCACTACACTTTTTATTGTTCAACTGTCTCGCGGGCACGTTTATGGACGTTACATGCCACCAATAACTTGAAAATTTGCCTGCCAACAGGCAAAATTTCAACCATACAACACTGTCGACTGGCTGCTGGTGAAAGAATTGGTACTCGCTCCCCCCTACCTGTTCATGGCTAGGTGCTAGGGAAAAGTAAACACGCTTATCGCTCCTCAAGCTGAATGATTCACGATAGCGAAGCATAGAATATATAAAATGAACTCTACTACAATTCGCTGTCGACTCTGAACTAAACAGCTAACCTCTACCAGTACGTATTTAAATAATAGATACTGAAATACACAAACATTACTTTTAAACTAAAAAAAAATCCTCTTTTCCTTTTTCTACACATAGCATTTTAAAGATAGCCACAAAAGAAAATTGTTGAATCATTTTTACACAAATACAAATATATGACAGTTTACATATTATTTTTTTAATTGATTCTCTTTCGGGAAAACTTGACGGTGTCGCCAAGGAACCGTTTAATTGTTTTACACAAGAACAAAACAGATTACACCTTTACTTCTGAGGCCACATGTACACACCTACAGTTACCTTCAAAATTTAACTATTGCTTTTTTTCCCCGAGGTATACCAATATTATAACCTCAAAACAAACCCGTATTATGGTCTTTTGCCACAACACAACAGGCATACTAGCGTAATTGTAATGAAATTGCTCATAACCTTCCTTAAATCTATCCCAATCATAGGGTTATGTTTCACCAATACACAAACAATTTTAACATCAGAAGAAGATCGTAACAGATCACACTTTATATTAGCAAATGAACATACTAAAAAAAATCACACAAAATCTCAAAACACTTCAATTTCAGCTTCACTTATTTACACAGATTACCTTGGAACAATCCATGTACCTTTTGATCCTCAAAATTTCATTTGATAATTTTGAACCTCCCAACATTTTACACATTTGAATCTGGAAGTAATTCTCCGTGAAGCATCTCACCTGGTCTGACTTTTCGCAGGAAACTTTTCATTACGTATCCGTAACCCAACAGAACCCTCTAACTTCGCTCTTAAAAAATTCTGCCCTTCTCTTTGTTTTCCAAATTTACAGAAAACCCTATGCTGTTCCCCGGAGTATTTCGTACTTCTTTTCATTTTGACCTTAACATAATGTGTCTTCCCCAAAATTTTATCTTGTACTTGACGAAACCCTGTCTCCCCGCCTTTTGCCTAAACCTTAAGCAGTTTGGCTTCCTTTTAGATACGGGACCCTTTGTCCTAGCTTTATGTAAGCCCCAGAACTTTCTCAATTTCTCTTCTTTTTCAGTTGAGAGGGTTTTACTCTGCGCCGGACATTCCTTTCTGAGAATCGCCCCCTCTGTATTTAATCCCCGCTAGCTTCAACATCGAGGTTCGTCTCTGTCTCATTGTCAAAACTGGTCCGCTCGGTATTTTCTCCCCTTAACATCTCGAAAATCTGCGGTGGAAGCAACATCTGGTCTTCCATTTGTTCCTCTACCGTACAAATAATTGCCGTAGGAATGGATAAAGCATGCTCACACTCATCTAACGATAGACTCGTTTTACCTAGTGGGCATCTATCTCACTGGTGGGGCAAATACGCCTTTCAAAAATATACTTGATAACCCTTCCGTATTTCCCACTTCCAAAACATCCTTCCTTACGACTGTTATCTCACAACCTGAGTCACGTAACGCCTCTATTGCCTTTCCGTTTATTTTGACCTTTACCCTTTGTAGTTTTCCACAGCAAAGTACCTTTTCCTTCCTTTGGAACAAATCCACCCTTGCTACTACTACATGCTCCGAATACTCTGTTTTTTTCAGAGTTCGATATAGTTTCTATGCTTGAGTTTTCCCTTTTCTCTTGCGACTCTTTAGCTACATTTATTCTAGCCACATTGTTCGTCTTTTGGCAGTTTCCCTCTTTATTAGCTTTTGGGAAATCCCTCTTAGAGTGATCCCTCACGCCGCAAATGCAACAACCCGAATTACGTTCTTGCGTAAATTCTTTCCTGGGCTATCCTGACGCTTTCCTTGTTCCCTCTATCGGCCTACCCCGTGGTTCGAAAGCGTAACTGCGCCCCTTAGCCGCCCAAAACCTGTCGCCTTCCCGCGCTAATTCTTTCGGCCTCGGCCAAGAATCCCTCTGGCGTACTACGACATGAGATCCCGTTTCATTGGATAGAGATTCCACACTATCCGTGCTACTTCTCTCCAACCGTAACCTATCTGTTTCTACTTGGGCAAGTTGTGTTTTCAACTTCATTAACTCTAACTCGTGGTTCAGAACTTTTTGTTCTCTCTCTAATTCCTGACTCAATGCCCGTGCCCTTTCTTCTCTCTCTAATTCATAATTTCGTGCCCGTTACCTTTTTTCTCTCTCTAATTCCTATCGTTCTCGTTCCTTCCTGTCTTCCACAATCGTTTCCAAAAATTCTTTAGCCAAAGTTTCCTCATAGTCTTCCCCTTCCTTAGTAATTTTAATTATTTGCACTTTGTTCAGTTCCTCGGTGACTACCCCACCCATCTCGCAAGTAAGACATGAGATCCACTTTCCTCGCCGCATTCAAAAAAGACATTGCTCCTGAATGTTAATTTACAAAAAACGAGCGAAAACCAAAATGAAATCCAGAAAACAGCTCTTAGCTTTTTTCTACCCTAAACAAATATCCCTTCCAAATTAACAATTATTCAAAGCAGAAAACCCTATGCACTTTTAGAGAATTTTAACACAATAAGAAATTTACTTCATATAAAACACTAATACCATTAATCATTATATACAAGCAATATTAACCTATGCAAGAACACAGTATACAAAAGAACATAAAATCATAAAATTTCCCGAGAGAAAGAAACTTTAAACTTAACGCAAGCGTTCCTAAGCACCCAATATCCACTTAGCCATGAACAGAATATGAAGGACAAAAGAATAACAATTCATGCACCCCGGGTCCGAATAAGAACGCTGGGGGTCCCTGGGCAGATGCTATTTGGGAGCCCCCCCTTACGAATATTTATAAAAATAAGAACTATCCATGGGCTATACATACTATTAGAAGTACTAGGTGCATACACCAAGGGGGTTTTGGGGCCCCCTAGCATCAGGGGGCCCTGGGCAAAGTCCAGATTTGCCCATGCGATAAAAAGGCCTTGTATGCACCCTACCTTGCCAGACGACATCAGAAATCCTTACAGGTATCCTTTCGTCATCACAAACATCCTCTGCTTTGTTTTCGCAGCTCTGCTTCACTTTTCCCGACGTTCAGCTCCCGGTCCTTAGATCTGCGCCTTCAGATGAAGTCCGTTGTCGCTGCTGGAACCCTCAGCAGAATCATAAAAGTTCTTTTTCAAAATTCATCACCCTCGCATGGACCCCACTCCTGACACCAGATGTAAACACGCAGTCCAGCACGAATGTCAGAAACACGACTTTCCGAGCGGTTACTTTCAAACTCCGAGCGTGGAGCAGTCGATGTGTATAATCGCCCGCCTATGAAAATGGGGCGATATTATTTACTAAGTTCCATCTAAAATGGGTTAGAACAACTCTGAGATCAAACAAACTTTCCATAGTCGTCAGACCGACTATGTTCCGCGAGCACCGCTGGAGAAAAATCTGCCACCTTCCCCTTACGTTTCCAGTCCAGTAATGTCCACCATTGTTCGGTCTTCCAACCAGTTCCCCCCCCCCCCCCCCCGCTGGGGGTGATCCTTTCCACACCAGGGTGCAATCTTTTTTCCCCCTAGCCGCTTGTCGCCCCTCCGTTAGCCTGGGCAGCTGGTTGTTCGATCCCCGACCCCTTTTGTTTGCCGCCAGTATAATACCTCGCTTAAACAGCGTGGGGCGTCAGGTTGTATAGTGCATTGAAAATGCTCTCACCAAATTCCAACGATGGGCGGGTGTGTTGACATTTCTTGGGGCTATTACTTCCCTGCTGAAAAAGAAGCTCCCTCATGAAAAAAAGAAAATCATTAATCAATGTCTATCGACGTACATCACAACATTGCACCCTTTTAGGGGCTCGACTGTGCATGACAGTTACCGCACAATACCGATGAGTACGTACAAAGTACCCCTTGCTGGCGCTACACTTTTTATTGTTCAACTGTCTCGCGGGCACGTTTATGGACGTTACATGTTTGATCTGCGAGGGTCAGTTAAATTTTTTTAACATTTCTTACGAAAGATTAAATAATTTCCTACAAAAGTAAGAGAAATTAATCGAATAATTTAAAACTTTTTCAGATTTATAGGTATATGGGATATATCACTTTCCATTCTGTTCACTTTTCTCGTGATTCTATGCTTCTTCTTTGATGAATGGACCGCGGAACAGTTTAAATATTCAGATACAACTTATGAATCGATTGCCATGGCTTTCGCTGGTATGTCGTTCGGATATGGAACAGGAGCAGTCTTACCAAGTATCATGATTGATATGGCAGACAGAAGCAAGTTCACTGAAGCATGTGTTACAGCTAACATACGTAAGATAAATTCCATAAAATCTCAAATGGAAAGCATTAGATTTGTTAAAGTATTTCATTGAGGAATGAAAATTGATTAAAGTTTGTCTGATTAGAAAAATATTACCAAATCACTTTGTGAAAATATGTTTTTCTGAAAACTATGAATTTAAAGTCTGACCTAAATAACAAACACTTCCATTCGTAAATATTTTTATGAGTGTTACTTTAGAACGAGCCTTATAACTAGAAGAAATTCGAGGATGAATAAATGTAGTATCCAGATCTCGTCCACAACTTGATGTATTAGAAGAATACATCAAGTTCCAATTGAAAAATAAACTTTACTCTGACATTAATATTACCGCATATTTCTGCTTTCCTTTACGTTTCTGCAGACAAACATTCGGTGAAATTAATGTCTGGAAACAGAAATATTTAGGGTATTTCTTTTGTTTCATTCTTATACTAGAACGTTTGAACGCACTAAACTTTTTTATCAGCAAACACGGGTGTAACTTTTAAAGAAGGCTAGTCGTTGTGGACGATCTATTTGCATCACTATGTGGAGAGATGGGCACAGAAGATGATACATGATCCTCTAAGAAAAAGTAATGGTTAAGAAATCAGATCTCTTACATGCCTGATCGTTTGAACGAAGTTGTTAAAATAGCATCTGCTATCAGAATTTGACCAACATGGTAGCTATTCGTGGGTAGGTGCTGTGTTCATTATGACAACATTATAGATGGGCTGACTTCATTCCTAGACATTTTGAGAATAAGATCTATTTACATTGTATGCTATGAATATGTAGCTAGATGATACATTATTGTTCTTTAGTAGTGCATGTTTTATAGTATGTCCCATGTAAAACGTCCCTATACTTCGTTATTACGTCGTCCTTATACGTCCCTAAACATTGTTATACTGACGACTAAAGCATAGTTTGTGGACTGAATCGTAGTACCCTTGGCATTCTGCTAGAAGTTTATTTGTTATACCAAAAGAGAGATAAAATTGTGTTTGGCTAAGTGGGAAATTTCTTCATGTAATACATATTTTCAAAGAAGCCCGCGTAATAACCTTTGTCTTCGGATTGCTTGCATGTTAAGAATATAATTCGGAATCGACAGAAATTAATAGGCCTTTTTAACAAGTTTTGAAGCCTTACCTATCTATCAGGCATTTTAGCTACGGAAACTTTGGTAACATGCAGAATAATAATCATTGTTAAAGTCTTTAAGTTTCGGAAATGAGGACCATTCAAACAGAACAGTGATTCTATCATCATCTACCTCGCTTGTAACTTAAACAGAGGGCAAAATGAAATGCCAATAACCTGACAGAGCAGTAACTCAGTCAATTTGATTCATACTAGTTTTCTTGCAAAGGCCTCAACTACAGCTAGAATTTACGCCCTTTTTACTGATCATTTTGTTTTGCCGCGTCTTTGACTGAAAATAATAGATGATCTGGTGGAGTTATTTTAGCTGACAAAGGGATATCCAAAATACTTTAAGAACAATTTGGGAATGCTTAAATCCAGATGAAACATTACTATTGGAGATTTTAGTCTTTCTCTAAATCAAAGATGCTACTCTACAAGGCCTACAAAAAATTACAATTAGTCTATAAATTTACACAAATAAATATTTTTCACGAGGAATGGTAAATTCTTTTGGACAATAAGTGTCGGATAACTTATTTTAAGTCGTGCGAATTTAATAATTTGGTTATATCGGTATTTTATTTATGATTTATTTATTGCATCACTTTTTACTAGTATACATGTTTTCAAAATTGTAATATTGGAGAGTTCACAAAATTTCATCATTATTGTAATCAATTTTTTTTTCAGTCACTCTAGCGATGTATACCATATTACCCATTCTCGGGTATGCTGCTTATGGAGATACTACTCCATTACATATCTTAGACCATTTTATGGCCAGTAAATCTATGAGAATTTTTGGGATTATCATAGATTTTATACAGGCATTCCAGCTATTAGCGTCATGTATCCTTTCTATGATACCAGTATTTTATTCATTTGAAGTTCTAGCAAAGTGCCGTGATGGTAAGTTCTAATTCAGTGATTACGAATGTCATATAAGAGAATGACTCTATATATGTATATTTTATTTTATTTTATTATTTTTTAAATTCACACATTCATCTCTCTACTGATTTAATCATTACCCACAAAAGTGCCAGTCTGTTTTACATGCAAGAAATTTTTTTTGGGACAGTAACTGCAGGTTATAAAGGACAGAGTAGAAATTGTTTTCAGTCGGTTATATAAAAATTTAATACAGATAGGTACAATTTTTTTATACTGCATGTTTATGAACACTACAAAGGATTTGATCTTATAGAGCTTTTTCCAAGTCTATCATCGATCAGTACGTTTCAAAAGCAGAAATAAATTATTATAATTAAAGATAGGCTTCAAATACATTGATATATTTTTGTGAAAACTGAATGTAAAAATATGGTTTTTACGCTAAGTAGCCAATTTATTTACACCACCCGATAATTAGCTATGATGTCATGCAGTTTCTGCTAGAGGGGGAGATTAATATAAAAAGGTAATTTCCGGATGAGTTTAAAGTAGTTTAAGTGCCTTTTTTGTGAAGGAATGGGAAAATAACACGATTTAGTGGAATTTGAAGGAGAATAATTGTGGATGTTAGAAGCAGTGGAGCGAGTATCAGCGAAACTGCTTTGTTTGTGATGTGTTCGAGACCAGCCGTTGTTCATGTTTACAAAGACTGAGATAAAAAAAGAAAAAAAAGAGCTCTCAGCACAATGCGTGTGATCGTCACCGGCTACTGCATGCTTGAGCTGATAGGTGAGAGTTCAGACTTGTCAAATCCAAGAGAAGGGCAAAGATACTTCATATTACAGCTAATCAAATCAAGAACAAACTTTGATGGCCTCTCAACGCAATGTTCGACGCACATACACCCTATCAGGTATGTAAGCCAATGCTGTCTGCAGCTAGCAAGATCAAATGTCTCCATTTCGAACAGGATTAAAAGATTAGGCAGTAAATGAATGTTAAAGGGAAATATGGTCCAATGAATCCCATTTTCAAGTACACTATACAGATGGCAGGGTGCGAATAGGGAGAAAACAGGAAGAGAGTATATACCTTAAGTGTATTGCCATAACACATCAAGCTGGTGGAGGGAATTTTATGGTTTGGGGAATGTTTCCTCGCATTGTTTGGATCTTTAACCCTTAAATGGTAATATCTATAGGGATCACTCTAAAAGTAACATCCGTCCACGAGACTAAGTTGGATTTCGTACCTCATTACTTATGTAATTTTCCAATTTTCATTTAATTTTAGCTCTGTATTTGAGGTATTATTGATTTATAAAATATATTTACACTTGGTTTTAATTTTAATTTAACTTTATTCAGTAAAAGTCAATCTAATTTGCTTTAAAATTTCAATAAGACCTACAAAAGAAAATTAAATTATTAGAAATAGATTAGAATAAAAAAGTAAACTAGTGACAAATATAAACATGATTAAAATAAAATTTCATCATAAAAGTTTTACAAATTTTTTACACAAATATTACATATCTTTTTTGAACACTCCAAGAAATTATGTGTATCACACTTCATACACTTGTAGTTCGTCATTCTATTTTTTTTTGTGTACAGGCAGTACCTAAAGTTTTTCCTCTTCTCCAACTTGTCTCTTTTTAAGGACTGCTTACTTAAACTAGCTTCCTGGTCATCTTCTGGACGAACAATTTCCTTTTTAATTTTTTTAGTCGTCTGATAGATGGACCAAATACGTACCTTTAAAGTAATATCCGTCTCTAAAGCGGACTGAATTTTGTTGGAAAGGTATATGTATGGCGATAAAGTAAACAAAACTCAAAGATATACAAACACAACCAAGGTCATACAATAATGGAAGCATAACTCGAACATGAAGGTTTCAAATCGATAATTACGCACCCTAGCGAGAAAAGTATTAACTCTACCCGTCCGAGAGACGGATGTTACCATTTACGGGTTAATTCGGTCGGAAGACCGTCTGAATCCCAAAACGTATTTGAGTACTGTCGCGGACCATGTAAGGGCTTACCTCATTGGAGATGGTTTCATCCAGTATTACGATGCAGTCTCCATGCCATAAATCTCAAATTGTTCACAAAAGATTTGAAGAGCAAGACGGGAACATCTTAGATTTGTACCTTGCTTAATCAATCATCAGATCTCAACTCAATTGAGTATTTGTGGCATGAGGTCGAAAGCGGCATCAGGCAACTGGATCCATAACCATTAAATCTTAAGAGAACTGTGCCGTTCATCGGATATGGTCTCAAAAGCCACCTACCAACATCTTATATAGTCCCTGCCAAAGAGAACCACATCAGTATTGAGAGTAAAAGGTGCCCAATGTATTGAGTAAATGGTCATATTAAATTGGCAACTCAGTGTATTTAGTAAGCATGGTATTTTTATGCTATTCATAGCACTTTTTCTTCTCTATTTTGCGTATTTTACAGTTGGAAAACAAGCTATTTCAAACATAAGTTGAATAGAGCAACTTTCTAATCCGTGATGTACGTAAGCCCGACCCTTTAATAGACCCGGGTGCTAAAAAATAAATAGTACAAGAACAGCCTTCAATGAAAGTTCGAATACAAACCGCAGGGAAATTGAAAGAAAAGAAGACAGAAAATACATTACTTTTATATACCTTTTTGTGTCCACTTCCCTTGTAAGTTGTTCACTCATTCGTAAACGTTGTCTTTCGCTACTCTTTGAGTTGTTTACAAGTTTCTTTATTTCACATCCGCTTTAGTGAATGAGGATCTTCCTTCTAGACCTTTCTGCTTTTGTACTTCGCATCAAAGAGAAAATTTTTCTTTGCCTTTATAATTTATTTGATGAGAGAATCATCAAATCCTCTGAACGCCTTAGAAGGACCACACAAGTTTGTCTGAAACTAGTTATCTCTGCAGAAAAGTATTGCAGAGCTTTTATCTTCGCTTTGTAAGCACCTTATGAATACTAATTGTAAACTGAAGTTTTGGACTGAACCACGGTAATACAAATGTACGAAGTTCGAGAAATGTGTCGACAAATACGGCATATTAGAAGGCAGTTAATTTTTTTTTCGAATTTTAGAGCGGCATGTTCCCATTATTGAACTCAACCGGTGTAGGGGCCTTTCAACCTCAATAGGATTTGCGATTAAAGAATGATGATGTAAAGGAGTTGGTGGAAAAAGGTTTATACGAGCAAATTAGGTGGGAGGGAATTTCTTTCACGAAAAACGCTCTTTGTTGTGATATATATATATATATATATATATATATATATATATATATATATATATATATATATATATATATATATATATATATATCTTATTAATAAAAGCAAATGTTTGCGTGTGTGTGTGCGGCCTCCAGACGAATCTATGAAACTTACAGCCATGAAATTTGGCACACGGGTAGTGAAGAGTCTGAACATGTGCACCTCGAAGCCCAAATTTTAAATTTTATTACCGTTAATTTTTAATTAATAAAAAACCAACAATTTTTGAAGGGTGAGTCCAGAAATGGAAGAGCCTCTCAGCCGTCTTTCCGCCATATTTGAAAATATTTGAAAATGGTATTTTGTGTTTATGAAAGTACATAAATGTTACATATTTGGAAAGAGCTTTAAAAACTGATAATTTTTTCTGCGTACACTTAACCTGTTACTTCAATAGTTTTAGAGTTATTTGGATTCTAATCTTGAGATCATCGCGGGAGGGTTTAGACCGTGGCGCCATCTTTCGGTTCTGATTACAATTGAGTGCTTTATTAAGAAATTAAATGAAACTAATAAAGCAACTGAAAAGAACGACTTCCTCTGGTGTCATTTTATTAGAAAAATATTTAAGTAGGTTATACAAGTTAATACTTAAACATTAGGTCTTTTTTAATACTGAACTGCTATTGAAATAATCACAGAATTGTTTAATAAAAATTAAAATGTTAAATGCATATACGAATTATATGGAAGAAATATAATTCTACAAGGGATTCTTTTTCCTGGGTTATACAATAAAAGACAAGCAAGAGTAGGTCATGCAATAAAAGACAAGAAATAAAAGATCCAAAGCGTGATTCTTTCACAGCGTCATTATGCAATTAAAAAGACCGAAAAAAACATTTCTATTATAAAATAAATAAATTTTATTAAAATCTTATTACTTCTCTTAATAATATTAAGATGGTTTAAAAACATTATACACACTTCAAATTAATTGATTAAATTTTTTATGCAATATTTGATTCTATTTGCGCTCAGATCCGCTAGATGGCACCACGAGACTGATACAGTATACGCTCTATTGAGTGTGACACATTTATTGTTGCACCACAAAATTTAAATACCTTTAGTCGTTGTTTTTTAGTGTTTCCATTCTCTGACAATGATTGCTGTAGGGAGCGGGTCCCTAAACCGACCGGCTAGTATATATATATGTATATATATATATATATATATATATATATATACACTCATGGACAAAAAAAATTAGCGCACCAAGAGTCGTCAAAATGAAACGAAATTTTACATACGTAATGACTACTTTGATATAAGTAAATGATAAGAAAATCAAAGAAAAAGGATAATTTATTTCAGAGAAAAAGGCAAAATAACGGAGGGGTTAATACTCCGTTGAACCCCTCTAGCGCGAATGCATGATGCGATACGATCGGGCATTGAGCCATACAAGTTCTGTATGATGTCTTGAGACATTTCGTTCCATATTTGTTGTAACCTTGCCTCTAGTTCGCTCAAACTCGTGGGATGCCCAACTCGTCGTCCCAAATGATCCCAGATGTGCTCGATTGGAGACAAATCTGGGGCTCGGGCAGGCCAAGGAAGGGTAGTAACAGTGCGGTGACAGTCTTGTGACACCCTTGCCGTATGAGGCCGAGCATTGTCTTGTTGAAAAATGGCTCCTGGGAGCCGTTGCATGAGTGGCAACACACGTGGTTGCAGGATTTCATGAACATGCCGCTAGGCTGTCATGGTGCCACGGAACAATACTAGGGGTGACCGTGTATTGTAGGCAATGGCACCCCATACCATCACACCAGCTGTGGGAGCGATGTGTCGCTGTACAGCAAAGGCAGGATTGAAGCGTTCATCACGGGCTCTCCACACACGAACACGATTGTCATCACTGCCGAGATTTAATCTGGATTCGTCGCTAAAGACAGGTTCCATTCCGCTGCAGTCCAGTTTCCTCGTGCGCGGCAAAACTCCAAACGGAGGCGTCGATGGGTGGGCTTCAAGGGCAGCACACGTAATGGGCGCCGCGATACCAACTGTCCTTCAGCCAGGCGCCTTCGTATGGTTCGAGAAGACACAGAGGCCCCTAGTGAAGGTGCTACCTGTGCCTGGATGGCGGGCCGATGAAGCAGTTGGCTGTACGCGTGCATTTCTTACGATGTGGCGGTCTTCTCGACGACTGGTCTGTCGAGGGCGTCCTGAGCCTGGTCTTCGTGTACATGACATATCTCGGGTCCACTGGTCCCAACACCTCCTCACAACACAATCAGAGCGGCCTAATTGACGAGCTACTCGCCTAGCTGACCACCCAGCTTCCATCATCCCGACGATTCTCCCACTCTCAAACTGCGACAACTGCTTATATTCGAACACGGCGTAATGGCATGTCTATCTCAGCTCTTCCTTTGTAAATGATTCAGCACACTCAAACAAGCTTTGGTTTCCTGTTTTATACTCCACAGAGTACGATGTTCAACGCCCTCTACCGGCTATACGTAATGCGCAATCACGCTGCATTTCTAATCATTTGCATATCTCCCCGACATGTATCTTCATTGCAAGTTTCGTTACGATCCCGCAATTATTTCTTGGTGCGCTAATTTTTTTGTCCATGAGTGTATATATATATATATATATATATATCGCTCAATCCTTTCAACAACGTCATATCTCAAAAAACAAGATTTTTCAGGAGAGGGATTTTAAAGCTTATAAGTACATTAAAATGTATTGAAAATAAATTTTAACTCTGCTCTCTAGCGGCTAAATATTGAGCGGTGAGATTCGACGATCTTGCAGGGATATACTACTCTTTTAGGGCATTCTGAAAATAGGCATAACTAAAAATCGCCGCCGATTTTTGAGATACATGTTGTTGAAAGGAGTGAGCGATATATGTATATATATATATATATATATATATATATATATATATATATATATATATATATATATATATATATTTATATATATATACATATATATATTATTTATTTATTTTTATTTTTTTGTGGGCGTTGATCTCACGTTGGGGGCCCTATACTTGTTTATTTGCAATCCTAGCAATCCCTGTTGGAGCGATTCTTTCATGATAATAATAACAATTCACTCGTATGTGTTTGAAATATTTCATAGAAATGGAACTTGTAAGAATCTCCTTCTTATTAAAGCATTAGAACCTACTTTCTGCTCGTGGTCTGTGTAACGAAAAAAAATTATTAACTGCATGCGAGCTACGTGAATATGTTTGTTCTTATTTTGGCAGAAAAGAATTTAGAGAGAGAAAGACAGTATTAATTACTTCACAACTATTCAGATTAAAATGAAAGCATACAACTTGGTACATGTTTTAAAATTATTTTTTTGTTTTCTACTGCAGAATTTTGTGCTCGTCGTGTCATCGTCAGAACGGCCGTAATGGTCTTCCTAGCGCTGTTGACACTGGGAATGCCTTATCTATCGCAGTACATGGATGTATTAGGCGCCACGAGTATAAACCTTCTCACTTTTATATTTCCGCCAATATTCTATGTGCTCCTGAAGCGTAAACAAAAGAATAGATTTTTGAAAAGGTTTAAAAATTTTATCCAGATATTTATTGAATAAGTAATTTTCATGCAATGCTTTTTACTGAATATAGATATACTTTTATTGAATAAGTATTTTTGCAAATATGAAAGGTATGGTATCCAAAAGTTATAAACTCAAAATTAACTCAGATCAACATACTCATTACCATGTTTTTATTAACTCGCTTTCTTGTTTGTTTGTGCGTTTGTCTAGTACAAATCTTGCAATCGAATTTTAACTATCTTCCCGACTAGCTAGACATTTGAAACTCTTAGAATAGCTCAGAACACGATGACAATGCATTATTTTAATACTTTTAGCCATCTTTAATCAGAATTGACTTCATTTTCAGTTAATTTTGTTTTGTAGACTGGTGCAGTCATCTATTGGCCGGGACGGGAACGAAAAGTTAAACGCAAGTTAACTTCCAATTAACTTCATTTTCTTTCAAGTTGATGTGATAATGCATCAAAAAAATTTTAAAAAAGTATTTATTAATACATAGAATTGTCAAGTTTATATGATTCAACAGAAAATTTAAAAACATGGTATATAAAAAGTTCTTTTTATCTTGTAATTATTTTTATTCTAGTCTTGCGTATATCTAGAGAAATATTTTCTGTTGACAAACATTTCTTTTTAGAATATTATACTGTAGTTGTGAGGAGTAAATGCTCAGGAACAAAATCAGGAGTTCTGTTATAGGAATAGATTTTAGGCTCTGGTAATAATGATTTAAACGGATTTTTCCGAACTCTAAAGTTTTTTAGCAATTTTCAAATTTGTAATGAGATGAAATTCTGTTTGTCTGTTCCTTATCCAAACTTTGTGGGCCTGATGTAGCCTAGTGGCAGTGTGTCTGCGTTCGGTGCTGGATTCAAATCCCGACGGGCGTCATTAAATAACTGTGTCTAGGCTGGATATAGGCACTTTAAATCCATAGACAGTAAAGTCCATCAATGGGGTCAGTGAGGGTGGGAAAGGGTACGATCTCTCCAGATATGACAGCTGGGGTGAGCGGTCAAAATTGAGGTGGCACCTAGCTAATACGGACTGCGACCTTTGTGGTGCTATTATAAACCGGAAACACATTCCTCAGCCCACAAAGCTTAAATGGACCTAGTCTCGAACTTCCGGCCAGGGGACATTAGAAACAACAACTACAACATCAAATTTTGTTTAGTGACTCTTTAGGACTGAGTAGAAAATGTAAGCCTGTGTTTTTATAAGTTCACTTTTGAAAGAAGAGTGCAAATAACCTTGAGATGCACTTTTGAAAAAGATGGAGTAAATCAAGGTTACCCCTGAGATCAATACTATTTTTGGTGTACTACTGATGCCGCATTCCAAAAATTCCTTTAATTGTCCACCTGAACAAGAACATTGCTTTATAAAGTATTTTGTGAAAAACTGATTTCAAAGAAATTTTGAATAACTCAAAATCTCTATATTTAAAAAAATAATCAGATATAAGTTACACAGAAGTCAAGTTATTTGGGATTTTTGGTTCGTTTTTGTGTTAGATTTTGGGACTGAAGATACTTATAAAAGCTAATACAACAATACATTTTTCTTTTTAAATAAACTGCAAGGTTATTTAAGGAAATATCTCTAAAAAATCTAACAATCGTTGGCAGAAAATTAGTACAAACAAATTAAAAATATAATTTATGTATTGTTCTCAATTTTTAATGGTGATAAACGTTTAATAAATTATTCTGTTAACTATAAAAATTTAAATTATTTCCTTCAGCAAAGATAAATATGTATTATTTCTACATACTCTCGAAATACGTTTGCAATGGGATTCAACAAAATTTTTTAGCTGAACATAAATGCGAATCAAACTGATGACCAAAGCCCTTTATCATAAAAAAAACAAGCCATTACAATAATAATTGGACTTTACTTTTTTCTCTAGGTACTTCTCTAGGTTTTTTTCTCTAGGTCTTTAGGTTTTTTTCTGTAGGTTTTTTTCGCAGGTACATCTGGGTTTTACTTCAGCTTTAGATTAAAGAATTGGAAATTTTTGGACTTCAAAATAAATTTGATGGATTAAACTTTTTAATTTTTGTGGCCAGTGGGAATCTTTAAAAAATTCTTGAGGAATTATGGATTACAGATATTTACTAATAATGATAGCTTATCCATCTTCATAGCTCAATGTTTTTGTAACTTGTATTATACAGGGTGTCCCCCCAAAAACTTTGACACACTTTAAAAATTTATACAAAAAAAGTAAACAAGGTAGGAACTAAAAATTTATATATGTTACCTTATATACACTTTGTCACAAAAAAATATATGCACCCAGAAGGAAACGATCTACTATCACGAAACTTAACATGTATGTAGTGTATGAGGAGATAAGCAAATGATTGCAAATTCAGAAGAACAGACCGTTTTATTAAGAAGATATGGCATGAAAAAGGTTACAAATCAGTAAGTAGTAAATCCACCTCTGATAGCTATATAAGCCAAAACACGTGTGGCATCGAATCAATGAGGTCACCTATGACCTCCTGCGAAAGATCATGTCATGATCTTTGCAACTGGGCAGTTAATTCAGAAGTATTCTGGGACGGCTGCAGTTGCCTTCCAAGCACGTCCCAGACGTGCTCTATTGGAGAGAGGTCTGGTGAGCTGGCAGGCCAAGGGAGTACATCATATCCTTGAAGACATTGTTGGGAGAGTTGCGCAGTATATGGACGAGCGTTGTCTTGCTGATAAATGGCACCTGGGCGACTTGATAACATAGGCAGTACAACTGGCGTTAAAATCTCGTCCACGTAACTGCGTGCCGTCATAGTGCGTTGAAGGACGACTAGATGTGATCGTGTGTCCCAACAAATCGCTCCCCACACTGTCATACCTTGTGTAATCGCCGTATGCCTCTCGACAACAAATGGACCGGATGGGACAGGTGGCCAGGCCACCTCCACACGTGTATGCGCTGGTCATCAGCATTGAGACTGAATCGGGATTCATCGCTGAAGATCACACGCCTCCAGTCGGTCACACTCCAGCTTGCCCGAGGTCGGCAAAAACCCAGTGGACACTGCCTATGATGTGGGGTCAGTGGTAGTCGTCTTAATGGACGTAGGCTCCTTATACCTGCGTCGGCCAGTCGTCTCCGAACGGTTTCCCTTGATACCACCGGATGTCTGGAAGGTGGAAAATGGCGTCGAACCGATTCTAGCGACGTTGTTGGCGCGGACGTGGCCGCTCTTATGATTGCGCGATCCTCTCGTGCATTTGTGTTTCTGGGATGCTCTGACCCTCCGCGATGGTAGACTATCCCTTCCGTGATCCATTGTTGCCAACACCGAGCAACTACCATATCACTCCGACCGAGGTGGCGGTCGATACGCCTGTTCAACCAACCTGCTTCTCCGAGGCTTGCTATACGGTCCCTCTCAAAGTCCGACAATTGTTCGTACTGTCACCGGTTACGTGTCAGAGGCATCTCTAGTCAGAATACCGTCCATCCAAGTCCACAGATTTGTTTGAATAACCCTATGGCACGAGCAATCATGCTTTTAAACTCTTCCCAGCTGCGCATCTCATATCCGCATAGTGCGCTTACCCTTGTCTCATTGGCGTCGAAATTTTAATCATTTACATATCTCTTACCAGACTACATTCCTGCCAAGTTTCGTAATAGAAGCTCGATTTCTTCTGGGTGCATATATTTTTTGTGACAGAGTGTATTAGAGTTTTTGTTATATATTAGAGCATCTTATATATTAGAATCATTGAATAGTCAATCAATTTCAATATGTGCACCTTTTGTGGCAAGGAGAACATCTAGTCCAGTGGTTCCCAACCGGTGGACCGCGAGAGCCTCGGGAGTGGTCACCACATATAAAAAAGTTGCCAAATAAGTGGGGATTTTGAAAGCAATGTTCTTGAACTAGATGGGACGAATATATACGATGACTATCAGGTGTTGAATAAAAATTTCTTAAAAGTTTAGCATAATTATTTTATTATGAGAATATGATACGTTAGAATGTGAGTACGTTAATCCTGTATCCCTTTTGGTGATATGGTGAATTTAAGGTTTTATACCCAAATTTACGGACATGTAATATGTCAATGTATTATCACCCAAAATGAGTCAGTTTTAAAATTTTCAGGAAAAAATTGAGAAAAAATTATTCTAATAAAAGCAAATATTAAGCTCTTTAGATTCCTGATTTTTAATGTGGTGTCTATATTTTATTAAAACCTATACAGTATTCATTCCCCTAATAGTTACCGTGTACTGTGTATGCCTCTGTCAAGTAACGCTTCCTGAGCGACCGCATCACAAATATATCAGCCTATATTAATATCATGTGCAAAAATACAATAATAAACAGAAATTAAAAACACCTGTTTAACAAATTTGTAGGTTAAGTTAATTGTTATTTAATGCACGTGTATACAGCTTTAAAATTCATGAAAATAAAAAAAAATTCTGAAACGCGATTGCAGCGCTGCCTAAATAGACTGCAAAATTTTTTTGCACGTGAGTAATTTATAGGATTTTTTAATCTGATTTTCTTTAGTTTATATATTTTATTTTTGCTTAATATATTTATACATAGCATATTTATAGCATATTAGTTAGATTGTATACATAGCATATTTGTTAGATTGTGCAAGTGGGATTGAAAAATAAGCGGTAAGCATGCTTTTTTTTCCAAGAAGATTTTTTTTAAAAATTATAAATTCGGGTTTTTGCAACATTTTTAATTATAACATCGGATAGAAAAACAGCTAACATTCTGTAAAAATTTCTAATATTTTAACAAGGTTATGAACCTTTTTTTTATTGGAACTGTTCAATTATTTACCGCCAAGTTTTGACTGGTACTATCTAGTTTTATAAATAAAAACCTATCTCTGCCATATACATGTATGCTAATTATAACTATTCATAAGTTCATATACCTGTTCATTAGATCTTTTATAAGCCTGTGAAGATAAATAAATCTCTTGTTCCCCTTTTCTTCCATTGAGTTCCAAATTAAAACCTTTTTTTAATGTTTCAAACAAGTTTATATTATTCAACAGTAAAAAATTTCTCATTACTAAAATTTTCTTTTTAACGCATTTTTTGTACACAATGATTACAACTTGGTTTTTTCTTTTTACAGGAAATCGACTGTGAAAGAATCTATTTTAGTGGCAGAAATTATTATATTAGGCCTTATTATTCTAGTTGCAGCTACATATGCCCTTCTAAAGCAATTCCATAACGTGCCAGCCGAGCGCTTATCATGTTTCTATAATATGACGCGTCCACCAATAGCGGAAACACGAAAAGAAATATGGATGATTTAATTTGTGCGAGAAGCACGTAATCAAGGACAGTATCAACACAAAAATATGCCGAAAAGCCTTTTTTTGTTTTTCCTGCCAAATAGTTTTCCTGTACGAAGCAGAAATTCTGCTGCAAACATGTGAAAACATCGTTGGTATTGATGGAGTGGTTATAGAAAATAACTAAAAATAACAGACAGCAAGCGATGATAATCTGAAATTAAGATATTTCTTATTACTACCTGTGATCAAAAGATATTAAACTTTTGTGGATGTTGTAGTGTAGAGTGGATTAACTTTGTTGCAGTATAGAGAGAACATTAACTTTGATATCGTTTTTTGATAATCCAAAAAGTTTTATTCTATTAAAATTATGCTTACAATGTTTTGTTAACTGGATGAGTAGAAACATCTTTTATTGATGCTTACTGTTTAATCTCTTATTCAAACTGGCTGTTTACGATTTGAACATTTTTAAACGAAAGGAACTGATTGCTTCTTATACATTCTGAAACAAAAAAAATTTTCAATATAAAAAAAAGAAATGACATGCTTTTTAAATGACGTCCAAAAATATAGATTGTATGATTATTTAATTTTTTTTATTCAAAGTGAAGAAAGGAAGGTTTGTTGTAAAATTCTATACTAGCAAAGTGATAACGTCTCTTGATTTAAAATCGAAACAATTTTGAATGGGCAGTACATTTGTCAATAGATTATCAGTAAGAAAAATATCAAGAAAAAAAGAACTGATTATTAAAGGATGTCCCCTTAATGCATTTTTAAACTATGGAGAAAAGCCTTTTTTTAAAAAATGAATTTACATAGAAATTACTCCAGTGGTTTAGGAAGTAAACAGGGATTCTCTCAAAGGAAATTATTGAATAATGTGGAATGCATTACATGTTATAGGCGTATTCATTATACAGATAAATTTCAAATTATATCTTTCTCAGCTTTGGAAGCATTATAAAAATATGAGACAGGACAAAGAATGATTCAGTATTCAAAAATTCAGTCCTAAAGAAGAAAAATGTAATAATGAAATAAGCTGATATTCTTTTGGTAGCTTAAGGACCCATTGGATAAATGAAAAAAGCAAGAAAATGACGCATGAGGGAGTCAAACGTCCTTCTCGTATGATAAAATTATATCTCAGTTGTCTAGTTTCTATTTTGATGAATAAAATATATCTTTCTCCCATCAATATGCATGGATGCGATATTTTAGCATTTCTCTAAGTGATAACGTATTCAAGGGATTTCCGAGGGATATTTACTTACATTTCTATATTACCACGATTATGGAGTACAATTGAAGAGCGAAAAAGATAAAGAAAAAATAGGTTTGTAAATTAATGGGACTTTTTTTAAAATTTTTTGTTCATTGGTTAATATTTTTTGCGTTTGGTTTGGCAACAAAAGAACAATTTAGAGAGTTGTAATCTCTGCATATTTTTGTTCTCATTCAAAACACTTAAGATTCATATATGCAAATTTACAAGGTACTTTTAATCCCCTCAGACATTCATTTTAGGTCCCTTTACTGGTTAGAATTTTAGAACAAACTTTTCTGAGTTATTTTATGATCCTTACGTGTAAAGGGCGCTATTAGCGCCCTTTAAACGTACGTTCTTACGCGAGTGCATGGAGCGTACGGTATTGTGCGCGGGAAAGCTTGCAGTACGCTCCAAAGCAGCTTTCCCTTCCTCTCCGACACCTTCAGACGTGCACTCAATCGCGCGGGATTGTGGTTTCACGCGGGAAAGAGCGTACGTGTAAAGAGCGCTATTCAGGTTTTGGTGAGAGAACGATGAATTTATTGGCAACAAATATTCTTAACATATAAATCTTAGAAATAAGCAAAACACATTTTATTTCGACGAATAGTATCTGATGCGTACTGAAAAAACGTAAGGTATATAAAATTAAAATGTTAATTGTGTTTTTTGTTGTCCTCTAAAGCACTTGCTTTAATAATCTCGTTTCTTACTTTTGTTTGGTAATGAACAAGATTGATGCATGATTGAAGAACCAAAGCATTATGCAAATGTCAATTAACACTAAAAATGTTAATGTGCAGTATTTTAACTTTAACTGTCACGAATTATAAGTAAAATGTATGAGATATTTGTTACAATGCAAAGTGAGTCCATGACAATATAAAAAAGTGTTTCCCAGTCTTTTACGAGTCGCAATCCCCTTAAAACTTTTAAAAACAACTAACCTGTAGACCTCTTGTCATCATATCTGAATGAAAAGATATTTTCAATTGTGTAAACAAAACATTAAAATAAATAAATTTGATGAGCTCCAGAATTTGCACACAAACACCTTAAGGGTCGTGACCCAGTACGGGATATGAGCAGTATTCGTAAAAGCGTTTCTGTCTAAATCAGCTCTGAAATTTTTTTCCAATAAATTTTGATTCTTGTTGCCAAAACTGATTTCAAGTTTCAGAAACGTCTTTCTCAACACCATACGAAACATTTAATAGTGTTTAAACATTATTGAATGCTGAGTTTTGCAACTGTTATCACAGGAAGTCTGCATTGTCCAATATTTGTTTTATTCCATGCCGGCACCTGTCAGGTTCACGTAGCAGGGAGGATTGAATGACCTTGGTTCCACGATTTCGGTTATGGCAGAGTATGTTGCAATGGCACCACCAACGGCACCCAAGGTCATTATTAGATATAAATATAACTTCTCCGGCAGAGAAATGCGCCTGTAAGGAAGAATAGCAGTTTCAAAAATTTGAATGCTGAAAATTGTTATTTATACATGCAGAATATTAGAAAATAACCATAAATTAAAAAATTGCATTAATTCTATATCATTATACAACACTATGATGTTCATAATATAAAGAATGTACCCAGCCGATTGTTACAGTTTTTTTATAGGTTCTATTTTATGCCAACTGTTTTTTAGCTTGTGTAAAAGACACCGTGAAATTGAAGCTAATGGCTTCCAGCTCTTGTAGTAATAAAGGATATATTGCATAAGGCAAGTTATTTTTTTAGGACTTTTTCCATATCACAATCAACAGGGTGGACGTAAGTTCAAGATCTTTATTATGAGTTAATGAAATAAAACTATTTCGTTCTTTCTCTCTCAGAACACTGCTAAGCTTATTCAACCCAAAAGCAAATTTAAGATCTGATAAGTAAAGTGGTCATGTTGATAGAAATATTTGATTTGACTCTTTTATGCCAGATGATCATGAACCTTTTTGACGAAAAACAGTGATGAAAAATAAATTTATAGGTCAGATATAAGCATGAAGCATCACTACAAAGGGACATAAATGCAATTTTTATTCATGAAAAATAGCACTGATATTATAGCTAGAAATACGCAAGATGGTGAAGTGAGCTAACGCGTTTAATTCTTGAATGTTTGTGAAGCGAATTCAAGGAAAACAATTAGAACCATCTTCAGTGACGTAGCGAGCATAACTAGCGCCCGGGGCAGATACCATTTTGGCGCCCCCTCCCCGCAAAACATATTATAGTAATATTATATATAGAATTAGTGAAAAGGACCATTTGGCGCCCCTCTGAGAGTGGCGCCCGGGGCATGATAGACCCCCTTGCCCCCCTCTCGCTACGCCATTGACCATCTTGCATTTTTGCATCGAAAGTTTGCTTTGTTAATAACTTCTTATGCTATGTCTGGGCACCGATTTCAAGTATTCTCAATCGCTAACTCTGTCCCAAAGTGGGGAGAATCTGTTCAGAGATTCTTGGCATTTACCTTTCAGACAGAGAGCAATTTTAAAAGTAATGAAATATTATAAAGCAAAAGATAAAGCTTAACATGTTTACCAAAAAATATATTAAACTGAAAAAAGTTAAGAACAAAGCACAACCTCTCTATTGAACAAAACTGAACACAGCTGTAGCTAGTAAAAACTAGAGACAGGGATTCGGTTTTTTTTACGTTTTCAGGGAAAAAATGAAGTAATGTCTAAATTTAAATCAATTGTTAATGAGAAAAATCATGAAACTTTTTAGTAAGTAGTCGTAACAAAAAAAAAAAAATAAAAAATAAATAAAAAAAGACCGTACAGCATCACAAATAGCTCTTCTAAGGAATCAATCTTATTTTGAGACAAGGACCAGTGCTTTTGTGAGAGGGTACTGCACTTAGCAATGTTCCTAAAGTTTAACATTTTATTATGCACAACTATTAGAATTTTATATATATATATATATATATATATATATATATATATATATATATATACACCAGCCGAAAATATCCTTTGTTATTCTTACCACTTTTTGTTAAACTTGGACAAATTACTACTCAATTATTTAATGAATTTATTCGAAATTTTTTGACCCCAGTACGCTCACTTTGAGCGATCATCTGGGTAAAACACCCGACCCTGCTCTTGTCCGGTTTTTAAAGGGTACTGGTTTCTTTCCTCTCCTTTACGTACAACTTTTTACTCTTTCTTATATATCACTTGTTCTAATTACAGTTTTATCAGCTTTTACTTGTTACCGTTTTAATCATCATATAGATACTACCATTTCTGTCCCCTTTTATATATTGCAGGTTTTGCCACCTTTTTTATACTACTCGTATATGACTGGTTTTGCATTCATAGTTCTTATTGCATTTCTGACCGCTGTTGCCTGTTATGTTTACCTAATAATTTTATCTATGCACTTATTCTTGGTTCTGCTCTTGACACGTGTTTGGCGTAACTTGTCCTTACGCCATTAAACCTCAACCAACCAACCTCAATCATTTAACCCTCGATAACACTGGTAGACTGATATATTAAATTAAATGATATCAAACTAGCCTTCATTTCTGTACAATACAGAAATTGGCTTAGATTCTTCATAAGCAATGTACAGTGGTGACCCAACGGGTTACGTGGTGCCAATTCAACTTCCAGTTTTCGTTCAGAGATTTTCGGGTTGAGTTACTATGGACAATTGTCGCCACTCCATGAATCATTTTAAACTACTTTATTATAAATGGTCTTTGTCAGTTCAATTTCTGAACTCATGGAGAAACTCTTCAGGAAGTTTGGTATTTTAATCAAGTAAAGTATTCGTTTTAGGTAATGGTAAAGTGTTTACCTATTCATAGGTGTTTTGTTGGGCAAATAGGATCATAAAAATTTTAGCCCTGAGTGAATATTCTATTACCTAGGTAGATAAGAATTTCAGTCCCAGTCCCCATGAGTTGTCATTAAATAATTCCATGCTATATTTATTTCCCATCATACAGGATATTGTATTTAATCTTCCCCTCTTATTAATCTTAATTAAACTGCTAGTAGCTCTTAAAAATTATAAATTAACACATAGGAAAAAACTTTGACTGTATCTTTCCCCTTTATAAATACTTTAAAACTTTTTGCGTGCCAGCAAGGCAAAAACAAGAACTGCGTCAAAGCAACGTCAAAACTGCGTCAAAGTTAGAATTCGTAAGGAAAAAAACAGCGGTTGCCGCCAGAAGTTAAGAAACTTAAACTGCAGTATGGTGCGTACAACAACTAGAACACCAAAGTGTTCTGAAACACAATGAAATATCAAACACTGTTAAAAATTTAACTGTTAAAAAAACACTTTCACTAATTCTTACCTCTGAGGCCACTCAGGATTATCAGAAGACTTGGCACATAACCTTAGGTAGAAGATACAAGGAAAGATTGAAGTAGTCAGTGTGACGGTTGATCCTCCCACAAAGTCAAGTATTTTACCAAACCTAGGAAGACTTTGCGCCACGAAAACTACGACTAGCAGCATTGCTGATCGAAGGAGACATCGCTTATATCCGAAACCTAATCATGTAAAAAAAATCCTGTTAAATAGAATTATGCAACATAGACGCAAATTATTTTAATTTCCTGCCAACTCTAGCGAGTTTTGTTTAAATATAAGGCTTAAAATCAATAATTTAAATATTTTAGAAATTTTTCATTTTGCAAGAGTATTTTCAGAATATATTCAGGAATTTTTCACTTTTGATGTTGCTTTAAAAATTCCTTTTTTTAAGTTCTTTTAAATAAGATATTTTGCTCACACGATTGAGCCTCATGGACCTGGTCTAGCATTTTATAGTCCAGGGGGCTTAGCAACTACAACAGTAAATCAGATGCTTTATTCTCGAATTGCACTGTTTTATTAATCTCTTTTCGAGACATATCATTTACACGATTCTTAAAATCGGCTGATTACCACTCCTACTGCAAAACTCCACGCAAAATATGCTTCAGAGGAAAGGTTTTATTATAGTTGAGGTTTGATTTTGTATTCAAGTATGTGCATTAAAGCTGTTTCAGGTAAAAGGTAATTGAATAATTTGCTCTTACGCTGAACATAAAAATTTCTTAAATCCGTAATAATTTTTAGGGAGGATAAAGGAAGGTTTTATAAAAACCTTCAAGTTAATCATCAAAGTATTTAAAATTATATTACATTTGGTATCCAAAACAGCGTGGAAGGAGGTTTATCATCTTTAATTATAGAAGTGAATTGGATCTCAAAATGAATAGAGTTACCGACATTCAAAAGAAAGGACCAGATAAAATTATTTTCCACAATAATAAAAGTGACATCTGCATACCTTTATGAACACAGCTAACTCAACTTGGAACAATGCATGTGAGGGGGATATAAGAAGGTCATTTGAGAGATTTACTATGATGAGGCCATCATATGGTGCATATATATTGTTACTGAAGTTGAAAGAAGTTTTCTCAAGACACAGTTTAGTTAAGGCTGCTGTCTACCAACCCTACTGGATTCTCTCACCTCAATGTTAATCTATGAAGAAAATTTGACTAAGGAATGCAGACTTCGATTTAAAGATTTAAAAAAAATTGTACTCCGTAATAGGGAAAAAATTTTGCGCCTTGAGGCATTTTACGTTTTTTTTAAATGCAAATATTTTAAAATTTAAATTATTCGGGGGGGGGGAAATCTGTCTATATGTATATGTGTTTTAAGCGCTCATAAATTCCTTTGGTGGACGAAATTTATAAAAAGGAATCCTGTTGCAAGGTGCAGAAGATTTCAAGCTAGCTGAAAATAACATTTTTATTGGATTATCAGCATTTATGTAGCTGTAAATAGTAGATAAATTCTCTACATAGGTTAAGGGCGCCGGGTTGCCTCAATTGGTCGGCAGATCTGTACTGTCCGTCTGGCGCCCAGGCCCATATTAATTAACCGAACAGGTGCATAACCATCGACTGAGTTTGCAGGTATTGCTATGCGACGACTGGTCTTCAGGTTCTACAAGGCGTATAAGTGAAAGCCGTGGCCGACGTATTATTGTCGAATTTCTACATAGGTTAATATTGATGTGAGCGAATCCAATAGGGTTAGTACACAGCAGCCTTAAGTTGACATATACTTTTTTATATATGGTTTTAATATATAGTTCAGAAACATTGGTAAAGAAAAGATTAATAATAAGGTCAAATATACTACAGTTAATGGTAAATAAAAAAAAATTGCTATCGAAATCGTAAGAATTCTTCGTTAGAATCAGTATAGAAAATAGGTTGTGCAATCAAGTTATGAATGGAAACATCCTCAATAGAAGAAACTTGATTTTTTAATATTCTAAAATGCGTTATCAATAATAGAAGGCGTGTATCTTAGTCAAAAGTTTGGAGGATTTATAAATAGTCAAAGGACAGTGATAATGAATCAGAACAAACCTGATAATGAATCAGAACAAACCTGATAATGAATCAGAACAAACCTGTAAGGCACGTGTTAAGAGTACGTATAAAATATTTACAAAAAAAGGCAGATTTTAGTTGACGAGGTTGGTTAGAATTAAATAACGAGGAGGTAAGTAAACAGATGGACCTGCATACTGAACTTTTTAAAGGAATTAAGGATTTAGGAAACTAGTACATGAAGAAATGGAAGAGAATAAATGCAGTCGTCTTCTAGAATTATGCAAATGCAACAGTGAGAGAAACAGTAACTTGAAAATTTTAGCTGGGGTTCAGTTTAAAAGAGAGACTGATAAGTCAAACTGTATTGGGTTTTACAGTGTACGTCTGCTTGCAGAGTTCGTAAATATATATTAAAATTTGTAGAGGAAAGCATTGAAGAAATTTTGATTAGGAAAAATCTAACTACATCAATATACACGATTGATACTACAGATTGATCTTTTGAATTTTCAAAAATGCAAATTCCCGTTCAATAAATTCTACAGTAAAAGTTTAAAATTATTTTTTGTAGAAAACGTACAATGGAAAGTAAATACACTATCATTAGGGATACGTAATCTTCGTATTTACGAAATAGATGCGAATAAATTCAAAATTTGCCGATATGAGCGAATAAATTCGAAAATTCTCTTTTTACTTCTTTTCGGCGAAAACTTGGTGATAAACGGTTTTTAAGCGGAATTAGGTAATAATAGTAATAATTTATTAATTGCTTAACTAAGACTATGGATTTGCTCCAAATTTCACCCGGACAGTTTGTCCGTACCGAAGTCGAACCTAAAAATCTAACTGAAAAGTCAACCATCAAGTTTTGTGGAACAATTTAGTACATCTTAGAACGTCTCTTGAGCGCCAAAGTCAAGGGTATTTCAGCTACTTACAGTAGTCAACCAAGAGACTCCTGTTGATGTTATACAGATTTTAGTTGCAACGAAATGCTGCTACCTTAACTTTGCAAAGGCAGATATACAAAGCTTCTAAAGTCCCGGTAACAGAGTAGATGCTGATATATTTTAGTATGTACAACATAGTAATTACTGACAGAAGGCAAAGACTTATAGAACATAATGTGGAAACTGCTACAATGTTAGCTTTTAGCTAATAATTTTGATTCGTACCTATCAAAGTAAGTAAAATTGTAAATTTTTTTCAATAAATACGAAAATTTTGAATTATATTTCATTTTTGCGACTAAATAAGAAATTTTATGTATTTTATTTTTTTTGTTACGAAATTTCAATATTTTTTATGCGAAATTTATGTATCTCTAAATATCATATATCAAATTATCTGTATCAGTTTTCTCCCGAAAAGCAAAATATTTTACACCTTTAAGTGCGAAGTATTCATATGACTACACTGGTGTGAAAGAAAAAATGTAAATACTAAAAGTTATATAAAAGTTATGTTTATAACTTTTATGTTCGAACTGCGTTAAAATTCTGTCCGCATTCAAACTGGCAGGAGGCGAAATATTTTCTCACACGAGGTATTTTTCAATGTCATTCATTTTTCTTTTTCTCTCTCTCTGCGGGATGTCCTTGGATGAAGTAAACTTCTCATAAAAACTAGAAGATTTATTCTTTGGTAAGAATTTGGAGAACATTTCCTTCTCAAAAGTAAAATCCTTTTTCTGAAATCTTAAATTCGAGTTTCGATATCTCTGCATAGTAAGAAACCAGAATAATGCCTAAACAATCATTTTAATTTCTCATTGTTTATGTTTTATGATTATTACCATGCTTTTATTAACTCGCTTTCTTGTTTGTTTGTTTGTTTTTGTGTGTGTGTGTGTGTTTGTCCGGTACAAATCTTGCAATCGATTTTTAACTAACTTCCCGATTAGCTAGACATTTGAAACTTTTAGAATAGCTCAGAACACGATGACAATGCATTATTTTAATAATTTTGGCCATCTTTAAGCATATTGAATTCATTTTCAGTTAATTTTGTTTTGTAGACTGGTGCAGCCATCTATCGACCGGGACGGGAACGAAAAGTTAAACGCAAGTTAACTTCCAATTAACTTCATTTTCTTTCAAGTTGATTGGATAATTCATCAAAAAATGTTTAAAAAGAGTATTTATTAATACATAGAATTGTCAAGTTTATATGATTCAACAGAAAATTTAAAAACATAGTATATAAAAAGTTCTTTTTATCTTGTAATTATTTTAAAGTTAAAAGTCTTAGTGTATGAACCAAATTCTACATTTTAAGACTTGAAAAAAATACATTAAAAATTATTCTAAAGAAGATTAGTAACTTTATTCGTAAATAATTTGCTAAAGATAAAGTATAACACATTTATCCTAAAACAAATTAGGGTTAGAGTGTTTTGAAAGCAACAGTTTCTAAAGACACTTGATTACGTGAATAAAAAATAGACAATTTTCGAATTACATATATTCGTTTAAATTTCAAAGTTTTGCAATGTAACTAAAATTTTTAATTCAAAATTATATGAATAATTTTTTTTAAACTTTTCTATAACTCAATAATTCCCATTTTTGTTATAACATAATAGTATGCCAATTTTACCCATCATAGTGTTGTAAATAAGGAAAATTCATTTACGTTTTAATTTTAAAGTTGTTCAAAAATCAGTTTTTAATGATTTCACGATTCTTGTAAATGAAACCACACTGTACATACATTAGACACTGCACATTTTATCATTCCTTTATTTTAAATAAATTTTAATACGTGGTTTAGAATGATATGTGGTATGATTTGGTTGGTTATTTCGAGGCTGAAAAAGTTTCCCATGTAAATTAATTATAATTGCAGTTTTGGCTATACCTTTCTTTAATTTTCAGCCTCGATGACATGGCCAAAATGACATGGAAATCTTTCCCAGAAAGGATCTAAATTTATGTACCAAAGGGCACAAGTTATTGAAAAACTTTATTTTCCAGTGAAAAAGGAAATTCTCGTATAAAAGAAATTCATCATTTATTGTGTAAGGCGTGTTTTGCATTTTTCGAAGGCTGTTCAAGAAATTACGCTATGTGTAAACATAGTGTAATAATATTGTAAGGCTCTGTTTCGTAGAAGGTAAATAAAGAACTTGGGTAAGGTAAGTATTTCATTATTTCCCTTTGTCTTTAAACACAAGTTAATAAAAGCAAAGGGGGGATTACATCAGATGCTACAACTGTAAGCTTAGCATTTATTTTCAGCACCAACACCAACACACTTTATTGTGGGAGCACCATTTAAGTGAAACATCATTTTTCCCTAAGAGGGGACAACACGGTAACGACCAAGTCTTATTCGGGATTTGAACCCAAACTACAACGGGGAAGCTCACGACAGTTTTCACTGTACCACGTGGGTGGTATTTACAACAAATATTGAATTTGTTAATCCTTTGTCAACATAGAAAAATTATATCCTAAAATTTTATTGTTTTAATCTGCAAGTATAGAGTAAAGTTAAGGGTCAGTGTGAAGTTCTTCCCATAAGTCGTACGGATTCACAAATTTATATGGGCATGGGGCGGAAAGCATTAGGTGGTAACTGTAAGTTTAGCTTTTATTTACAACAAATGCTGAGTTTTTCGATAATGGTTGTGAATAAGAATCTAGGGTGAAATCTATGTGGTACATTACACTACATTAAATCTTCATTTGTAGCATTCATTTCCATAAGAATAAGGGATGCGCATATTTTCGAACGAAACACATTTTACAATGTTTTCTGCGAATAATCTATAAAAATTGAAATTATGGCAAATATCCAATACAGTTCACAGGCAGAGGGGAGAGCTAACGGTGTAATGCTATCACAAGAAAAACTACAAAATAAAAACCCCTCTAAAGGAATGCTTTTCTCATATATTGATCTGGTAAAAAAAGGATGAAAACTGCTCCGAGACGGCTGTGAACACGAGGCCATGTCTATTTAAGCACAAAAGTTTCTTAAACCTCTGTGCTACTACTACATTAAATGCTCTATCTCGAAGTTTTTTAAGATGCTAAGGCTCGTTCAGTTTCAGAAATAAATCTCGTACAAATTAATATCTCCCAGACAGTTTTTATTTTTATATTCCTTCGAAAGGGAAACTTCCAAGTGTGTGTCCTTGAAATCTTTATAGATTTGGGCGTCTTTCTCGACCTTTGTAGACTTGCTTCCGAAGATTAAGGCGCTCATGGAATGATAATGTTGACGCTTGACAGCTTGAACGTTTTAGATGAATGGCACAAGATCGGAGAGATTGGAATAAGAAATACTGATATACAAAAGACTTAGATATTTTAAAAGCGTGAGACTGACTGTGAATCGACCTGCTATTAATTTTACCACAAAAAAATCTTACACATTTATTTTAAAACAAGTCAAATGATTATAATAATTTTTACTATCTAAAACTGTTATTTTAGAAATCTTCATGCTTTAATCCGTAACAGTATAAGAACAGCCATTATAACTCCTTCTGTAACCGAAACAGTACCCGGGATGGTTTTTAGTGGTCACTTTTTCTTGATGCTACAGAAAAAGAAAGGCATAAAAGTGTATACAAATTCTCGTAAATGAGATCGGGAACGGTTAACTCAGGAGTATAACAAGTGACTTTTGACAGCGAAACTTCAGTTGAGTTCCCATTTTGATGTTTGGGAAAAAGGCTATCAAGGGCAAAATTTTAAAAAGAAACTCGAGTATCGAACTGTATGCTTATATTATAGTTTAATTCATTCCTCTTCGAAGACGAAAAATTCCTTCATTTGACAGCTGAATATAATTTTTTTGAAAGAAAATAAATTCTAAATATGATTTTTTTAATGTCCATTTTGTCTTGAGCATGCATTTCTATATGAATTTTAGTAATCTACGTGCTTGACAACGAACGTTTTGTCCTTCATGTTTGCAAGAGTTGCGTTGTGACATATTGAGTGCAACTGTCTTACAGGAAAATACCACAAAATTCGAAAAAAAATCGTTTTGTAAAACTCTTATAACCATCATAAAGTATTTTACAAATGAAATTAGTACATTTAATCCTTAATTGCTAGAGATAACTTACGTTTAGGAACTTTAAGGAATTCCTCGAATTCCTGAGCCGGGGTGTTTATGACAATCAAAAAAGCAAAGAAAAGGTGGATGGCTAGCAATACCTCGATGGCCGTTTTCATGCCCGATTCAGGTAAAGACTGTATAACATCAGATTTGAGGTGAGGTTTGCCATTGCTGTCGAATCCACTTCCATATGTAACATAACCCAGCACAGCGACGGGCAAGTAGAGAAAAAGGAGAGCTGCAAAAATATGAAATATATAAGTATTACGCTGGGAAAAAAAAAAACAGGAATGAAAGTGGAGGACATAAATATACAATAGCCCCACTGTACAAAAATTCATATAGACCGAACCTGCACAGCATACGGCCAACCAGCACTCATTATGTGAAACGCGAAGCCTTTGATGTAGACGCATAATATTATAAATCTAAAAAAATATGGAATATTTGTTTTAGATTTAAAAAATATATATAAGCTGGGGCGCTGCGGTTTGTCCGAATTCGCAAATGCCGCTTATTCAAATTCGTTGATTCAAATTAGTGGTGACGTCGCTTGGCAGATCAGTCGTCGCAGCTATATGACTGTGACTTGGTCGAGATATAAACAAACAACCGCAGTATTCACAGGAGCTCAGTCCCTTCCCTTTGTCACGCCTTGCTTATTGCCGGCAGTTCACCTGGCTGCATTCTTAGCCAGTCAGCATGTGTTGATTAAGATTTGTTTGTGATTTCTTTAACGAGCAGTTAAAAACGTAACTTTTTTTTATAATCTTGTTCACAAATAAACAAGATAGAATCAGATTACAATATAATGTATTTTCTCGACCACTAAATTCTCACGCAAAAGGCTACAGAGTGGCTACAAAGCAATACATATTGCTATTTATTTAATTTTTAAAATAATCAGAAATTTATTTTTTGTCGAATAAAATACCAGGGATGGAACTTTATATTGGCAACACTGCAGTAGATCCCCCACGCAGGAGAACCCAGGAAACCAGCTTACACCATATCACATGCCTGCATAGTGACAGGATGAACACAGCCATGTTATAGTTACCGGCCTATGGTACTAAATAATTTGTTGCATCGTACTGATGGAAGGAAAATGCTTGTGCGCACACTGTGGCTGATGTGTTTGCTGGTTGGGGCTGGGAAGTGCTCTACCACCTCCCATTTTCCCCGGATTTAAGTCTCTGTGACTTTGATCTCATCCCCAAGATGAAGGAACCGCTTCGTGGATTCCACTAGAGATTCTGCAGGCTGTAGACCGCTCCATTCGAAGGATCAACAGTTCAAGTACTGCCAACGGCATCCTGCAGCTTCCAGGACGTTAGCAACGGGTGCTAAACAATGCTGGTTACTACTTTGAAGGGCTATAAAAGGTTACACCCCTGTATCTCTTCTGTGTACTTTGTACATACCAAGTTGTCACTATTAAAGTTCCATACTCTGTATTTTTTATTTTCTCATCTATCCTATTTTCATGAGGCGCACAGTAGATTTCCATAAAGTAATATGGCCCTCTTCACATTCCGAGCTGTGCAGGTCTGATATATCGATAGCTTCGAGTACAAATGAGCTATGTTCGATCCTTACTACTTTTGGAAGAAAACTCAAAGTACGTGCATTACTCCAGTAATGCAGCTCAATGCCTTTTGATATTTACTAATTTTATGGTCTGTAACCTTTGTAAAAATAATACAAGAAAAACTAGTTCTTGAACCACTTTTCGATTTATTCATGGTAGAATAAAATACGTAAGGACATAGGATCTTTGAGCTGGATATCAGTTGTTCAAATTGGACATGGACTACAATTTAGTACCTAATATTTAACTTATTACTAAACTTCATTTGCTGAAAGCTTGACTGCTCCAAAAATAAAATCTTCATTATTGTTTGTAGCTTTGGATTCCAAGGTAAAGAGAATATAATGTACTCTAATTTTGACAAAAAAGGTGTAATAATAAAATAAGATAGCTATGTAATTATTTATTTAAAAGAAGGTAAAAATAATTCCATTTAACTAAACATCATTTTCATCTATATTGTTTTCGTTTTCCTGATCATGACTCCACTGTAGAGACAGGCGAGTTAGCGTCACAGGCGGATAACGCCATCTATCGCAAGGTAAGTGGTACTACGGAGAACGTCGGAGGTTACTGTAGGCTCCGGACGTGTCTGATATGTTCTTAGAGAGAAAGTCGGAGGTTATTGTAGACTCTGGACGTGTCTGATATGTTCTTAGGGAGAAAGTCGGATGTTATTGTAGACTCCGGACATGTCTGATATGTTCTTACGGAGAAAGTCGGAGGTTATTGTAGACTCCGGACGTGTCTAGTATGTTCTTCGGGACTGAGAGATACTCTTGTCTAATTTTTCATGTAAATAGTATTGTTCTATGCGTAAATAAGTTGTCTTGTGTTAGCCCGTGCTGTGCTCTGTGTTCTAATAAACTATATGTTTAAATAAGCTGGTTCTTGATTGAATTTAAGGACTCATAACTCGGCAGTCCTCACATCCACACTGTGACGTCTCGAACAAATGGACATAACACATTTGTGCTCTAAGATATTCATACAGTCTATTGCGAAACTATGCCCTCTCACGCATTACCATTTCTAAATAATTGAAAAAAAATTATACTGACTTGCAAATCCTATGGTTGCTGCTGTTGGAAACTGTGTTCTGTCTCTCATGTCGTTCTGGAAGGTGGGGAATGCCGAGGCTCCTCCGAACGCGAACAGTATTGTCCCGAAGGCAAGGAAGAAATGCAACAGAGATGGCGGCGAGTATTCTATGTTTGACGGTTCGTTGTCGGCTTTCAGTAGAGCCACAAACAGCAAAATGCATGCTATGACTGTGGTGACGAGAGCCACTACAGCGGCTGGCCTTTAAAGAGAAGATGCATCACGTTATTAGCAGGTCCGATTTTTATGTGTCCAATCAATGAATGCACACTGGAGAGCCAAACTGCATAGTGAAAGTTACACTTGGAGGTGGAGGGAAAATAAAGAAGAGTTTTAAAAGTTGTTGTCGTTTCTAATGCCCCCCCCCCCTGGTTGGAAGTTCCAGACCAGGTCCATATAGGCTTTGGGATGAGTAGTGCGGCTGCGGTTTATACAGTACCACAAGGGTCTGAGACTATCTTGGCTATTTGCCACCTCAATTTTGACCGAGCTACCCCCAGGGGCGATATCTGGGGGATCGTACCCTCTCCCAGTTCCTATGTCTTCATAGAGGGACAGAGTTTTAAAAGTGATCTTCATAACCACTTTTTTTTGGTTGGAGAGGGGGGCCTAACGAGGAGGGACCTTGTCTGAAATATTAGCACAGAACCGCGGAAATTGATGACTACTTTTTTCTGGTAAATCTATTCAGGTGAGTCAACATATATATACACTAGCTGAATACCCGTGGTTTGCTACGGAATGCATTCAAATTAAATACAACGGTCAATGTATGCAATTAATGCCAAAAAACCACCAAAAATATATTTATAAAAAAATCGTAACGGATATTTTCATAGACAAAATAATGTAGAAGAAACTATTCAAATTAAATCTAATGGAACATACTTAAGAATATAGTACAGTTACAGGAACATTTCTTTTACTGTATTTTAATATTTTTTTGGATAATGTCCAATCGTCTGCCGCCTTAGAAAGAAAAATATATATATTTTTTGTCAATTTATTTCGTTGTTATGCACGTGACGCAAAATTAGTTTAAAGTATCACAAAAAGAAAAGAAACCACGTGATAAGCATTTAATAAATTAAATTCTAAAAATTAATCTTTAAAAATTCACCAAAAATCAGAAAATGGAGGTAAAGATTCGAAAAAGATTTCATTTTAAAGGAATTTTTATGTTTTTTCTCGTGATATAAATTTTGTAATCCTCAGATTATTATTTTAAATGCAAACTTTAAAAAAATTTACAAAAACAGCTTAAAAATTGAATTTAAAAAAATCTAAGAAGAATTTTCAAAAATCTTTCTTGGTGCAGCCCTACACTGTAAGAAGAATCGCCATGCAAAATTTCAGCCCTTTATGTCCAGCGGGTTGGTCTGTGCGTTATCTGTCAGTCAGTCATATATATATATATATATATATATATATATATAAATAAACTGAATTATTTTCATTTTTCTGTAATTAAAGAACATACTACTCGCCTCTCGTTTCACCAGTCGTGTATAATACTGACTGGGCATTTTTCCAGTCAGTATTATACACGAAATTTGGTGCCATTATGTTGGCGGTAGCTATTCAGTCGTGGATGTTGGTTACTCACAACCTTTGGTGCAACCCTCAATTTTGACTGAGCACCCTCAGGGTCGATATCAGGAGGGCTTCCAACTTCCCCCACTCACTAAATTCGTGGGAGTTATCCGGTTATCCGGTTAACTGATCCGGCGGGGGTTATCCGGTTTTACGATTAAACATGCCTCGATTCAGGCTAGACATGAAGGTATTGAATGACGTTTGTCAGGATTCGAACTGAGCCTCCCTAATCCAAGTCATGAAGCGCTACCAATCGGTTACCTCGGGCTCTTCGTAATCATTGGGAGCAAGAGGTGAGCCAAACGTCAAAAGGGATGACGGAAGTACATTTGCACATCACATCAACTGCGTTCGAGATTGACAAGTTGAGAATCATATTTACAACTGCCGATAAATGCTGGGCCGGATATCCTAGAGTATGATTTCTTTTTTGAAATCTATTAACAATGTCTTTTTTACTAAGAATTGAAATTAATAACATGATATATCAAGTATGAACTTAATTAAAAATAGAAAAGTTCTGAAAACCCTTTAATACTTTTAAAACGTGTTCCGTATTTAAGATAAATTACGCCAAGTATTGGAAATTTTAGTTAATCGAATGATCATTATCATATATTAATGAACTGAAATCATTATCATATATTGTTATCCACAACTGTCAATATACGTCAGTAGGACATAATTTCCCTACTTCAGTTTTATGAGCATTTTTTATTGTGTAAGAGCCCTAGGACTGTACAACAAAATTAAAATTCTCTTTGATTTTTAGAAAAATGGGAACTAAACGTCCCCATGTATGTCGAGTATACATTTTCCCATAATATACATCCGAGATCGAATATACAACCGAGATCGAAAGATGGAGGTTCACTGCAACTACCGATAAGGTTACCTGATAAGGTTCAGCGTTTGAATTATTATTATTATTATTATTATTTTCAGAAATGACGTTATTTGATTGCGATACTAAAAAAAAATTAATGAAAATTAGTATAGTTGTAAAACCTCTTCACAATATTGAAACTACTTCTTTATATTTAGTATAAAATATGCATTACGAATTTAAGTTGACTGAATTATCTTTATCCAATGTGAATGTGAACTGATCTCCTTCTAACATACTGTGATCTCCAACTGTCAAAATGTGTCAATGAGGCCGTCTGCACACGGAGCAACTCAAAAGAAACTGATAACTGACTCCAATCACAAACCAGTCCGGACTGGTTTGTGGTTGGAGTCAGTTATCAGTTTCTTTTGAGTTGCTCCGGACTCATCACGGACTGGTTTGTGATTGGAGTCAGTTATCAGTTTCTTTTGAGTTGCTCCGTGTGCAGACGGCCTGAGACGTAATGACAGATTTCAGTTTTGTGAGTAAAACTAACATGTTTCATGAAAAACCCCACATAGTAAGGAAAAAAAATTAAATCATCCTTGTTTGTTAATTGCACGAATTTTTACAGATTTTTTTTAAAATGCACGAATACAAAGTAAGGGCCCGTTCACATAGAATCCGTCAGCGTTACCAATTACCAACCTCCAAACGATTAACCACGAAATTGTCAAGGCCTGGTTTAAAATATGTCAATACGAGCAATGCTGACGCTGACGGATTCTATGTGAACAGGTCCTCAGAAACATTACGAACATTGCGTCGTTCTTTTTTTATTTATTTTCAGATCGGACATGTTTATCGAACTGAAACGGGACTGCTTTTCAAAATACTAAAGTCATGAACGTTAATGAATGCATTAGTGATGTCACCTTGTACAAGTGTCTTTCGAAGGAAACAGGGAATGACAGATACGAAAAACATATACTGATAGGTTGAAAGTAAAATGTCAGGAGTAAATGTACATCTCTCGAATTTATATTTGTTGCATTATTGCAGGGTTTCCCAAACTTTTCTTGTGATGAAACTCCGCGTAAATCCTGAAATTTTAACTGAACACCTTGTTTATTAAATTAATGTATTATTTATTGAAATAACACATAATAAATAAATTAAAAAAACAAGAATATAAACATTAATTGCTTTTTAGTATTTAGTAATTATGCATGAATACTTAATTTTTTTAGATATTTCGATGATGTTGGGTCCTTGAATTGCAAGTCGTCTTGATATCAAACAGATCAGAACTCTAGAAGAGTTAACCCATGTATAAAATATCCAAAATTAGTTAAAAACTGTTGATTGTATTATGCTTATTTTATCCAATCTACACATCCAGATAATATTAAAAAAAAGAAAACTGGTGGTTATTTATTTAGATAAATAGGGCATCGGAATCGATTAAGATCGATATAGACTAATAGAATTGGCAACTCTGTTGATCGTCAAACAATCTCTATTATTTGCCAATTATTAGCTGATCTATCAAGAAAATACAGAAAATGATATGCAGAACCAGACACATAACGTAACTTTTAAAAATTATTGTGTGCATTTCGTTGCAATACAGCTGACTCTTAAACTGATATTTTCACAAGATTTGTTGTTATGCTGTTGTTGTCATTCTGTTGTAACGTAACTTTTAAAAATTATTGTGTGCAATTCGATGCAATACAGCCGACTCTTAAATTGATATTTTCACAAGTATTGTTGCTATGCTGTTGTTGTCACTTATCTCCCTTTATTTCCCTCACTTACCAAGATCTGAGGCTCAAGAGAAACATCTAGGGAAGGAAAAAGAGCTGTCTCCGAGAACAGCCAAAGGACGTGAGAAGGTTAAGCCTGGGCCGAGTTACAGATCGAGCAGAGGGAAAACCTTGCTAACCGACTCAACCTTCACTGGCCCCAGGTGGTCACTTGCAACCTTGAGAATCCGTCCTCTTCTGTTATCTAATTTAATCAAGGCAGCGTCTGGCTGCTTGTAGTCGTACCAGTTTTCACAAGTTTTGTTGCTATGCTGTTGTTGTCACTTATCTCCCTTTATTTCCTTCACTTACCAAGATCTGAGGCTCAAGAGAAACATCTAGGGAAGGAAAAAGAGCTGTCTCCAAGAACAGCCAAAGGACGTGAGAAGGTTAAGCCTGGAATCGTGAATAGGGCAACTCTCCACATTGAAATGAATTGTACATTGATTAGATGTTTTGTACTAAAGCCAAATACCCCCAACCTAACTTGTAGAAAAAAAAAATCAGGAAAACTTTCGTTTTTACACGAAAAGGAAAGTTTCCCAAAGGACTGATTGAGCAGAAATTTACTTCACCAAAAGTCTTCGGGCGTTCCGAGCCACATCAGAGGACAAAGGATGAGGGCCAGGATGAGTATCCAGTAGCAGAAGGATATCCCCCACTTATCCGCCAGGCTGCCGATCAGCTGAGATGCCAAGAGGAGGAAAACTGTTGCAACGCCAAACAACGAGAAGTCGTTGCAGAATGAAACAATGTACCTGAAAATGTTTCAGATCAACATTATTACTAGGATTTCTATTGTCTGTGCCATATAAAATAAACAATAAACAACATTTAAAGGGAGGTATTGAATAACAGAGTATTTTTCTCAGTATGAACGATATTTCAACAGTTAACATTTTGTTCCTACCGTTAATATATATATATATATATATATATATATATATATATATATATATATATATATATATATATATATATATATATATATATATATATATATATATATGGTGCCCGGTATAAACGGCTTAAGTCAAAAATAGTGATTTTTACCATGTTTTTATTAACTCGCTTTCTTGTTTGTGTGTGTGTTCGTTCAGTACAAATCTTGCAATCGATTTTTAACTAACTTCCCGACTAGCTAGACAACTTTTAGAATAGCTCAGAACACGATGAAAATGCATTATTTTAATACTTTTAGCCATCTTTAAATAGATTTGAATTTATTTTCAGTTAATTTTGTTTTGTAGACTGGTGCAGCCATCTATCGGCCGGGACAGGAACAAAAAGTTAAACGCAAGTTAACTTCCGATTAACTTCATTTTCTTTCAAGTTGATGCGATAATTCATCAAAAAATTTAAAAAAGTATTTATTAATACATAGAATTGTCAAGATTATATAATTCAACAGAAAATTTAAAAACATGGTATATAAAAAGTTCTTTTTATCTTGAAATTATTAGATATTTGTTAGTATTGATAAAAGAAACAAAAATATTTTGATTTGTATAAAAGGCTTCAGTCTATCAATTTTGTATACAAAAGTTCATTTCTTTGTACAAAAGACTCAAGTTGAAATTATATTTCTGCGATTGGTATAAAAGACAATAATTTGGTATATTTTTAAATCACTGTTTTCGACTTAAGCCCTTTATACCGGTCACTATAAATATGATAATAAAATTTATGAATCTTGTATAATCTATTTTATGTAGTTTTTTATTCAGTTATTGCAAAAATAGAACTCTTCTGTCACAAAATCATTAGCTTCAAAAAGAGTTATTTATGTATCAGTTGACATGGTACATCTTCACTCCAATATTATCGCAAAATTTCAATCACAATGTTAAGCTGTGGAGAATTCTCCTCTCAGTATTTATCTAATCACAGAATAGCAAATGTATTCTTATGAATTTTGTCAGACAGAAGTTTCAATATAGAGCAAATAGTTTTTAAAATTTTCAAAAGTTAATATTTTTACAGAGAATCAAATTATTGATATATATCGCTACAGATTTAAATTTATTTGGAAAAAGCTAAAATAAAAATATTTTTGAAACACACACTCACTGCATATAAAATGTATGTTCAAATGTAGGATCTAGACTTTCGAAATATTCAATTGCTGATCTGTGATTAGAAAAATGCCGAGAGGAAAATTCCCCGTAAAATTAGGGGTCATACGAGTATGATGTACCACCTTATTTTCTTTATCTATTTTTTTTCGCCTTAGTGCAGTAGTATATTTATGAGTAAAAAAAATCCTTATAAACTGTTAAGAAATATACATAAATGCTGTTTCGGAGCATATATGTATATTTACTAACTAATAGCTATGTTTTAGTGAAACTTTTTGTTATTTCAATCATTTCTTTTTTTGTCTGATTGAGAACCATATTTCTTGCCTCTAAATAAATGACAAAATAAAATTCGTCTTCTATGTAAATTCACAGGATTCATGAAACTTAAGAGTTAAAAGGCCTTTCGATGTTTAAAAATCTCTTTGAACATCGAAACTTTTTGAACCTTTTTCAAAATTTTGTATCCAACACTTGGAAGTTTGCATGAGAGACATGAATTAGAATATAATAGAAAAAATATCAAAGTTATTTTATTATTGGCTGAATGAGCAGTAAATCAACTTCCGTGAAAAATCCTCAATCACAGCCTCGTCTCCCACCATTCATAGATTATGATATATTAAATGCAGTTTTAACATTGGATCGAAATGAATGCGCAATTTGAGAGAGTTCAATGGAATTTTTACATCTCCATGCTTATTCTTTTATACAAGTACTAGCTGAAAACCCACACTTCGCTACGGAGTACATTTAAATTAAATACAACGGTCAATGTATGCAATTAATGCTAAATAAATAAATAAATAAATATATTTATAATAAATACGACGATCAATGTATACAATTGATGTAAAAAAAACAAAAAAAAATTTATAAAAAATCGTAAGCGATATTTTTATAGACAAAATAATGTAGAAGAAAATATTCAAATTAAATGTAATAGGACATACTAAAGAATATAGTACAGTTAATATAATACAGTTTGAGGAACAGAATATCTTTTATTGTATTTTAAAATTATTTTGGATAATGTCCAATCGTCTACCGCTTTAGCAAGAAAATTTTTTTTTGTCTATTTAGTTGTTATGCACGTGACGATAAATTTATTTAAAGTACCAGAAAAAGAAATCACGTGATCAGCATTTAATAAATTAAATTCTAAAAGTTAATCTTTAAAAATTCACCAAAAATCAGAAAAGAAAAGAACCAAAAAGAAAAGAAACTACGTGATCAACATTTAATGAATTAAATTATAAAATTTAATTTTTAAAAATGCACCAAAAATCAGAAAATGGAGGTAAAGATTCGAAAAAGATCTCATTTTAAAGGAACTTTTGTGATCTTTCTCGTGATATAAATTTGATAACCCTCAAATTATTATTTTAAATGCAAATGTAAAAAAAGTAACTAATACAGCTTTAAAATTTATTTTAAAAAAATCTAAGAAGAATTTTTCAAAAATCTTTCTTAATGCACCCCTACACTATAAGAAGAATCGCCATGCAAAATTCCAACCCTTTAGGTCCAGTGGTTTGGTCTGTGCGTTGTATGTCAGTCAGTGAGTCAGCCAGTTACGGAACTGTTTTATAAATATAGATGAGATTTTTCTTACATTCGAGCCACATAGCAATTACCTCATTTTGCTCCCGACCGCTTCATATGCTATTGCTGAATATGGATATCTGCTCTTTTCTTTGTATTCGTCAAAACGCTCTTCTATGATCATATAGCATTTTCCCAAGCAAATACCAGCATAAAGAGTATTGATACAACAGATGGCTAGCATGGCTATGCCGCTCCAACCTAAATTAAAGTTCAAAATTAATTGATTTCTTAAACACAGACATCTATTAAGGCTGCTGTACACTAACCATATTGGATTCGCTCATCTCAGTGCTTACCTATGGAGAAAATTTGTCTAAGGATTGCCGACTTGGATTTGAAGAATTTTTTTTTTAAATTGCACTTCGTAACAGAGAAAGAAATTTTTCACCTTGGGGCATTTTTCGTTTTTTTTAAATATGAAAATAATATTTTAAAATTAAAATTATTCGGGGAAAATAAATCTGGTATAGCGTGTTTCAAACGTTCCTAAATTCTTTTGGTGGGCAGAAATTTATGAAATGAATCCCGTTGCAAGGTTCAGGTTACATGTTATTTACAAATTCAGGCTATCTGTAAATACCATTTTTATTGGATTATCAGCATTTTTGCAGCTGTAAATAGTAGACAAATTTTCTCCACAGATTAACATTGAGGTGAGCGAATCCAATAGGGTTAGCACACAGCATCTTTAAAACTTGAAAGCCTAGGCCCGGTAAATTTGGAACACAATGTCTAATGGTACAAACTGGACAGACAGAATAAAATAAATTTTGTCTGATACTTTGTTGGATTTTTATCTAATCAACCGACAGGGTTGTACACAGCAGCTTTAAGGAAATTTAAGGATAATTATTATATTTTGTCAGCATACAAATGAGGAAGTCACGGTTACTATCTCATTACCTTTTACGATCAAATTACAGACATTCTCTCGTTAGCATTGAAAAAAGTAAGTCGAAATTAAATATTAAATAGAGGCGTAAAATTGCATAAAAGAAAGAACTGTAGGCATTTTAATGAATTTATTGAATTGTCCCAAGTGACATTATTGAATTAATTTATTGAATTATTTATTTATTAATTTATTGAATTGCCCCAAGTGAAAGAGGAATAATTTTGTACGTAGTTAAATTACAAACTGAGTACTCGTACTTTAGTAATGTTATTGCTAAAGTTTTTCGAAGTATTTCAGCAGTAACTTTACACATTGAGATTGAATGTAACATGTGGAATAAAATGATTACATATATGAGGCGGTGAAAGGAAAAGTGGTGTAGGTCACATTTTCAACTTTTTCTATTTGAGGGAAAAAATGTAATCTCCAGGTTTAATTTATAGTGGAATTGCAAATTATTATTATTTGCAATATTATAATAATTATTATGAATTATAATTTGTTCAATTTATAGTGGAATTTTTGTAGTTATTGCATTAAAACTCTTTGGACTTACACCACTTCACTTACTGACTTACACCACTTTGCTTTTCACCACCTCATATATTCAATACATTTGGAATCAATTTTAGTTTGAGATTTCTGTTATTCAATTGTATTCAATGTATTTTTAGGTATTAATCCAGCTTTGTCAACTGACTGATTTCTGTTCTAGTGATGAAAAGCACCAACGAATTTGTAAAGCCCAAATGTGAAATTTACGGTGTGGAGACGGTTACAAGTTTTGCTTTTTGTTGGGAGTAGAAGGTTCTGTCTATAATCGTGTTAACACTAGAAAGACGGGAAATTTTTTCTTACTAAAAAGACTGAACGCCGTCATTTTGATGGTTAAAAATAAAATCAAGAATTTAAAACATTTAATTTTTTTTAAATCGTTAAATTCTTTAAATTTTGAACTATTTCATACCAATATATAATAAATTAGTATATATTTGAATATATTTTTATGCAGGTATGCCGAGCTGACAACTCGGTATGGTTTATCCGTAAAAATATATGCATGGTTTGTGCAGTCCTTATTTTTCAACACCAATATTTCCGAAGAGCCAATATTTCTGTTAAATGCAAATTGGGGAAGAGACGAAAAGTAACTTAACATTTTTCCGGTATTATTTTAAAGATTTCTGCCTGTTTTCTATATTGCCGTCAAATGACGGATTTAAGTCTTAGTAGGTATACAACACATTTTCTCCCCCTCTTTACCATCGAATATAATTTTGTAAATATGTGTGCATATTTCGCGTAAAATCAGAAAAAGTCATAAAATTTCAGAAACCTGAGGACATAAATTCAGACATAGCGCTCAATAGTATGTCCGAAACCGCCAAAATGACGGCAGCCGTCTTTCTAGTGTTAATGTAAGATATGAAAAATTCTTTACCTTCATTTTTATTTTGTCTCTTTATATTCTTTCGCTTTATCGGAATTTTCCCCTCAGTGTTGTCCACTGTTGTCGCTGTTGTGGTTTCAAATGCCCCCTGGCCGAAAGTGGTCTAGACCAGGTCCATATAGGTTAACGGGATGAGGGGTGCGACTCCGATTTCTAATGACACAAGAAGGGTCAGTGTCCGATATAGCCAGGTGCCACCTCAATTTTGACCGAGAACCTCAGGGGCAACATCTGGAGGGATCGTACCATCTCCCAGCCTCTCTGATCTCATACAGGGACTTCCCAGTTTACGGATATGTGAAGTAAATGTGACCGGCATAAAGGTCAAGTGAAATAGCTTTCAAAGAGTACGCAATGATATATGTCTTTCTTCACAAGAGATTAATGACTTTTGTAGGTTTTGATTTCACAGTAGGTTTTGTAGGTTTTGATTTAAAGTAATTTTTTTCTTATGTAGTATTAGAAACTATTTTTTGTGCCTCATGAAGCTACATTTTTCTTCCTTCCAGAAATGAGAGATTGCGTTTAAGGTACAAGAACATGTATCTATTTGTATATTATAAAATATTTTTTTTAATGACAAATAACTATGTTTAGTTGAAAACTTCTTTTCGGATTAATTTTTTTTTAAAAATACTATTGAATCGTGATATTGCTAAGTTGAAAACTTTTGTCGGATTCCCTTTTTTTTGAAATTATTGACCCTTGATATATTTTTACCACAAGGGAAAAATATCAAATATTTTCAGATAAATTATTTTTTTTAAATATGCTGATACTGATACAACAGAAGCAACTTTCACGTGCTAACAATGTAACATGTCTCCAATCACCTTATGTTTCTATTTTTTTTCATTCGCATTTATTTAAAAAATAATAGCATCTAAAACGGTGTTGATGACCTTGCAAATGATAAATACAGCGTGAATTTATCTCGAATTTAATCCTTATCATATGCTGTAAAAGTTGATAAACTTTGATATTTATTACTGAACTGTGGAAAGAAAAAGTAACTATTGTTCGAATATCTTTCCATGTGACAAAAATGTGGGCTATTTCCTGAGATAAAAGAAATAAAGAAAGCGATTTATAAACATGACTGGGGACCAGAGGGTTATAACTCTTTTTTATATATAGAATTTTCAAAGGATTTATGAAACTCATAAATATATTTGTATTTCTTATCAATCATATGGAATTGTTTTAGACAAACAATCTCATAATAAAACATTGGACGTATATATCTTGTGTAGATGTTGGAAATTACGTTTTACTATCCTTCAGCTATAACTTACTGTTTCTCTATGTTTCATTGCGTTAGATAAAAATATAAATATTGTCTTCTGCATGCAAAATATTGCTAAAATTCTTACCAATAAACAAATTTTCATATTACACGCCTTAATAACTTGATATTCTAGTAGTGTTTTATACATAAAATGTGGAAATTAATTGTATGAAACTAGCTGGCACCAGCTAGAAGTATGTATGGTGCATGTTATGTAAAAATATATTTGAAATTTTCCACTTTTATTCAAAATACGATTGAACTCGGCCTGTATATTTCCGGAAACTTTCTATTTTTATTTTGCATAAACCCTTATTAATTTCCTGGATAAATAATAATGTACTCTCTAGCGCTAATTGATTGATTCATAGGATGTAATGACACGGACAAACAGATCCAACCTCTGACTAAGGGCCTGTTCACAAAGAACCCGTCAACGTCAGCGTTAAAATTTTTAACCAATCAGATTCCAATCATTGACACATTTAACCAATCAACGCCAACAGTATCTTTAACGCTGACGGACTCTAATGTGAACACGCCATTATTCTTCCCTCAAAAACAAAATATATTGTCTATGTTACATCATCTTGAAGGTGACTTCTTTTTTCAATGCGGCAGGCACTTTATTATGGTAGCACCATATAGGTGAGACAAGCATTGCTCCCTATGTGGGGGACGACACAGAAACGACAAAGCCTTATTCGGGATTTGAACCCAAGCTCACTAACTGGCAGCCCAGAACGCTAACCACTATACTTTGCTGTCGGCTTCTTGAAGAAAATTAAAACACTTAACTGAATTTCGGCTCTTTTTCATGCCAACTAACCAATCATTTACAAATTGAAACACCTAATCGTGACGTTATGGGTGGATGTAACCAACGAGGAATGATGATTGAACTGGGAGATAAAAGAGACCTAGGAACAACTGAAATATTGCATACCACCATCCTTCTGATTCAAAGTAATTGTAGAAGTCTTGTCTTTTTGCCTCGTTTGTTGGTGAAGGCTTTATGAGTTGAAAATGAAGGAAACTCATGGCACTTATATAAACATAAAATTAATTCTGGTGAAGTAGTGTTTGCTAAAGCCTTTTTATCTTGGAAAAGTGAAACCCAGAAAATGAATGCAAATTACAGTGAAGTAAATCGACAATAAAAAGCTAATTTTTCTAAAATAAACGTAGATTTAAGGTGTTCTACATTTCCCAAATAAAAATTACCCGACATTCTTTAAAAAGTTATAAATGGTCGAAATCAAATTATTGTATTGTGTTAATTTCGTTGTTCTGGTTATGACAACAAAATTAATACAATAATACTATAAATAAGCCATGCATTTTTGCTCCTTACTCTTGCACTTAATCAAGTAAAATTTTCTGTCGGTTTTCATGGTAACCGCATACAAACTGAACCGATTTGAGTGACGTATTAGTATTTTGTCTTCATCAATCATCCAAAGAGAGGACATGAATTTGATTTATGTCTCCCACTGATTTTAATGAATTAGCTTTAGAAAGGAAATATACTTCTTTGAGATAAACAGAGCTGTGCAGTTAATTAAGTGGTATAAAATGTATCGTTTTCTCAATTACAACAAGAGTTTTCATCTGGAAACTATATATTTTTTACATCTCATGTAAAAGGATATTATTTCTGAATTAGAAAATTTGGTGAAATTTTTTTCTAGTTTGAATTTTTAGTTTGAATTGCAAGTCACATGATGATTAAGTTTCAGATGAATTTAATTTAAACTTACGTTCTGTCTCGGAATAAATAAAGAACGTTCATGTCAGCCGAAAAAAAAATAACATAAAAGGAGAAATATTTCATCAAAATATATAGTTTCAGAAAACCATAGTAAAAAATAATGCGGGTCAAAATAATGTTAGACTGGCTAAGCATACAGTTCTTGTGTTCCAATTTTGAAAAAAAGTCCAGATGAAAAAGGTAAATGGTATGTTCAACTTGTATTTTCTGTGAAATATTGAAACAATTATTTAAATACATTAGAGGAAATTTACTGAGACGGAAGTCTGCGCAAACCATTTCAACTATTGAATAAAACAGAGAGAAAACTTTCACAGCGAAAATTTGGATAAAAAATGATCATCCAAAGGGCTAAAAATAAATTTTGCTTACCACCGTAAGATATGGCCCATGAAATGGTTTGCAAACTTCTTATCAGATCATTTTGTGCGGGATTAAAAATACTACATTTGCCTGTTCTACATCTTGGCGTGTGAAAAAGAAATTGCTTAAATTTGATGTAAAAGTTTTCTTAAAATTGCTATCTTAGGCATATTTTAGCTTTTGTCATCGGACCTTTGCTAACTTACCAGCATTCCCAATAGCTTGAGGCAGTGCCAGAACTCCACTTCCGGCCATCTCTCCCACGATGAAAATGGACGCTAGGGTTAAAGACATCCCTCCTTTCTTAACATTCGGCTCGTCAAGGTAAGCTGAAGAGCCCCGATCGATATTGGAAGAACCCTGTCGAAATAATGTCACAAGTGTCAATGGCAAGTGCACTACATTGGGGTCAATGGTTATAGAATAAATAGAAATCATAACTATAAAGCCCATAGCAAAAACACCCTCAACACGACATATAGGGCTGCGATGATGGATAGGTGAGGGTTATTCACTACAGAGTAGCAATGTCGCAAGAAGGAGTGCTTGCTCCTTTCTCATCGGTCAAGGAACATGTTTTTTGTTTCCGGTAGTAGTTTTGTTTCTAAAGCAATAATGTTGTGCTGAACGAACTTTTGTCGTGTGCTACGGGCTTGAGTGTCAGGGATTCAGGAATAAAGAAATAAGTAACCCGATGTCTTTTCTATGATTTCATTATGATTTCATTATGAGAAAGCATTCTATCCTAAAGTTACTCAGTACACGTCCTTTGATAAAGGGATATTGAAAACGGAAATTTTCTCTCCCCATCAGAAGATTTGTTGTTATTGCTAAAATTATTTATATATCGTCCATAACAAAATATGTTATTTATTTCATCATGCTAGGATTCTCTTTTGACTTTCCACCGGGGGTATGCCACACCTATATGAGAAAAAAACTGTAAACATCTCTCGACTTCAACACTTAAACCCGAGTTCGGACACCACTGACTATGTTTAAAAGTCGAAAATCTAAAAGCGTTGTCATATATGTATAATTATATTGGAATAAATTGCACCTGACATAAGAAACTTGGTTTCGAATGCAAGGATAACTGCCGTAAATCTATCACCCTATTAAAAGAGACTGACTGACTGACACACTAACGCACACACATATATATTTAACAAACAGCATTACAATAGAGTTATAGATTTCATTGTAAATTTTAAGCTAGTTGATATAGATATATTTTCAAGCCTATTCCTTCCATAATAATAATAAAAAAGTATCTTAGGTTTAAGAACGACGATTGTGAAATATATCAAATATGTTATACATAGAATAATAAGTACATCAAACTAACTTCATTTGAAGTTATATTGCAAGAATACTTCGAAGTAGAAATATAAGACTAACCAAGATTAATAAAAATAAATATGTATTGATTAAGGGGATGATGGACATTACAAAGCGATTTTTGAAATTTTTACCTCAGCGATATGAAATTTTGAATATGTATTCATTAAAGTATAACTATATCGAACACCGTATAAAATTTTATAAATATTAATTTTTTCTTATATTTTAAAAATTGAAATTTTTATTGTGTTTTTTAAAATGCCCCTTGCGATCCAGTTTTTAACCCTCCCCCTTAATTTTGCATTTACATTGCTTATAAATACATTTTGAACAGAGTTATGTATTACTTTGTGCTTTCGTTGAATAGTTAATTTTTAGTAAACATTTTTATGAATGTACTCTGAATTTTCGTGAAACTTTTGTACTTTTCTACTCTTAAGTTAAACTTTGATAATCTGAATGATGTAGAAACCTGAAATGGATACATAACTTTGTTTTAGTGTATTAGAGGAGTCTTTATTATAAATTTTATAAAATCTTGTCAAAACTTATGACGCAAGGAGCATTTAAAAGACTTGCAAATCTGGAAATTACTCATTTTGAGAAAAGGCCATTTAAAAGATATTACCCCCCCCCCCCTACCTTTAATATTTACTTTTCTAAATACACCAAGTTTTCAGCTCACTTTTCATTACATAGTATTTAAATTGCATTTTAGTCCAATTTTTAAATATTTTAAAAATATTAATAAACCCCCAAAAATTCCAATTTTTGTTCGATTTTTGGTAATTTGAAAGTCTACCATCCCATTAAATTTTGACTATATTTTTAGAAACATCCTTGGTGGACCCTCGGAAAAGTGAAAAAAATATCGCCAGAAGAAACTTTTAACTCTTCACATTGATAATCATATTTACGAGGTTCATTTTTCCTTTATTTTCCATTAATGCCATGCGTAAAATACAGAATTTGCAATCATTATTTTTATTGGGGTACTTCTTACCAGTTCTTTCGGCCAAACTTCCCGCTCAAGAACATTAGCAGTGTGCAAATTATTTTCCCATGTCAGCATAAACATGAAAGTTAATGATTCTGGTTTAAATGGAAATCGGTATAAATCCGCAGGGAGCCATCAGGGGTATGCGACAATTTTGGGAATTCATATATATGTATATTTTTTTGCAATTGTTAACCTACTACAGTCTAACTCCGCTACAGCGAACCCGGTATATAACGAACTCGCGGATATAACGAACGAAAATTTTGGTCCCGTCGTTTTCCTTATTATACGTAATTTAATTAGTATTGTGTCAGTTTAGTGTAATCGATTTTAGTCGATTTAATTCATTAATTATCATTTTTACCATGATTTTATTAACTTGCTTTCTTGTGTGTTTGTGTGTGTGTTTGTCAAGTACAAATCCTGCAATCTATTTTTAACTAACTTCCCGACTAGCTAGACATTTGAAACTTTTAGAATAGCTCAGAACACGATGACGACAATGCATTTTTTAAATACTTTTAGCCATCTTTAAGCAGAATTAAATTAATTTTTAGTTATTTTCATTTAATTTTGTTTTGTAGACTGGTGCAGCCATCTATTGGCCGGAACGGGAACAAAAAGTTAAATGCAAGTTAACTTCCAATTAACTTCATTTTCTTTCAAGTTGATGGGATAATTCATAAAAAAATTTTAAAACTGTATTTATTAATACATAGAATTTTCAAGTTTATATGATTCAACAGAAAACTTAAAAACATGGTATATAAAAAGTTCTTTTTGTCTTGTAATTATTAATAGATTTTATCATTTTTTAATACATCATTATTGAATACACATTCCATATATTGAGTTATACATTTTGTGAAATCTAGCATTTTTCTTAACGGTTTGGATATAGCGAACCACCGGATAAAGTGAACAAAACCTTTGGTCCCTTGAAGTTCGTTATAACGGGGTTCGCCTATATATCAGAATCAATTAGAATTATTCTACTCATGTTTAATTTGTTCAATGAATGTTAATAATGCATTATTATCTACTATGACCTTAGCTTACCCTGAATCTAGTTTCAGCTGTAATTATATTTCAATTCTAATGAAGCATATCATCCATTTTGGGAATAGTAAATAACGCGCATTAATTTTGCATTTTCCCTAATAACGCTCCGCCTGTACAGAAAGTAAAGGAAAATTAGCTCCCTGTTGAAAGCGTTAATATATATATATATATATATATATATATATATATATATATATATATATATATATATATATATATATATATATATATATATATATATATATATATATATATATATATATTCATATTCCTTCATTCAAGAGTCTGCATATGTCAGCACGAGTACTTTTGTGTACAAAATCTTTTTAAAGATATATCTAATAACATAAATCTGACCAATATTAGAAACTTTTGTTTTAAAATTTGATCTGCCATTTCCAGAATTTCTTCAAATAGAAATTAATATACATAGAATGAATGCATAAAAATGAATTGTCTATATCTACCATTGATGTATTCGCAATACAAGAACTCCTTTGCAAAACAATGAACTTCAATATTTGGACGAATTTCGACGGACTGATTTCATATACAATAGCAACCGAAGAACTCCATTTCGTGAATACTCGGAAATTTCAATCTCACACATGCCTTCATTTTTAGAATGACTTAAAAGGTTGAAAAATGATTTCATTATCAGCGTCATAATGCATATTGTCATTTGTTTAAAATCATCTGATGCGGCGCTGACAACAAACGATTTGAGCACTGCGTTGTGATATTGTTATCAACACCGAACGTTATTGCAATAAAGCGAACTGCAGTAAAGGACTGAGGGACGATGCCAGCTCATGAGATAATCGTATCTCAGAACGCGGCCGGGGTAGTGGAGTGGTTTGTGTAGAATGTTCTCTTTATTGATACATATTTTTGACAACTAATGACTTTTGACGGTTATATCCATCTGCTGTGCTTATCCACAAAACTATTGGAGCATGTGTGTATCTAAAAGAAGTTTTTGTAATTAGGTGGCAACAGGAAAAAATTTCTTAAACTTTTTACTACGTTTAAAATAGAAATACTTTATATCCTTCTAACAAAATTTAGGAACAAAAAAATTGGGCTGTTTAAAGATAATTATTATAATATAAGGATAATGTGATACTTAGTCATAATCAAAAACTCAATTTATTTCAAAGTGTTTGGTTTGGTTTGGTTTGGTTGAGAGTGGTGCTACGGTCATTTTTTGCTACACGAGGGATAATTAGACCGGGACCTACAGTTTAAAGACGATTCCGAATGGCTAAAAAAATCCATGCGAGTAGTGGCACTCAAAACCATAGACTCTGGTACCAAAAGCCAGTGCCCTAGTGATTTGGATATCGTCCTGTTTATTTTAGAGGGACCTACCTGATTTCATTTTATAAAGGAAAACTGAGAAATTTTTTTTAATACTTTTTAAAGTGGAGGCACTTGTCGTCAAACATTCGCCTATACTACGCCGCAGTTTACTGTCCATTTTTTTATGGGGTCACCATATGGGCGGACAGCTTACCCCGGACGACACAAATGGAGGCATTTTTCCTGGCTCCACGCTGGGATTCGATCCGAGTACCCTCAGCACTGAAATCCAGCGCGCTGTACCACAGGGCCACCACAAGCCCCTCTCAATACTTTGAAACTAACAAAACTCCGATTTAAACGCGACATCTGTATTTCATCTTGTGATATTTTTCCTAAAACATGTACATTTTTGCATAAAATCTTCTAATTTAAATAGCCGTTCATTTTTATTCTGCCAAAAACTTATTACTAGGTGAGCCGATTCCTAGATGAACCGATTGAAGTCGTTGCAAGATATCAGTCGTATGTGCAATTCTAATTCTACAAAACTTTTGTAATAGCATAAGTAATGTTTGCAAGCAATATGAAAGTAATCCTTTCAAGATGTAAACGTTATGATAATTTTTCCCAAAGTCATGATGAAAGTGTATTATTCATTCTCCGAACTTCTTAAAGTTATCGTGATATTAAAAAACTAGGACTAAAAGAAGAAAATCTGCAATTTTACAACTATCTCAAAAAACTAAAAGTCATTTTTAGGTAATCCTGTATATGCTAATTTCCTTGTAAAATCTTTGTAGGATTTTTTTAACGTGTATGTTTGCTTCTGCAGTTTTACAACTATCTCAAAGAACTAAAAGTCATTTTTAGGTAACCCAGTATTTGCTAATTTCCTTGTAAAAACCTAGTATGAATTTTTTTAATGTGTATGTTTGCTTCTGCAACTTTACGACTATCTCATAAAGAACTAAAAGTTATTTTTAGGTAATCCAATATATGCTAATTTCCTTGTATGATTTTTTTAATGTGTATGTTTGCAACGGATTGAGCTTTAAATTTTATTTAACAACAGGTTTCTCTCTTGCTATTTTCATTTGATTCTTTTCTTGTTGTCTTTTTTTTTCTAGGGTTTCGTATTGAAGTCATAGTCAAGCACATTAAAAAAATATGCAAAGAAAGTAGGGAGTATGTTTGGCTATTGATGCATGGGCAAGATCGTTCTGCGAATTAACCCTTCATCATGGTTTTGTTAGATCATGGACACTCAAACTGCGGCGCTCCGAACTTTTTGTGCCGCCAAAAACAGCAAACTCATTATTAGGTGCTGTTGTAAACATAATTTTGGAAATGAGGGCCTGAAAAATACAAAACTGTACAAAAATGTTTCCACCTGCTGCTCACGTTTTGTGAATCATCCAATTGCAAAATGACATGCGAATAACGCATGTCACTCCTTTATTATAGAAATACACTCCTTTATTATAGAATCACACTCCTTTAATATTATTTATTATAGAATCACACTCCTTTATTATAGAAATCGGCTTACTGATTTCTACCCTGCTGATATACCGCATGTACGGAGAGTAGTAAATATAAACCTGATTTGTCTAAAATATTCAAAAGTTTGTCTAAATATAAATAATTACAAGATAAAAAGAACTTTTTATATACCATGTTTTTAAATTTTCTGTTGAATCATATAAACTTGACAATTCATGTATTAATAAATACTTTTTTACATTTTTTTGATGAATTATCCCATCAACTTGAAAGAAAATGAAGTTAATTGGAAGTTAACTTGCGTTTAACTTTTCGTTCCCGGCCGATAGATGATTGCACCAGTCTACAAAACAAAATTAACTGAAAATGAAGTTAATTCTGCCTAAAGATGGCTAAAAGTATTAAAATAATGCATTGTCATCGTGTTCTGAGCTATTCTAAAAGTTTCAAATGTCTAGCTAGTTGGAAAGTTAGTTAAAAATCGATTGCAAGATTTGTACCGGTCAAACACACACACAAACAAACAAGAAAGCGAGTTAATAAAAACATGGTAAAAAATCACACTCCTTTGTAAATGAACGTTTGAATGCAGTTAGGCTTTGAGTTTTATTTCTTACATCATTATACATTGTGTACATAAATGAATATCCCAACTTTGCTGGGCTATTGAAGGAAAACTAAACAAAGTACAAACTTTTTTTTCTTCTTCCCGGGGCTACATCAAACATCAGGTGTTTGTTCCACCGCTACCAAATGACGTTGACGAACTTAAGACACGCAAATCTTCAGCCTTTCAATGCTGAAAACAGTGTGGGATGAGCTCTCGTACCACCACGATATCCTTCGTGTTACTAAAGGGGCTCACATTGAACCCTTATAACTGTGTCGAATTTAAACTTTCAACTGCTATTTTCGATTTCCGATGAACAGCAAGTTTGCACTTTGTTTAGTTTCATTTCAATAGCCCTGCAAAGTTGGGATACTCATTTATGTACACACTGTATTATGAGATATAGTGTCCTACGTTGCTGCTCGTGTAGCGTAGCACACATGTTCACGTGGCTGAGAGGGGAAAAAAACAAAAAGGTTTAATATGGCTCATTTAGATTGTTCTGTTCTGAGAGTGAACAGAAAAAAAATCATTTTAAATTAAGAGGATGGTAGACATTACACAGCGATTTTTGAAATTTTTACCTCAGAGATATGAGATTTTGCATGTATATTCATTAAAGTATAACTTAAATGCCTTATAAAATATTAAAAATATTTAATTTTTAACGTAGGATTACGTTCCTCAATAACGGTCCTCCGGAGAGAAAAAAATTGTCCGTCCTGCGTCGCGAGTTATAATTTTGGTAGCGTGCCAAACCCAGTAGCAGTAAATAGTTAAACAGAAAAGTACCAAAATGCGTCAAAAAAAAAAAAAAAAAAAAAAAAAAAAAAAAAAAAAAAAAAAAAAAAAAAAAAAAAAAAAAAAAAAAAAAAAAAGAGGTAAACAACGATAAGTAATCCTACGTTAATAACTCGCGTTTCGTTAGAAGAAACTACCTGAAAATTTTTTTACATTTAAAAATTGAATTAAAATTTTTTTAAATGCTCCTTGTGATCCAATTTTTAACTTCCCCCTTAATTTTGCATTTATATTGCTGATAAATACATTTTAAACAGAGTTATGTATTACTTTGTGCTTCCGTTCAATAGTTAATTTCCAGGAAATATTTTTATACTTGTACTCCGAATTTTCGGGAAATTTTTGTACTTTTCTACATTTAAGTTAAATTTTGATAATCTGAATGATGTCGAAACCAAAAATGGATACATAACTTAATTTTGATGTATTAAAGAAGTCTTTATTACAAATTTTATAAAAATTTCGCCAAAAATTATGACACAAGGAGCATTTCAAAGATTTGCAAATCTAGAAATTTCTGATTTTGAGAAAAAGTCATTTAAAAGGTGTTTTTTCACCTACCTTTGATACTTTCTTTTCTAAAGTCACCAAGTTTTCTTTTTTTCACTACACATTTTAAATTAATTTTATTCCAATATTTACATATTTTATAAACTAAAAAAACAATCTAATTTTTGTTCGATTTTTGGTAATTTGAAAGTCTACCATCCCCTTAAAAGGTGTTGCTTCGTACTCTGTACTTAGTGCAAATATGTAAATTACGTTTTTTTTTGGAGTACAGTTGTCCAAAGAAAATATAAATACCACGGAATTTAGGTAATATTTTGAAGCATACATAATGCCTTTAACGTTGTTAACGATGTATACGAAATCATTTCATTCAGTATTAAAAATTAGAGTGTAGCGTTTTAGTAGAATAAAACAAATTAGTCTATACTAGACAAATAACTCGTTATTTTCCCAGAAGCCAAGTCTATAACGTTTTCTGTCAGAAATCTAAGATAATGCCAATTTTATATAACTGAAAACGATGCGCAAAATTCTTGTTTCTGAAACTTTTTTGACCCCCGTTAGTTTTAAAATCATACAATATTAATTGCAATGTGAATATTTAACAAGTCACGGCATAGCTTTTAAAGTGAAAAGCCCACGAATTCTAACGAATCGTAACCCTTCATTAATAAAAAGTATCTGTATATCTGTATTTCCATTCTATTAATCTCGGAATGGATATTTTTCCGATTTGGCCTCTTTAAGAGTATATACTATATCTAATATTCCTTCAAAGGTATCCCAACGGAATTTCGTACAGATTTCTTTTGTTCGTTTTTCACTATACTGAATTTTATTTTTCTAGTTTAAAAGTTCTAGAAATATTTTTCCTGGAGCAATAATTGCCAAGATAATTTTTACCTTTTCAAAGTGGTAAAATTTTTATCAAAAATTCCTTAAATGCCGAAGACAAATTGTATTGAAAACTTTCTAGGCAGAAAAAAAGGTGAAAATGTTTTTGTAATCAGAGCGATTGGTTAACCAGACATATGAAAAGCAAAACATCTTTAAATCGTAAATTTTAAACATTTTAGTTCAAAATTTTAAATTAACCAACATTTTTTTATGTGCATACAGCTTTAAAGGGAAAAATTCTCACGAGTATAAATAAAAAAAATATTTAGACCTTCGAATTATTTTCTTATTACATATTTTCAGTTGTAATGCTTTCATTTACCTAGGGCAAAAGCTGTTCTTCAGTAGCAACCAAGTAAATATAACCAAGAGCATATAAATAAAAACGAACAAAAACCATACGAAGCACATCTCTGAGATAGAATATGATTTAAAACTCACGACAAAGTAAAAGAATCTGCTAAAGCTAATAGCCTGAACTAATGAAAACAAACATCAGAAGATAAAAAAAATAGTGGAAGGACTAAATAAAAACGGAATACATTATACTATATTCTATATCTAACTATATGCTATTTACTAGCTGAAAAACCGTATTTCACTACATTGAAATCAAATACAACGGTCAATGTATGCAATTATTGCCAAATCCTCATAAAAAAAATCCTCATATATATATATAATAAATACAACAATCAATGTATGCAATTGATGTAAAAAAAGCGAAAAAATATATTTATGAAAAAATCGTAACGGATATTTTCATAGACAAAATAATGAAGAAGAAAATATTCAAATTAAATCTGATAGAACATACTAAAGAATAAGTACATTTTGAGGAACATTTCTTTTACCATATTTTAATATTGTTTTGGTTGATGTCCAATCATCTGCCGCATTAGCAAGAAAAAAATATAGTTTTTTGTCTATTTCGTTCTTATGCACGGGACGAAAAATTAATTTAAAGTATCACAAAAAGAAAAGAAACCACGTGATCAGCATTTAATAAATTAAATTCTAAAAATTGATCTTTAAAAATTTACCCAAAATCAGAAAATGGAGGTAAAGTTTCGAAAAAGATTTCATTTTAAAGAAAATTTTATGATCTTCCTCGTGCTGTAAATTTTATAACTCTCAGTTTGTTATTTTAAATGCAAACTTTAAAGAATGTTGCAAAAACAGCTTAAAAATTTAATTTAAAACATCTAAGAAGAATTTTTTAAAAATCTCTCTTAGTGCACCCCTACACTATAAGAAGAATCACCATGCAAAATTTCAGTCCTGTAGGTCCAGCTGTTTGGTCTGTGCGTTATATGTCAGTTAGTCAGTCAAGCAGTCAGTCAGTTACGGAACTGTTTTATAGATATAGATAACATTATACTATATTCCTGAGCACTAAGAAAACACCACCATCAACAAATTGCAATCAAGTTTTCTTTTCATATAAATCTACGTTCCGCTGTAATCACAAGACAGAAAAATGAGATAAGAGTATTAATCTGTGTATCGTTGAAAACTCAGAATAGACTAATATAAAAAAAAATGGAATGAAGCGTTTTTCTTACGGCAACAATAACATATATCTGCATTGGATGGCAGAAGAAAAAGAGAAAAATAAAATAAGAATACTAATCTTTACTGTTGAAAATAAGAAGAAGCAGACTGCTACTAAACAATTAGAATCAAGGTTTGTTTTATTCTTGGAAAATGTCATTTAAATATGCATTCCATGGCAGAAGAGAAACAGGAAAAATGAAATAAAAACATTAGTCGATATTGTTGAAAACTAAAAAAAGACTATAGCCAACAAATTTGGAACCAAGGGTTGTTTTTCTAGGTGACTTTCCTATAAATCTTCATTCCAAGGCAGAGGAAAATCTCTAGGGCCCGAGGTAGCCTAGTGGTAGCCAATCAGTTTTCGGTGCTGAGGGTGCTTGGATCGAATCCCGACATGCGCCATTAAATACCTCTGTGTCTAGGCCGGATAAGGGAACGTTAAATCCGTAGACCGGAAAGTCCCTCTATGAGGTCATAGAGGGTGGGAGAGGGTGCGATCTCCCCACATGTCGTCCCTAGTGTATTCGATAAAAATTGAGGTGGAGCCTGGCTATAAAGGACTCCAATCCTTGTAGTACGATTATAAACTGGAGCCGCACCCCTCAGCCCTCTAGCCTATATGGAACTGGTTTGGAATAATTCCAGCCAGGTGGAATTACAAGCAACAACAAAACTCTAAGAATTAAAATTCATAAAAATGGAAATTTCTATAGTGGTTAATATAATGTGGATTACTAGATATGATAAACATACAGATATGAAAAAAATAATAACCGGAAAATTTATATTTATTTTTAAAGACTTCAATTGTATTGAGGTTTGAAATAAGGATTCCATTTTAAAATAAATTATTAATACACTAATATCTTCAAAGTACAATTCATACCTGTGAATACGAAACTGAAGTGTTTCTTGCATAATTCTTTATACGGGTATCTCGAGAAACAGGATTCGAAGATTTACTCTCAAGTGTGCTTGAAAGAGACCCATATTTGGTAACATAAATACTTGGAGTTCGAGATGCCATCTGTGTACTTTACGTCAAAATCCTATACAAAATCGCCATTTGTAGATTTTCACATGTTTTTGGAAAATCATCTTCCATTACTCTGGCTGCAAAAGCTAATCCAAAGTGGGCAGAGTTTTCAATTTGCTTTCGCAGATCGAAAAGAAGAAGAGACCAGGCCTCGCATATTAAACGTTGCTAGTCTCAACACGCGCCCGTAAGAACATGTTTTTTTATCTTCTTTAATAACTGATGGCTGAGGAATCTCCCTAAAGAAGGTCAAGTTGAAAGACGTCCAGAAAGAGAAAGAAACACAGATGAAAAATCGTTACCGTAACTTCAGAGTTGATTAACTGGCCTTGAGATGAAAGATTACGTTAAGGACAGGTCTGTTGCATAAGAATCTTGTGGGAATTATTAATAAACGAAGTCCATTAAGTATGACAAAAGACATGATTATAGAGTAGTCAGTTTAAAAGAGAAAAAATTGAAAACAATTACTCTTAAAGCTGCTGTGTACTAACCCCATTGGATTCGCTCACCTCAATGTTAACCTATGGAGAAAATTTGTCCATGGATTGCCGACTTGGATTCAAAGATTTAAAAAAAAAAAATTGTACTCCGTTATAGAGAAATAAATTTTACATTTGTGTACATTTTTCGTTTTTTTTAAAGAATATAATTAATATTTTTAAATTTAAATTATTCGGGAAAAAATCTGGTATAGTGTGTTTTAAACGCTCATAAATTCCTTCGGTGGACAAAATTTATAAAATGAATCCTGTAGCGCTTTGCAAAAAAGTTCAGGCTATCTGACAATACCAATTTTATTTGATTATCCGTATTTATGTACCTGTAAATAGTTGACAAAAATATATTTTAAATAAAAAATTTGGGGGCAGCGCTTAACCCCCCTGTAGAGAGAGAGAGTCATTACAATCCCTCAAAATGTCAATCCTAAGGGGGTGGAATTCTCGAACTGTCAACTGGACTCCTCCCACCTCAAGAGTCTGCAAGAAGAGGAAAAGGGAAATACGATTTTTTTATCTTAGTATATAGCAGCCTTAAGCGTTAAGTTTCTCCCATATTATATTTTCTGAAGGTTTAATCACACATATATCGACACATATAATCAGTTATTTGTGTGCTTAAAAAGAAGCAAGATTATACATTTAACACAAAGCTCATGGTATAATTCCTCCCCGACAGAACGGATATTTGTAGTCGTTCGCAAAGAGTTTTAAACTTTTTTTTCCGAACGAGGAGGCACTTGTCGCTAGACATTCGCCTGTATGTACACCGCGAGACTGCTGGCCATTCATTTAATGGGCCCCCGTATAGTTGGCCAGCTACCCCCTACTAGCCGGTCCCGTAATCTAGACCCGAGTCTAGTGACGAAACCGGTACACTCTACCCCGCACCTCCAGAGATAAATTTGAGAACCTGGAGCCAACATTGCAACCCCGACATATTTTTCGTGCATCAGCCGCCATTAGTGTAAACGACGGTGGATTTTGTCAGCGACGGGCATCGAACCAGTGGCGTTCAGATCATTGGCTCGCTGCCTTTGCCAACTGGGCCACCGCGCCCGTTTTAAACTATAGGTCCCATCTAATTAATCTTCTCGTAGCTAAAGATCACGGTGGTGCTATCAACCAACAGTCATGACTGAAAGAACTGAATGAGGTGATACATCATTTTCTATTGATGAAAAGTAAGTTTAATTATAAAAGTTTACAGTAATATTACTGTAGTAAGTTTACTAAAATTTCAATACAGTAAATGTCTCCACATATGTATCTTACACTGGGAAAAAAATCAACAAACTAGCTTAGAAAAATATAGATCAGACCTGAAAAAACAGTTATGCCAATTTTAAAGTTTGAGTTCTGAGAAAACTAAACCATTTAAAAGAGGATGACAGCTATGACTCTCACCCTCTATTCAGAAAAACTCAAATCATATTATCAGTATACGAATATCACATGAACCTTACAGTAGTTTATTTACTTAAAAAGCCCTACTTGACTTGCATAGTCTATCTTCCTTCTTAAGTGATTATACTGCTTAAGTGATTTGTATGTTTAGTTATCTTCTTTTGTTTCTAATAACGATGGAACTTCATTTTTTTCGTTTGTGTCAGTTAAATGAAATTATACCTTACCTCTCTGCATACTGTTTCGCAAAGTATTTTTTTTAACCCCTTCCGTACCAGCATATGTATATGAAGATTACATGCAAAACCAGTTTTTCGGGCATTTAGATTAAAAATATCAAGTAGAAGTTTTCAGATAAATGAGATGCTTTTATTCATATTGATAAGAAGAGATATAGGTATCGATATTAAAATCAATATATATATATATATATATATATATATATATATATATATATATATATATATATATATATATATATATATATATATATATATATCTCAATATCTAAATCGATAGATATAGAAATATAACGATATCTAAATCGATACACATAAAAATATAACGGTATATAAATCGATACATATAGAAATATAACGATATCTAAATCGATACATATAGAATATAACGATATCTAAATCGATACACATAGAAATATAACGATATCTAAATCGATACATGTAGAAATATATCTAAATCGATACATATAGAAATATAATGATATCGACATCGATTTATGTAAAAATTACATAAAAAAGTTAATTTACAGTTCTGTCACCAGTGGATCCATATGTGGATCCACTGGTACAGAAGGGTTTAATCGTGAAAAAAGTATTCTCCTCTGTATGCTGTTATCTAAGGTATTTACACTCTTTTTCCTTGTTATTACACTCTTTATCCTTGTTATTACAACATGAAAAATGTCCTTCAGATGAAAATGTGTGTTTCTTGTATATTTTTGGCTAAAAATAATAAATCTGTAATTTCTTTTTGTTTACCACTCACCATTTTCCCCCAAATCAACATTTTAGCAATGGAAATCTGTACTGTAGCGACAAGCGCGCTCTGTGCCGATGACCCAAATCATCAAGATCCTGACATTCAACCATCTACATCATGAAATCACACAAGCAGAGCTTAACGATCTTGTAAGGGACTTAAAAACCTCTCAAACAGACTCAGAATTACTGGGTTATGGGCTTCAAGGTTGGAATGTATTAGAGAAAGGTGTAAAAATAAGTATTTAGATGACGACAAAGCCATTTTGTAGACTATTTTGCGGAGAAAGAAGACATCGTATATTGCTGTGATGTGAATGGCCCATTTCAGGCATTCGGACATGAACATAATCCAGTAGAGTGGCGCCTGTTTTCTGTAATCAAGCCTCTGTTATATTTTTCTGTAACCAGTTTGTATAAATATGAGAAGTGGGCAGGGCCCGATTTAGAAAATTCTTGACTATAGGCACAACTCGGAATGGGGCCCCCTCCCAACTCTGATGTGGGTGTAAAATTTCCAAAATTGACACACAAAAAAAAATAATCATGAATCATTGTGAAAGTACCATTTTACCAAGAATTGGCTATTTGAAGCGTAGAAGCCTAGAACATTATCAAATAACAAAAAGCAATATAACATATTAACTTCATCATTAAAACACCAATACAATGCAACCAGAAAACCTTATTAATCCCTTATATACCCTATAACATACATATGATGAACTATACATATAACCAGTGCTAGATTTCTAGAAATAGATGTGCCGGAACGGTAACCTTCCGGGGGGGGGGGGGGGCTGGGGGGGGGTAATTCCAAATTATTGATAAATGGAGGTACCTAAAGAGAGGTACCGGAACGCCGTTCCAGCGCATTCCGCCTCAAATCTAGCCCTGCATATAACTATACATATGACAAACCTATCAATCAAATTTTTAAGGATATATATAAAAAATTGCTATTAAAAAAGGTAAAATAAAAAATTGGGAATTTTTTCTTTTAAAATAAAAATTTTGGGGGGCCCCTCAACATTCATGGGCCCCCTAGGCCCAGGCCTACTGGGCCTAATGGAAAATCAGGGCCTGGAAGTGGGTCTCCTACAAAAATAGTACGTGATGGACCATTTTGGGTTTGATATATGAATCAAGCACCTTTTGTTTATACAGGATTTTTAGTTTCATCTAAAGGACAGAAAAAAAGTTCAAATTTATTGTACAGTGATTATCCTTCAACAATACAGCTTCTCTTTGAGTTTTAAATTTTCAAGTTTGAAAACACCCTTGTTACTTGTGTTGCCCATAATTGAAGCTTTCTTACAGTCTGCGTTTCGTACTGGTCGCGATGCTTCATATTGACCCTATAACAGCCATCTGATAGGCCAGATTATAAAGCCAATCTTCCTAACCTCCTCGATGGTGTCCGTCTACTTGAACTATCCCGGTTATGTGAAGAATTTTAATTTTTGAAAGCGCACTTTTCTACGAGTATCCTTCCGTTTTGAGGAACGGGATATTGATTTTAAATATTATTTATTAATTTATTACTCTTTCAGTGATGATGAATTTTCTTAAACCAGGAGTGGTTTGTCATATGCTGTCTAACAGCTCACATTGAAAAATCTCGCTCCCTAGTAACGACTGTTTAATAATATGAAAGGATAAACGCCACCTCATATCCCAAAACCTTGAGGCCGAGTTCAATGTATTTTGCTCAAAACCTTGAGAAGGAGAAAGCAAATGAATGTGTAGTATTATTTTTTGTCCTTTTCACATAAATATTTCATGATATCTATTGCATAACATACATTTTACGGTATTAGATAACAAAGAAGTTTTGTTGAACTTTATCGCTGGGGAAAGATATACAGACAGTATAACAATCAAAAGACACTGTCTAGAGGATTTCTATTTATACCATTTATAGCAGTTATACAGCTTTAATATTTCTATAATTAGAAATACCATTTAAATCAATGCTAAAGCATTAATTCACAGCCTTAACATTCCTATCATAAAAAATACTATTTGTTGGAATACATACAAAAGCTTAAATTTTACAGCTTTCACATTCCTATAAATAGAAATACTATTTACAGAAGCGTTAAAGCCTTGAACGATTTGTAACTAATTAATATATTTGTGCACGAATCATTTGCTCTCTTCAGTGTATGATACAAAGTCTGCAGGGGAACAAAAAAACAAGGTTGCGACAATTTATGTAATCAGCGAGGCAATATAAAAACCTTAGAAGATGAATAGCCTAAACTAACATAATTCAGAATATAAGCATTCAGAATGTAAGCATCATCAGAATGTAACCATGACATATTTTCATTGCTATTATGCGAAGTAATTATATACCCAAAATTCATTAATTTTTAAAGTATATAGAGAATATATGCTCACTTCTACCCAGACTTGGGTGTATATAATTTGAAGTGGCACTCTATTTGAATTATATACAAACACAGTTTATACATGAAATAATGTTTATTGAATTCGCTGCACATATAATTGGCTTTTACAGCAATAAGCATGCGTACTACTTGTACGGAATGTAAATACAGCTTTTAAGGACAATATATTTTTATACTCACGAACAGTAAGTCAAACCAGCAGTACTGCCACGTAAACTTCTGGCCCGTAAAGCACTAGCGCAGGATAACACCTTTTCAACCTTAACAACAACTCCTTTTTTATTAATGACGCTGCGTGGTATTTATACTAAGCGCGTATGCCAAAATTAGCATATCTGAAGCAGCTTCTTTAATTCACTCAAAAGTTCGATTCTTGTGAATCGAATCTTGTGTATACCTTACACTGGCCTCCCTCGAAAAAAAAAATTAGGTAACTGAGGTCTGAACGGCTTCAGTTAACTAATTGAAAACGCGTGCTGGTCTGACTTTTTACATAATGGGTGGCAAAGCCAAAAAACCTTCCACACGTTGTGTGGAGGAAAAACGCCACTACCATTTTACAAAACTAACCCCGAAGGGTCCAGGTGACACCATTACACAGTGGATTTGCAGAGTTGCGGATACTGGGCTGGCCAACTGCGCCCTAAAATATCTATTTTAATTAAAAGTGACAACACAATTGCACAGCATGACATTTCTTGACTGTATCTGCTCTCCCCCAATTTATAATGTACATGTGTTATGATTTGCGAAGTTAGTATGTTAGTTGTTTGTTATCTGTAGTTAGTATGTATTTTTTTTCACTACATGTCCCCTTCAAAAATTTATGAAACAACAGTATGCCGTTTTTTTTGTCAGTGGCTCACCCCTTCCCCTCAAAATGTTCACACAGTATCTACAATGGGGAACTTCAAACCAATTTGGTTCGATTTTATTAAAGGGTGGGAGTTAGAATAAGAGAATTGATACAAGACTTGTTCCTCATGAATGCAGCAACTTCACTGCACCAGTTTGTCCAATCCGCTGAACCTCTCTTGATGGTCGCAGTCCTAGTAAAGGGGTTCGTTGACCGTGTGGGCATCCTTCGTGCAGCAGGTCGTTGGTCCTGAGGCGCTGGTCCGGCTTGACGATGGACAGGAGGTCTCTTGGGAGGAGGCCAACCTTGCTGGGCGGCTGATATCTTGCGTTCCCTGTGCTTATGCAAAGGAGCTTTAAAATTGTCATTCTTCCTTTTTACAACCTTGTGTACCTTATCAGCGACGCATTCCTCCTTTGATGGAGTTTTTGTAGTGCACACTTTACCTTTCTTCGTACTTTTGCTTGTATCGGTATTAAATTTTAATGCAGATTCTATTTTTTCAACAACCTGACTCTGCTTTTCGTATTTGTGCTTATACGACTTCTTTTTTACCTCCTTAATTACTTCAGTATTAGCAATTTTAATGCTGGAACCTGAAGGCGCTTTTTCACGTTTTTTATCCCCCTTAACTTTAGTTTTATCCTCTTTTGACGAAAAAGTTTCTTTGAAACTTGCGACATCAGAATCGTTATCATTTAAATTCTTTAACACTGCTTCAGTTTTAGGAAGATTAAGCTTTTCGTACTCGTGCGTTTTATTGCAAACTTTCTCTATAACTTCCGAAGCAACAGCTAAACTACCCATAGTATAACTCTGTGTCAACTTTTCATCCTGATTCTCAGTCTGGTTTTCATGTACTTTATTTAAAACCATATTATCAACCTGGCCTACACAATCCCCATTCGGCTGGAAACTTGAAATAATATCATCACCTAGCAAGTTCCTACTATCGTTTAAAGAATTTTTATTGTCGTCAACTAATAAGTATTCACTAACTTCCGTAACGCATACTTCGTCATCTACTAAATTTCCTTCATTAACAGATGTGTGAATATCATCTAAAATATCAGGTATAGCATCAATAATATCAGGTATAGCATTAATAATATCAGGTATAGCATTAATAGAAGTGTCCGATGATTTATTTTCTAAACCACTAGCATTAGTATCGGCCCTATTTTCAGAAATTTGTACTGGAATTACCGCATTATTCCAGCTAGACTCACTTTCTTTATAAGCCACAAAAATACCCTGACTTTCACTATTCTCAAAATAAAGATTACTGCTCGGACAAAATAATACATTTGACCAAACAGTTTCAACAGGTTGAACCATATCATGTGAATCAACTTGCCAGTGCAAGTAAGGTGCTTCCATATTATTTTCTATAAGTGCACTAATTTCATTATAACGCCGTGCGCTTCTATTATTTTGCCTGCGGTACTGCTTACGCTGCTGGTTTGAAACTCGCGAAAAATTTTGGCGCGGCTGTATAAAACTTCTTGTACCTGAATGACGGTACGGGGTAGCGAAGAAATGTCTATTGTCATGTTTAGCTAAAGCTTGAAGGAGGGTAACCTTGCTTGTAATTGTTTGATTATCTAAAAAATCTTGAACACTTGGCTTCAAACGTTGGATAACTATTTTTAAGATTACCGCTTCCGTTATTCCCTCTAAATATTCCTCACACTTGGAAATCTTTTCCATAGCAAAATCTAATGCAGACTGACCTTCACGTTGCCTTAGCGAATAAATTTCCGCTTCAATTTCACTTTGATTAAAGGTCTTTGGAAAAACACTAAGAAACTGTTGCTTGAATGACAAATAGTCAAAAATCAGATTACTGCTTTTCATACACGTGTACCACTGATATGCACTACCTCTTAAAGCGGCTAGAGCAATTTTAAGTTTATCTCCCTCTGGGGTGCATTGTTGCTGAAAGTAATGCTCAATTTTCTTTAGGAATTGGCTTGAGGAGCCGCCATTGAAGGTGGCTTCGAATGGCGCAATTTGCTGAACCATAATTACCCGAGGAAAATTTCCAGCAGGATTTTGTTCTACAACACTCATTTTTTAAATAGTATATAAGTACTTGCAACAATTTTATCAATATACGTACACAGTACACAGTTTTTAATTTCAATTATGTTCTTCGTTACAAATTTAACGCTAACTACCAGGGTATATATATTTTTCGGGCGCCAGTATAGAGAATCTATGCTCACTTCTACCCAGACTTGGGTGTATATAATTTGAAGTGGCACTCTATTTGAATTATATACAAACACAGTTTATACATGAAATAATGTTTATTGAATTCGCTGCACATATAATTGGCTTTTACAGCAATAAGCATGCGTACTACTTGTACGGAATGTAAATACAGCTTTTAAGGACAATATATTTTTATACTCACGAACAGTAAGTCAAACCAGCAGTACTGCCACGTAAACTTCTGGCCCGTAAAGCACTAGCGCAGGATAACACCTTTTCAACCTTAACAACAACTCCTTTTTTATTAATGACGCTGCGTGGTATTTATACTAAGCGCGTATGCCAAAATTAGCATATCTGAAGCAGCTTCTTTAATTCACTCAAAAGTTCGATTCTTGTGAATCGAATCTTGTGTATACCTTACAAGTAGTTTGCCAAAATCTACGTATTTCTCTCTTTTATTTTATTGTTAACATTTTCCTATTTAAAAAAAAATTGATATGACCGAAAAATCTTCATCGGGGTCGAGTGATTTTTTATTTAAGGGGGTCCATGACACAAAATTCTTCAAATTTTTGGAATGTTTTTATTTCATCAAAATTTTTTCTGTTCTTTTCTGCTTAAAATGATGTTTAAATCCTGTTTCTACCTTAATTAGAACAGATAGTAATATTTTTGTTTTGAAACATTCTAATAGCAGCCAATCTTTTTTTAAACCTTTAAATGCGTTTTTCTTAATGATGGGTTTTTTCCACCATATTTCGTCTTTAAATTGTGATAAGTCAAGAACCGTTAAAGATAAATGGTTCAAACCTAGAGCATGTCTTTTCCAATTATTTTACTACACGCCTTTTTTTCCCAGCAAATTTGAAAAAAATACTTACATTTGAAAATACGATTTTTAAAATTAAGTTACATAATTTTTTTTGAAATTTTTACTCTAAATGTTTTTAATTTAAAAAAAATCAATATTTAAAAAAATGCTGAACCAAAATTAAAAACTATATATTTCTGCTTAATTTAATGAAAAATTTTTGAAATTCGACAAATAATATTTCGAGTTATAACGATTTTAAATTTACCCACTTTAAAAAAAAATTTAAATTTAAATTTTTTAAAAACATTATGAGAAGTTTTATGATGTGATTTTGTTTACAAATTATATGGGTTAACCATAAGAAAAAATTCAAAATTTTAACTCAATAAATAATTTTTTTTAAATGTGTCCAGGAACCCCTTAAAGAAAGTGGCTCGCGGTCGAAAGAAGTTTGAGCACCACTGATCTAAAGCATATAATGCCATTGGCATAAATATGAACTTCATATTTTGCAACAATGCAAGAGATCCTAATGACCAACTTTGGTTGGAATCCGTACTTCAGTTTAAATACGCCAGAGAATAATTCATAATAAATTAAAATTTTTATGCTTAGAGTAGGGGTCTTCAACCTTTTCATGTTCGTGGGCCACACCAATAAATTCGCAAAGTTCCGCGGGCCACACATCTGTGAAATAAGTAGTTTGGCAGAGGAAAAAATGTATTATTTGCAAACGAGCTTCAGCCTTTGAGATGATTGCTTGATTTGCTTTTTATAGAATGACGAGCTGAAAACCCGCACTTCGCTACAGAGTACATTCAAATTTAATACAATGGTCAATGTATGCAATTAATGCGAAAAAAAAAAATATATATATTTATAATAAATACGACTATCAATGTATACAATTGATGTAAATATATATATATATATATATATATATATATATATATATATATATATTTATAAAAAAATCGTAAGGGATATTTTTTAAGACAAAATAATGTAGAAGAAAATATTCCATTTAAATCTAATAAGAACATACTAAAGAATATAGTACAGTTTGAGGAACATATCTTTTACTGTATTGTAATATTTTTTTGGATAATGTCCAATCCGTCTGCCGCATTAGCAAAAAAAAAAAAAAAAAATTTTTTTTGTCTATTTCGTTGTTATCACGTGACGATAAATTTATTTAAAGTACCAGAAAAAGAAATCAAGTTTTCAGCATTTAAAAATTAAATTCCAGAAATCAAACTTCAAAAATCACCAAAAATCAGAAAATGGAGGTAAAGATTCGAAAAAGATTTCATTTTAAAGGAATTTTTATGATCTTTCTCGTGATATAAATTTTATAACCCTCAAATTATTCTTTTAAATGCAAACGTAAAAAAAGTTACTAAAACAGTTTAAAATTTAATTTTAAAAAATCTAAGAAGAAATTTTCAAAAATCTTTCTTAGTGCACCCCTACACCATAAGAAGAATCGCCATGCAAAATTTCAGCCCTTTAGGTCCAGCGGTTTGGTCTGTGCGTTGTATGTCAGACAGTGAGTCAGTCAGTTACGGAACTGTTTTATATACATAGATGATGAAGGATAAATTCCTTCAAAACACGTCATTAGAGTTTTTTTATAGTGTGTTTTAAAAACTATTTGTACCTTTATAACCATTATTAATTAAAAAATGTTTTTATTTATTGATTTCTACAAACAACGAAAAATGGGAGTTGAATCAATATATTTTGTACTGTATAGTATTGCATGAAACAGAATGAATGCAAGAAGACGAGACGCACGTGAGGTTCTGGAAAGAAATACCCTTGGCATGGTGCTTTTTGTGTTTATTTCGTCTTGAGATTCTGAATACAATCACCAGTTTATTATTTTGATAAGCCAATGTGCCGTGCTCTACTTATCCCCGTGCATTCTGGATCTTTTTTGTGTGAGTGAATTTGCCGTTCTAAGGTTTTTTTCAAATTTATATCAAACTTTCGTTTTGCATGATCAAAATGTTTCGGCGGGTCACTAAAATACCGTCGGGGCCACGGGGTGAAGACCCCCTAGCTTAGAGAAATTCTCAGAGTGCACCTATTTTGGTAGCAGATTCAACGCCGAAACTTAGAGGCGTAACGCACACATATGTAACTAGCTGAAAACCCGTACTTCGCTACGGAGTACATTAAAATTAAATACAACGGTCAATGTATGCAATTAATGCCAAAAATATGTATAAATATATTTATAATAAATACAGCGATCAATGTATGCAATTGATGTAAATAAAAAAGCGAAAAAATATATTTATAAAAAAAATCGTAACGGATATTTTTATAGACAAAATAATGTAGAAGAAAATATTCAAATTAAATCTAATAGGACATACTAAAAAATATAGTCAGTTAATATAGTACAGTTTGAGGAACATAATATCTTTTATTGTATTTTAATATTTTTTTGGATAATGTCCAATCGTCTGTCGCATTAGAAAGAAAAAATATTTTTTTTGTCTATTTAGTTGTTATGCACGTGACGATAAATTTATTTAAAGTACCAGGAAAAGAAATCACGTGATCAGCATTTAATAAATTAAATTGTAAAAATTAATCTTTAAAAATTCACCAAAAAATCAGAAAATAGATGTAAAGATTTCATTTTAAAGGAATTTTTATGATCTTTCTTGTGATGTAAATTTTATAACCCTCAAATAATTATTTTAAATGCAAACTTAAAAAAAATTACTAAAACAGCTTAAAAATTTTATTTAAAAAAATCTAAGAAGAATTTTCAAAAATCTTTCTTAGTGCACCCTTACACTATAAGAAGAATCTCCATGCAAAATTTCAGCCCTTTAGGTCTAGCGGTTTGGTCTGTACGTTGTATGTCAGTTAGTGAGTCAGTCAGTTACGGAACTGTTTTATATATATATATAGATTAAAGAATAATACCCATCCCTAAACTAACCTGTGCAAGAGGGACCAAGGAAGACGACAGTACATATTGAAATTCGTCAAAAATCGATTTTTTGTTTGTCATATTATTTGAGACCCGGATTTATTCTGAAGAATTTGGTGGCACAGTTTTTGTGATAAAACAATTACATCATAAGATATCAAAGTAATTGTGACTATCCAAATAGTGATTTTTATACAAAACTTAAAATTTAAATACATTTATCTCAAAATAGGATTTTCTAACTGCGCGCGCATGTTATTTCGAAAACTATTTGAGATAAAGGCTTGACATTTTCTACACACGTTGATGTTGACTTTCTTATTAAAATGACCTAAAAGCGTAATTTTCTTATGTAATAAAATTTTTACAAAAGGTTTTTATGAGAAAATTTTTGGGATATTTAAAAAAAATTAATTGTTAATTATGAATATTGAAAATGAAGGTAATTAGAAGATTCCACGTCAATATATTAAGCCAAATTTTCTTTTTTTAATTAAAGTGTGTTTAATGTTAATCAATTAAAATTAACATCAGTTATGCGTGCAGTGACACATAGTAATTATGAAAATAGGAAAACGACACGTTACTTAATTAAGATTTACTAATTAATTTAAATAATTTTAATAAATATGATTTTTTTGCAACAAGTTATGCTTGATCTAACAGTCCAAAAATTTTCATTCAATTTGCTTCACTAGTTAATTTGTTAAAAATTATGAAAACGTCGTCAATTTCCTATCATTTTTCACAAATCCAAGGTGTACTGTTTTGTTAACATCGAATTTTAATCTTCTTTAAATGATTACTAACTACACTAATAAGGTCACAGACATTTCTTATAACTAATCTATTTTTATAGAGTTTATTTCACCCCACAAAGAAATTTATAAAAAAAGGATCCTTGGCTCTCCTGAACGCTCACTGTTTTTGTAAGTATACTAAACAAGTTTTGATTCAAATTATAAAGTTACAGATATTAAACAACAGAACTATTCGAAAAAAATGACGGGTTGTATAACCTTAAAAAATAAACATTCTCTCTTTGACCTCGCTAATGAAACGAAAAAAAATTATCATAAAAAGGTTACTGCGAACAATTTAATTTGTAAAATTGTTAAACTTTTTCATCAACTCTTTATTAATAACAACAAAATAAGCAAACATTACCTTTTCTTCCCTGTCAGATTTTTCTATTTCCATTTTTTGGAACATTGGGTGCTCTTTACAAAAATTAAAAAAATATTTAATTACGCCTCGAAGTCAGCATCCCGTACGAAACAACACAAATCACAGAGACGTACGAAAACAACATCCGTGCTCTGCTATGTAAATCATTACATCACAACAAAAGGGGAGGAGTGAAAAAAATCCTTCACGTTTATCGTGATAAATTGGAGAGTGAATCTCCATAAAGTGTTGTGATATGCTTTGTCATGCGAGATATATTTTAAACAAAGACGCAGTAGTGAATAATTACCATACAAAAGGCGTTATCAATGAGAGTAAGAAGTTGAAACTAAAGTTCTGCTGATACTGAAAAAAAGGTTTTTGTAATTTTGTAAAATTGATTTTTAATGTTTCAAACAGAACAACAACACGATAAACCGCTATTAAGCTTGAAGTAAGAAAACAAATTGGAAATGAACGAATTTTTTTTTAGTTTATGATAATACTATTAAATAGTTTTGTTTACAGAGATATCAATGTATTTGGGGGGAGCCTGTCACATTTAATAATTCATATTTATTTAAGTATTAGTTTCCAAATTTTATTTTAGGGTCTGAAAACCGTTACAATTAAGATGAGAAATTGTAAAATTATTTTAAACATTTCGAAAACTTGGTACATCAAAATAAATTCAAGATACATGCATGGTAGTAAATATAGCTCTTATGTAAAGCGTAATTATTTTTCTAAATGATGGTGTTCTGATTCCTTTTGGAAGAATAATATTTAACAGCTGGATTGTAAGAAGGAAAGTAAACTTATGCATTCTTTCGAAATATTCCAAAATGAATGTTAAACATAAAGCACAAATCTTATTCTTAAGATTATACAAATAAGCTGGTAAACTAGGAAAAAAATTCATTTTATTCTTGTTAGGCAAAGAACAAAATTCTACGGTTCAGCTTTTCACGAATCTCTAACTAGTGAACTCACAATTTTGTAGGACCCGAACGTTATCTCATAAAATTAATGTCCATTTCAATTCTGATTCTGAGAACTAAAAATGTCCATTCTGTTTTTTCTTTTCAGAACTACATTTCTCATTTTTTTTCTTAATTTTTCTTTCTTTGGTTGTTAAGGTGTCTCTAGAGGGGAGGGTATTGGTCTTGAAATCCGCAAAAGTCAGTCGCATATAATTGGCTACTTGCAGTTTAATAGGTGGAAAGAATCAAGATTTGTTCGAGAGATATATCATCTCCATCACTAGTTGGAGACAAGTACCCTGGGATTGTACACTTTGTTGTACTGGTGTCCTTTTGTGTACTGTTTGTTTTTTCATTATAGGAATCTTTGGCTTCCAGGCAATGTCGCATCAGAAGAAACAAATTTGCTTTTGTGAAAATTAAGAGGATTCTAATGGCCGTCAATGCACAAGTCCTCACCACGAGATGGAGATAAGAGTTCGTGTTTGCCGGAAAATTCCTGGTCCAGAATTTTTAAAGCCCGAGAATCGACTGCTACTATTCATGATAGAGATAGTGGAGTTGCCCTTTCCGAAATGTATTTTCATATTGCAAAGTAATAAGAGGTGGAAAAGGCGCTAGATGGTTGGCCCAAGAAAAGGCATGGCAAAAATATGTTCATATTCTACACAAAAATATGTGATTTTTTTAGCCTATTGAAAATATAAGTCGTAGACAATTGCATCTCTTAAATTTTTTCCGCTGTTCCATTTATGAGCTTTCAATTTCCTGAACATTTTTTGTGGTCCGGCTGGTGTTCTTACAATTGAGAATGAATACTGTACTATGTTTACAAACTATAATTTGATAAACATTCCTACATAATATTTTGATAGTGTTGGGAATGCTTTACAATGGTGAAAAATTAAAAATTTATTTCCATTCTAAAAAAAAAAATGTGAAAAAAAATTCTGATTCTTTAACGACGAATATCAGGAGGGGATTAAAATATTTAAATTATCTATCTATCTGAAATAAAACTTTCATTTTCAATGTTGTAACTGGCTTGAAAATGGATTCAAGCTCTTTGGGAGTGACCCAGGGGCGACGGGTCTGACTGTAAATAAAATTATCGACAGATGTGTTTGCAAAACTAATCTATGTTGTTGTTGCTCCTAATGTCCCCTGGCTGGAAATTTCAGACCAGGTCCATATACGCTTGGGGTTTATGTGTGCGGCTCCAGTTTATATAGCACCGCAATGGGCAGAGTCCGACTTAGGTAGTTGCCACCCCAATTTTAAAGGAGCGACCCCAGGGGTGACATTTGGGGGATTGCACCCTCTACCATTCTCTCTGATCTAATAGAGGGACTTTCAGGCCTATGGATTTAACGTGCCCATATCCGGCCTAGACACGGAGACATTTAATGGCACGTGTCTCGGGATTCGATCCGAGCACCCACAGCACCGAAAGCCAGCGCATTACCGCAAGATTACCTCGAGCTCTAAAGCTTAGCTCTAGATTCTCTGAACTCTTGTATTCTAAGAAATTCAATACTTCCTTTCTGTAACTTGATAATTATAATCAAAGCTTATAATAAAAAATTTACTATTACCTTCTTAACGTGAAAATGTAAGATTAGATTTTGTATATGAATATATTTGAAAAGTTTATCCCATTTTGTATTTAAAATTTTTTTGAAGCGTGTTTGTTCTCTTTTGAAACTATTGCCAGCATAGAAAAACAATTCATGTTATTCTGTTTTCCGATGGAAGGATACAAGTGGTTACATTCTTCTGAGTGGTTGAAGTTTTCAAAAATTAATTGGCAAAAGCACTCATGTCTAGCACAACTAGTGTGCCGAGTTGCCTAACGTAAAACAGATAAAGGTTTTCGGATAAGGAATGAAATGTTTTAAATTCTACTTTTAAACTATCTAAGAACAGAAAGTATTTAACAATACGCAATAGGAACTTAAAAAGAAAAACTAGGTGGAGCTTAATCAAAATTCAGATTAGCATAAAATTTATAGTTAACTACAATTAATATTTTAGAAGACAAATTTCAAATTTTGTAAGTGGAATCTGTACGAAAATGACGAAGAACTCTCATGATTGTTGAGACATTTATTTCAGATTTAAAATTTTTCTTAGTATTTAAGACCAAATTATTAACAGTCTGGTTAATATTTATTTTCCAGAAGTAGGAATAAAAAAGGCATCTTTTCGGGTTTAGTTAACAGTTCGTAAAGACTTAGTATGTCTGATTTTTCAACAGGAAGTTCTGGCTTCGAGCCCAAACTCTGAAGAACTTTAAGGTGTAGAAAAATATGATGGCAATTCACCCAATTCTTTACGTCATGCTAATGTTTTGTATGTATAGTCTTTGATGTAAAATTTTATCCCTTGCAGTTTCATGCGTGGTTCTTAAAGTTTAAAAAAATCCAGGAAAAGGGAATTTTTACAATGGGGAAATTCTATTCATTTTCACTGTTTAGTTATGATGAAGTTGTTTTTTATAAAGAAAAATATTATTCCCATGTGCTGAAAGTTTTGTTTAGCTTTATATACTTTGACTAGTCTTTAGGTTAATATAAGACTCCTGTTTCAAGTTTAGATGTTAGACTGCAGTACGAAGAGAAATTAGATTTTCCCAGCTATTTTCATTTGGTAATTCATTTTGGCTATTTCATTGTGTTTCATAATGTATAATGTTATTTTATGCACATGCGTGCAGAAGTTTCGTGTAGACTTTTATATCTTGATTAGTTTAATTAAATTAGGTTAATATAAGACTATTTTTATAAATTCGATAAATCGACCGTTATTCGACCTTTTTTTACGCTTTTTAATTGGAAAAATCTGCTCATAAAGCACAGCACTATTCCCTACACATACGTGCAGAAATTTTGTATAGCTTTGCCTGCCTTGACTACTTTGATTGAATTAGATTAATATGGATTTTCTGATATAAGGTTGGCAATTCTAATATTTAACTACTTGGATTTGATAAAAACGTGTTTTATATAATATGGTGTTATTTGACGTACTTCAGAGAAGTTTTGCACAGATTTACGTACCTTCACAGGTTTAATTTATTTAGATAAATACGAGTTGGTACCTGTCAAAACATGAAGTATGGATAGTAAATAAATGTTCTAATACACAAACTATACTCAACATATCATTTCCAAATGTTGAAAATCATAATATTAAGAACAGAGAAATACACTTTAAAAAATTACTATTAAAACAAATAGAAAAGAAATCTGGGTACTCAACAGCGAAGTAAACAATTTACGTCAGGTTTAATTCTATATCTGCCAAACATAATTAAAAATAAAAATGGCAAGAGGGGGAGCAAGAGAGATTACTCGGAATAAACATATTAACGTGTTTATGCGGCCTCGTGCTTAGTATCTAAAGCCAGATTTAAAAATGTCATTGAGAATGCGCAGAAAGCAAATTTTAATTGTAAATTATTGCTAATTAATAGGAATTGCGGTTACAAAAACCAAACTTGACAAATCTATAGGTTAAAATCTTTCGTCTAAGACCAAAATGAAGTATAATGATGCAGTAGTTTTCTCTCACGGACTGCCCAAAGAATCGGCTTAGCAACTTAAATATGTTTATATAATGAGACTCAATTGAAAATTAGAAATTTATATATTTTAGCGTTATATAATTGAAAATATTTTGCCAAAAACATTTACTGCTTTAATCTAGAGGTACTAAAACTAAAAGTTTTCATTAGTTTTCTCCAAACGTTACTCAAGAAGCACGTGTGAATAATGTTAATATCCCAAAAGATTGGGTGAATTGATAAAATGTTAGCAGGAAAAGCGGAATGTCATAGGCGTTTTATCTGTAATATAATTTGCAATTCGTGATACGGCAAAAGAACTGTTGTACAACTCGTTAGTTAAACCTAGGCATATCACAAATGGCGTTTTAATTCGATTACCTTTACTGCCGCCGCTACGGGAGATTTTACGATATCAGGTTCACTAATGCGGTAACTGATACAAAAGAAAAACAAATTCGCAAACTAGTTAATTACGTTTTAGTTAACGTTTATATCCGTAAATATAAATAGTAAAGCACATATTAGTTGTGTAACATACTATTCTAATTAGAATGTGGAAATTACTCTCTTTAACACGTTTTGTTTAAGTGAGATTAATGAGCTAAATATTAGTCAGGAACTTGTTCTCAGGATTTTGAAGAACATTGCTCTTAAGGCTGATGTATACTAACCCTATTGGATTCGCTCACCTCAATGTTAACCCATGGAGAAAATTTGTCTCACAATAGACACAATTAAAACACAATAGACCAGATTTTTCCTCCGAATAGTTTAAATTTTAAAATATTATTTGCATTTTTTTATCACAAAAAAATGCCCAAACTCTACTAACCATTTTGGATTAGCTCACCTCAACTTGAATCTATCGAAAAAATTTGTCTACTAATTTCAATAACATAAATGCTGATAACACTGATCTGCATTTTTTCAACTTTTTTTAGGTTGTTTTGAAATGAATATGTGTATCTGAATGGATATTTTGCGCAGATTCCGAAAATGACCTTCAAAATTCCGTATCACGTCAAGTTTTGTCATAAAGGATGGAAATGTGAAAATTAAAAGGTGTCATTAAAAAGTTATTTTTTAATGACATTGCTATATGGCAACATTTGTAACTTGTGAAAATGCTCTATGGAGGGGCAGAATGATTGTTTAAGGAACAGATAAACATCAATACATATTAAAAAGCAAACATTCCTAACATTTACCACTGGGCTCTCCTTCAAACTTCCTTTTTTTGCATTGTCTTCGGTGTGCATCCGTACAGTCTCTGTTCAACATCCAACGATAGTCGGCCATCATATATACAGTCCACTTTCCTTGGTATCTCTTTTCCATCACTTTAATATCCTGATGGAAGCGCTCGCCGTGTTCTTTTGAAAAATCACTAAGATTGTTAGGAAAGTAATTGAGATGAGCATGAAGAATGTGAACTTTGACGCTCATTTTGCAACCACGCAGTTTATAAGATTTCAGCAACTCCTCAACTAAAGTAGTGTAATTTGAAGCCTTCGTGTTCCCCAAAAAGTTGTGTACCACATTTCTGAATGCAGTCCATGTTCGCAATTCGCACTCGCACATGATTTTCTCGAATTTGTTGTCTGCCATTAATTTTCGTATTTGAGGGCCTACAAAGAAGCCAGCTTTAATTTTTTCAGTCGTGATTGATGCAAACTTACCACACAGATACTGAAAGCATTTACTGTCCCTGCTTAAATCTGTCACGAATTGCTTCATTTAGCCAAGTTTGATGTGTAAAGGTGGTAACAGTATTTTCGAGGGATCAACCAGTGGAACTAAAACAATGTTTTTTTCGCCAGGTGTGAATGTACTTCTGACTGGCCACTGCTGCCGAACCCAATGTTCTGTCCTTGACCTGGAGTCCCATTCATACAAAAAGCAGGGGAATTTTGTGTAGCCTCTTTGTTGGCCGAGCAATATTCCAATCACCTTGAAATCCCTGCTCAAAGACCATTTATGAAATTTGTACTACACACTTTCCAGCAGTAATTTAAGGTTCTTGTATGTCTCTTTCAAAGTCACAGAATGTGCTACTGGAATGGATGGATGGATGTTAGTATTGTGTAATAAAACACCTTTTAAACTGGATTTACTGGCATCTATGAACAACCTCCACTGTCCTGGATTGTAATTGATGTCGAAGTATTTCATGACTGCCGGAATGTCTCGGCAATATACCAAACCACCTTCCTCAGCAAAAAACGGAACCAATTCTGCTTCTCGGTGTCTGTACCAGGAGAATATCGCATTAGGGCACAGTAAATTATTTTCATGAAGTCTTGATCCTAAAAGCTCTGCTGCGTCTTTGGGTAAATTCAGATCGCGAACCAAATCATTCAGTTCATGCAGTGTAAATGGCACTGGGGTTTCACCCTCCATGATGCCCAGTTTGTACATCTCCTCACTTGTAACATCGTCTGAATCGGTGTCTGTTGGGCGCTTGATATTGGACGGGGATGGCACAGGGATGGATTCACTATGGGGCCCTGGTCTTATGGCAGATGGGATATTGCGATACACAATGTTATGCTTACTGGTTCATGTATGGACCCCGATATTCACTGTGCAGAAGTAGCAGTCGCCCCTATGATTTTTTAGTGTACCACGTACCACGTGTACACTATACCAGTGTACCATGATCTACCTCGAATGACGCCACATGTGACCAATATCAAGAAGGGAGCGCTGGTGTGAGGTATGAGTCATACTGCCGTGCCAAGACAAATTCTCTCATGTTTCGCCTTTGTGAGTGGCGCAAATCGTGACGTCATACAGATGAAACAGTTGCATTTCCATTATCAGCTAGATAATGAGGTTTATCTATTCCTTAATCAATCATTCCGCCCCACCAGAGAACATTTTCACGCGTTACGAATGTTGCCCTATAACAATGTCATTACAAACTACCTTTTTTTTTATTTTCATATTTCCGTTACTTGTGAAAAAACGTGACGTGATATGGAATTTTGAAAGTCATTTTCGGAATCTGCACAAAAAATCCATTCAGATACACCTATTCATTTCAAAATGACAAAACCTTGCATATTAGTATAATCCACTAAATGTGGTATTTTCAGATAGCATGAACTTTTTGTCTTTGAACTTTTTGTCTTTGACGATGTAAACAAAGAGTGATTCTTTCACAGCGTGATTCTCACTAAAAAAATGAATCACTGAAAATGAAATGTGCCACCGTGTCAAATTTTTTATTCTTTTCCTTTAATTTTTTATACTTTTAATTCAAACTTTTTAATCATAAATAGATCATTTGAAGATGTACTGATTTTTTGGAGATTTTTTACCAATTAAAAGTGAAAAAAAATTTAAATCCAAGTAAAATGTGATTTTGAGTGTCAAGTGATTCGATTTGGGTGTTCGATTAATGCTGTCTACTTGTGGATATTTTCAAACATGTGCTAATTTCTTTTCTTGAGCTTTCTTTTCTTGAGCTTATTTGAGCTTTTGGTTCTATTTTTAATATTTTCAAACATGTGCATTCGGAAAATATTTCTTTTCTTGAATTTCGCCATTTTATTTACTTTATTTTGAAATAACTTTTTTATTTCAGCATTGGGTTTGTAGCAGTCTTATTTTTAAACTAATTTTAGCTGTTGATTTAATGATTTTCATTGCTTACTACGATTTTAAATACTTTTTTTGGTTCTATTTTTAATATTTTATTATTTGTATTGCTTCTCGATGATATCTTTTTCTTAATTGACATATTTTGAGAACATAGCATTTTTTAAACTAGCTGCTGGGCGACCAGCATGGTCGCTTTTAGTTTTATATTTTCTTTTGCAAAACAACTCAACTGAAAGTAACCTATGTAAGGAATGTTATCATTACCTGTAATCATAAATATACGTTGTTAAGGGGTAGTGGTAGCTCAGCCAAAAAAATTATAATCATTGCTAAATTCACTATAACGCTGATTCTAAAAAATCAGGATTAAAAGATGTGAATTTCCATTACTTCAGAACATAGTTAAAGATAAGATTGAGAAACCCAACACCAATGATTTTAAAAATTACATCCCTCTCTGTATGTACAATTTTCAGAATTAAGATATCTACACTTTATCAATATATCAAATAAGAAATTGTTGGGGAAAATTTTTTTCACTTAAAAAATGGAGTAAAAATTTAGCAAGTACTAACATATAGTGTGAATTACATTTGGGAAAATATCTTCACCTTTAAAATGGAGTAAAAATTCAGCAACTACTAAAATATAGTGTGGATTACAACTATGATATTAATAAAACTTCTTGATATACACAGTTGAGTATTTCAAAAGTAGGAGATACTACAGTGACAGAATCAAAAGAACGGACTCTAGATAAACCTACATACAAGTGTCCATGACTAAACACTGGATTTGATAGGTCTAAACATATTTTGTTAAAAGATCAGCGGTTGTAACATATGCCGCCACTATACCCACGCGGTTTTAAATTGCGGACAGCCGCTAATGTTTACATCCGGTAGTTGCAGCCGTTGCCATTCGGAGTGTAGAAATATCGTCGATTTTTGTGCCGCATACCTACGCGTTTTATATATATAGATTAAGATAGAGATATAAAAAATTATAAATATTATAATTTTCATATTATTGATGTGTATAACATTTCACATGCTTTTTTTTATACTGTGTTTAATTTTTCATGCAGAGTTCACAAGGCCAAAAGACACTTTGATATTTTCCAATGATGAAAGACTAAATCTAGCTGAATTCTGAAGACTCTAATTATAAATTTATATTTTTTATATTGGTTTTCTTTTTATTCATGCGTATGTAATTTCACATGCTTTTTTTTCTATGTTATTTATACTGTGTTTAGTTTTTAAATTGATTTTGGTTAACAATTATTCCACAATTTGACATTTTTACTTTACAGCTTTTAGTGGTACAGTTTGCAAAATGTTTTTGTGTATTACTGCCGAAAGAAATTGTTTTAAAGTTTTTTATGAATCTTAATGTAAATTGATAAGTAATTAACTGGTATTAACTATTAGTAATACACTTTTAAAATTCATTAATTAACTTTTTCATTAAATTTTAGTTTAAAATTTAATAATTAGTATTAACTTTATAAAGTTTATTAGTTTACCTAAATAAAGTATTTGTTTAAATGTTTTTGTGCGGGTTTGTCATTATTTATCGTGTTTATGACCTCAACATCCAATAAAATAGATGTGCTCCCCTGTTTTTCATTGCTTTCTACGATTTTAAATATTTTTTGGGGTTCAAATTTACAATTTTTCATGTTTACATATCGGTAGACACTGTGTGTGATAAAGATCAAGCAGTAAACTACCCAACTGAGTTTTTAAACTCATTGGAGTTATCTGGAGTACCTTCACACATTCTGGAGCTGAAAATTGGTGCACCTATAATGCTTCTAAGAAATCTTAATCCACCTATACTGTGCAATGGAACAAGTCTTACTGTGAAGAATTTAATGCCAAATGTTATTCAAGCCACCATCATGACTGGACAAGGTGCGGGACAAGAAGTATTAATTCCAAGAATCCCGATAATCCCATCTGACCATCCGTTTAATTTTAAACGTCTTCAGTATCCTGTACGCATCAGTTTTGTGATGACCTTCAACAAGGCACAAGGCCAAACTCTACAAGTTGTAGGACTTCTAAATCCATGTTTCTCCCATGGTCAGTTGTTTGTAGGTTGTTCCAGGGTTGGCAAAAAAGAAAATTTATACATTCTTGACTCCGAATCGGAAAACATTTAATGTTGTTTATCCAGAGGCCCTCTTAGACTTTTGAAAGACACAAATAAGAGGAGTATTTCAGTTATGGATATTTTTATTATGGAGATATTTATTGCTACAGAATCTTGCATTTATGTTGCGGGGAGCCCTTAATTGCAGATTTCTATTAATTTTTTCGTTTGCCAGTGTCTTCTACATATATTTTCATTTTTTCCCCTCCAGAATCTTGCATTTATGGTGCGTGGAGCCCTTAATTGCATGTTTCTATTAACGTTTTCGTTTGTCAGTGCCTTCTACCTATACTTTAAATTTTTTTTCTACCGAATCTTGCATTTATGGTGCGTGAAACCCTTAATTGCAGATTTCTATTAATTTTTAGTTTGTCAGTGCCTTCTACCTATACTTTAATACTTTGATTTTTTTTGCTACAGAATACTTGCATTTATGGAGATATTTTTTATGGAGACATTTATTATGAAGATATTAATTATGGAGATAATTATTACTACAGAATCTTGCATTTATGTTGCGGGAGCCCTTAATTGCAGATTTCTATTAATTTTTTCGTTTGTTAGTGCTTTCTATATATACTTTCACTTTTTTTCCTACAGAATCTTGCATTTATGGTGCATGGAGCCCTTAATTGCAGATTTCTATTAATTTTTTTGGTTGTCAGTGCCTTCTACATATATTTTCACTTTTTTTCCTACAGAATCTTGCATTTATGATGCGTGGAGCCCTCAATTGCAGATTCCTATTAATTTTTTCGTTTCTCAGGGCCTTTTTCTTATATTTTAATATACTTTAATTATGGAGATAATTATTACTACAGAATCTTGCATTTATGGTGCATGGAGCCCTTAATTGCAGATTTCTATTAAATTTTTTGGTTGTCAGTGCCTTCTACATATATTTCCACTTTTTTCCCTATAGAATCTTGCATTTATGATGCGTGGAGCCCTTAATTGCAGATTCCTATTAATTTTTTCGTTTCTCAGGGCCTTTTACCTATATTTTAATATACTTTAATTATGTTGTTGAATTATTTACATTTTACTTAAATTCAGTTCAAGTGATATTTGTTTAATTTTTATTTATACTATGTTTAGTTTTTAAATTTATTTTTGTTAACAAAATTGAGATTTTTACTTTTCAGCTTTTAGTGGTCAAATGATGAAAGGCTGATGCGACCTAAATTCTGAGATGTATATAAAATTTCCCATGCTTTATTTATGTAGATGTTATTTATACTGTGTTTAGTTTTTAAATTGATTTTGGTTAACAATTGTTCCACAATTTTACATTTTTACTTTACAGCTATTAGTGGTACAGTTTGCAAGATTGTGCATTACTGCCGAAAGAAATTGTTTTAAAGCTTTTCATGAATCTTAATGTAAATTGATAAATAATTAACTGGTATTAACTATTAGTAATACACTTTTAAAATTCAATAGTTAACTTTTTAATTAAATTTTAGTTTAAAATTCAATAATTAACTTAATTTTAACTTTATAAAGTTTATTAGTTTACCTAAATAAAGTTTTTTGTTTAAATGTTTTTTGAGCTGGTTTGTCATTATTTATCGTGTTTATGACCTGAATATCCAATAAAATGGATGTGCTCCCCTGCAAAATTAAAAATTTAAATTCATTAATTTCTTGAAAAACAAGATTTTTAATGCCCATTTGTTTTAATAAACTATAATTATAAAAAATATTTAAATTTTATTTTGCTCGAGTCTGAAGAGTTTAATGCTGTACAGTTAGAATTCAATTCCAGACTGGCATATGAAAATATCTTTTTGTAATGCAGGTATGTTCATATCATACCAGGTGGTGGTGGGTGTTAATACGAATAACACATTTTTCTTTATGTGGTGTGGGGTGAGACTGCAAAGTGATAGTGCCTCTTATAAAAACTCACTCACTCAATTCAAAGCCGTCTGTCTCGTGGACGGATGGCCTGAGCGTAGCTGGCTAAAGCCCGACCATAGCCGGGCGAAGCACGGCTAGTATATATATATATATATATATAAACACACATATATATACATATATATACATACATATATACACTCTGTATGAAGAGATAAGCAAATGATTACAAATTCAAAATAACAGACCGTTTTATTAAGAAAATATGGCATGAAAAAGGTTACAAATCAGTAAGTAGTAAATCCACTTCTGGCAGTTATAAAAGCCGAAACGCGGCTTGGCATCGAATGAATGAGATCACCTATGACCTCCTGCGGAAGATCATGCCATAATCTTTGCAACTGGGCAGTTAATTCACCAGTATTCCTTGACGGCTGCAGTTGCCTTCCAAGCACGACCCAGACGTGCTCTATTGGAGAAAGGTCTGGTGAGCTGGCAGGCTATGGGAGTACGTCATATCCTTGAATACATTGTTGAGAGAGTCGCGCAGTATGTGGACGAGCGTTGTCTTGCTGATAAATGGCACCTAGGTGACTTCATAGTATAAGCAGTACAATTGGCGTAAAAATGTCGTCCACGTAACTGCGTGCCGTCAAAGTGCGTTGAAGGACGACTAGAGGTGATCGTGTGTCCCAACAAATCGCTCCCCACACTGTCACGCCTTGTGTAATCTCAGTATGCCTTTCGACAACAAATTCCGGATCGAACCGGTGGCCTGGCCGCCTCCACACGCGTATGTGCTGGTCATCAGCATTGAGACTGAATCGAGATTCATCGCTGTAGATCACACGCCTCCAGTCGGTCACACTCCAGCATGCCCGAGGTCGGCAAAAATCCAATCGACTGCCTATGATGTGGGGTCAGTGGTAGGCGTCTTAATGGACGTCGGCTCCTTATATCTGCGTCGGCCAGTCGTCTCCGAATGGTTTCCTTTGATATCACCGGATGTCTGGAAGGTGGTAAATGGCATCGAACCGATTCTAGCGACATTGTTGGTGTGGACGTGGCCGCTCTATTGATTGCGCGATCCTCACTCGAATTTTTGTTCCTGGGACGCCCTGACCCTCCGCGGCGGTAGATTATCCCTTCCTTGATCCATTGTTGCCAAAACCGAGCAACTACCATATCACTCCGACTGAGGTGGCGGCCGATACGCCTGTTCGACCAACCTGCTTCTCTGAGGCCTACTATAAGCCCCCTCTCAAAGTCTGACAATTGTTCGTACTGTCGCCGGTTACGTCTTAGAGGCATCTCTAGACGTAATACCGACACAATACCGTCCATCCAAGTCGACAGATTTGTTTGACGGTATGGCACGAGAAATCATGCTTTTAAATTCTCCCAGCTGCGCATCTCATATGCGCATAGCACGCTTACCCTTGTTTCACTGGCGTCGAAATTTTAATCATTTGCATATCTCTTACCAGATTACATTCCTGCCAAATTTCGTTATAGTAGCTTTATTTCTTCTGGGTGCATATATTTTTTTGTGACAGAATGTATTTAAATTCACACACACACACACATATATATCTATATATATATATTCACACACACACACACACACACATATTTATATATATGGACGGACATACATATTTATATGAACACACATATTTATATATTTATATATATGGCCGGACGATAGCCGAAGGTCTAGGGCCCTGGGATTGGGTATCTTGGTCTGTGGGTTCCGAGTCCCACGATTGTCATGGATATTGTAGCCTTACGGAATCGGCTTTAAACTGTTGGTCCCGGTATAATTAGCCCTCGTGTAGAAAAAAAAGAATTCAGGTAGTCTCTTCATACGAAACTACCACGGGTTTTTAACGTAGGATTACTTATCGTTGCTTACCTCTTTTGTATGTATATATGTATGTATGTATGTGTTATGTATATATGAGGCGGTGAAAGGCAAAGTTGTGTAAGTCACATTTTCAACTTTTTTTATTTGAGGGCATAAATGTAATCTCTACGTTCAATTTATAGTGGAATTGCAAATAATTATTATTTGCAATATTATTATAATTATTACGAATTATAATTTGTTCAATTTATAGTGGAATTTTTTGTATTTTTTGCAGTAAAACGCTTTGGACTTACAGCACTTGACTTACTGACTTACACCACTTTGCCTTTCACCGCCTCATATGTATCTATAGATATGTACGTATGTATATATATACCTATATGCATGTCAGAATTTTGACACATTTTGGTGCTTTTCTGTTTAACTGTTTACCACTTGCCCAAGTGATACAGACTGGGTTTAGCCCGCTGCCAATATTATAACCCGCGACGACGGACGGATTTAGAGTCTGATATTTTGCTTTCCGGAGGACCGTTATGGAGGAACGTAATCCTACGTTAAAAGACTGTAGCGCTCTAAATGTTTCCACTCATTATGGATATCTTTTCACTATGTTTTCTAATGGGCATTTTCGTTCTTTACAGCAATCCAGTACCACTGTAACGTACGTATCTTGAGAGTGGTAATCACCTTTAGAACTGCCATTTATTAATACGAGCTCTGAACTTAAACTAACAGTGATTCGCGGTACAAGAACGGACTACGGAAAAGTCATTTTGCGAACCGCATATATTGCATAAGGTAAAATGATGCTCCCTTAAGTTAGTTAATTTAATTTAATAATCAAGTTAAGTAATTAAGTTAATTAGCACAATTAATTAAATTTAATTATTTCAACTCACTTAAGTTAATTTAATTTAAGCTGGAGATATTTCTTGGCACCAAAACAAAGATGAATTAATAAAGTAACTATACGCAATTTTTTCAATGCTGTCAGCCTATAAATATAGCGAATTCTGTTCTAGGTAATATGGCGACAAATACATATGAATACGCTGCTAATTATATTAGTTATTGGGAAATTATTCTTGCGCATCAGCAGAACAACAAGAATACGCTCTATAAAAGTGGAAGAAAAACTATACAAAATTTATATCTCTTTATCGAGTTTTAACCTCCTTCGCCTGGGATAAGGATTCATAAAGGACTCTAAGAATTCATAAGGATTCATAAAGGACTTCGATAAAAAAATTCGATAAAAAAACTATCGATATTGCATCGATAAAAAATTAAAAATGCTCACCTCATATGCAAAGCAATTCATATTTCAAGTAAACTAAAAGCATAAGTTGCAGTAGACTCTCTGAACGTGTTAATCAAAACCATTTGCAGTACGGCTAGACAGTCATATTTACATAAACAGCATTTTTTGGCTGATAAAAAGAGAATGACAATGTGCATAAAAATGTTACGACACACGAAGGTTGTTTTATCAGGAGTAATATTTCCGTTATTACTCATTTATTTTTTGTTTACGAATAAGGAAATAGCGCTATTTTTTTTTGTTTGAGCAGTATTTTCTCTTTCCGCGACGTTTAATTGTTAAAGCACATGTCGTGCTCTTTATGAATATAACTTTCACAATCCCAGCATAATTATTTGATAGAAGTCTATAGGTGTCTCTTGGGGATTTTATGATAAGAAAAGTTAAGTATTTTATAAACTGTGAAGCAAAGTAATTTACCACCTGCAAACGAATTTGAGTTCAAACCCGATAATTATAGAAGTCACTTTACTTGAAAACAGTGTTGCATTGACCTTTTGAGAATTTAAATACTAGACGTTAAGTTTGGTGAGGGAATATTACACACAACCCTCAAATAGAACAGCAAAATGTCAGTACTAGGGTTTTATGAAAAAAAAATTATAATGTTACAGACTTTTCTTCTTTACTTTCTCCCATCGATAGTATTTTCCTTTATTTTAAAATAGAACCGGTTGTCCGGTATTCCAACCCAGGGCCATCTGGTTTTGAGAGAGACATGCTGGCCATGACATTGCTGAACCATGTTATGATATTTTCGCCTAACCTCCTAAATATCATCCGAATGCTTTCAGAATTTCACTGAGATCCAAGTCAGTCTAATTTTAAAAATTTAAATTTCAGAAATCTGCTCAATTGTCAAGAAATAAAATCGCAATTAATTTTAGTTTTATTTTCCAAAATAACTTTTATATTCTGCGAGTGTGTTATTTCAAAATTTATAAAATACACATGCACGGTTTACATGAGCACAACGGCATGCAAAATTACACGAATTTCAATCCCTTTATGAAAAGTACTTATAGAATATTGCTATATATAACATTATAATGACTTCTACGTGTTGCATTTGTTCTTAGAGTGGATTACAGCATGCTGTGAATGAGAAAATACATAAGAAAGTGCAAACTCTATTTTAATCTTCAAGTTAATTGCGCAATAAAAAGATAATCCCCAAGTAAGAAGCTTTATTGACTTGAGAAATTTTCACTTTCATTTTGATTAAGGATCACTGAACTTATAAAAATTATGACCTCTATACAATAGTTAATCTTTTATAGAGCACCCAACCCTCCATTATTATGAAATCTGAAGAACTTAAATATATTTCTATATTTTAATTCATTTATATTTTATTTAATAATGCTGATTTGGGATAAGGAAAAAACACTACGAATATTAAACTTACTTGTGGAACACAATAAATTAGTAAATAACAGCTTCTTAAAATACACACGTTCTACTCTGAATTTTAAGAGGCAGTTATTTATGAATTTGTATTAAAGTGTCTGTAAAATAGTAGCATAGAATTTCAAAAGTTATCTGTGCTGGGGAAATATCTTTTACAAAAATATTTCTAAGATGTGATGAATCGTATTCTTTTCTAGAAAATAAGATTAAGGGATTGAAATAAAGTAAGGGGTGATGAAGTGAAACTTCAGCAGGAACTTCAGCAGTTCATATCATACCTTGAATATCCTTGAAACGTACCGAATTTCGTCAACAGTAGTAACTGTCCTACAAAGAACGTATGTCAAATGATTACGCATGATCTGAACTGAGCTTTGAAAATAAGGGGATCATCGAGGTACATCCATTAACATCTTCAAATCAGAGGTGAATGTGCCACTGATTACCTATGATCTGAACTGAACTTTGAAAGTAAAGGGACCATCGAGGTACATCCATTAACATCTTCAAATCAGAGGTGAATGTGCCACTGATTATCCATGATCTGAACTGAGCTTAGAAAGTAAAGGGACCATCGAGGTACATCCATTAACATCTTCAAATCAGAGGTGAATGTGCCACTGATTATCCATGATCTGAACTGAGCTTTGAAAGTAAAGGGACCATCGAGGTACATCCATTAACATCTTCAAATCAGAGGTGAATGTGCCACTGATTATCCATGATCTGAACTGAGCTTTGAAAGTAAAGGGAAGATCGAGGTACATCCATTAACATCTTCAAATCAGAGGTGAATTTGCCACTGATTATCCATGATCTGCAATGAGCTTTGAAAGTAAAGAGACCGCCGAGGTACATCCATTAACATCTTCAAATCAGAGGTGAATTTGCCACTGATTATCCATGATCTGCAATGAGCTTTGAAAGTAAAGAGACCGCCGAGGTACATCCATTAACATCTTCAAATCAGAGGTGAAAAGGACACTGTCATCAAGTAAAATGCATCCTAAAATTATTGGGGTTTGAAATTTATTGGAAGTGGCAGACAGATGGTAATTTATTTTGCTTTTTGATTTTAACTTTTAAACGTCCAACAGTTTCACTTAGAATCTGCCATTAGAAACTGATTCCACGGAAGAACCATTTACTGATGTTTCCAGAAAATAAGACTTTTCACAACGTTTTTAGTCCCAAAGTTTCTGATTCCGAAAAGTCTATCAGAATCAGAAACAACTGATAGAAAAGTCAGTTTACTTTAACCTGAAGCCAATAAAGAATCCATCAGTATACCTTAAAAGATGCTCTCCAGTTTTTCTAGCTCATTATTTCTCAGTTCTCTTTCTACATATCATTTTGGTCTCCTATTAATTTTAACATATCAGTCTATCTAACTAGTTATACGTATGATCTTTGGGTAAGAATAATATGATAGTTCTCAGTATTTTCCTCATCTTAACAGATATTATTACAGCTGCATTCTCATCTTAACTTTATTCCTAAAGTAAACCTTCCTTCGACTATAGGCCGTTTTCTCTTGAAGCTTTTTAATCATAATGGACACATAGACAATATTGTGACAACTTAATCAATAGATCTTTAACAGATATTTACCCCCAGACTATCCTTTTCACAAAACATCATCAGTACTTCTTAGACCAATAACAATATTCTAGAAGCTACCGATAGATAGAAATCGTTTTTTTTTAACTCCGTTGGTCAAAGTTTTTTCCATTCCTTTTCTATTTAATTCAGAGAAGAACCTCCACATATTCTGACTAACAAAATAAATCTTTACCTTGTATGTTCTAATTCAGTGATTCCCATTGGGTGTGCCGCGAGATTTTTCGGGCGACAAACAAAAAAATATTAGTAAAATCTATATATTTAAGTTGCAAAGCCGATTCTTTGGGCAGTCCATGAGAGAAAACTGCTGCATCAATTTACTACCTTTTTGTCGCAAACGAAAGATTTTAATCTATAGATGAGTCAAATTTATAGTTTTTGTAACCACAATTGCTATTAATTAGTGATAATTTACAGTTAAAAATTACTTTCTGCGCATGCTCAGTGACACGTTTGAATTTGGCTTTAGATACTTACTAAGCACTAGGCCGCATAAACACATTAAATTGTTTCTGCGCATGCTCTGTGACATATTTTAATATGGCTTTTAATCTGGCTTTACTAAGCACGAGGCCGCATAAACACGTTAATTTGTTTATTTCGAGGAATCTCTCTAGCTCTCTCTCTGCCATTTTTATTTTTAATTATGTTTGTGAGATATAGAATTAAACCTGACGGAATTTTCTTTTATTTCGAGCTGTTGAGTAACCCCATTTCTTTTAATTGGGTTCAATAGTAATTTTTCAAAGTGTGTTTCTCTATTCTTAATATTACGATTTTTAACATTTGGCAATGATGTATTGAGTATAATTTGTGCATTAATACTTTTATTTACTATCCAGCGGTCATGTTTTTACGGATACCAACTAGTATATATTAAGTTGATATCAAATATTTGTTATCTGAGCACCAATCGAAAGTCTCACATTAATAAAACAAAACTATTCCTAGGATTTCCATTGTAGTCTATGTTTAATAATACACTGAATCTTACGGCTTCTTTTGATAATGTATTAATACATTCTATTCCGGTGTTTGTTACTTATATCCTTCAACCAGGGCCCGATTTAGAAAATTCTTGACTATAGGCACAACTCGGGATGGGCCCCCCCCTAACACTGATGTCGGCGTAAAATTTCCAAAATTGACACACAAAAAAAAAAATAATCATGAATCATTGTGAAAGTACCATTTTACCTAGAATTGACTATTTGAAGCACAGAAGCCTAGAACATTATCAGATAACAAAAGCAATACAACATATTAACTTTATCATTGAAATACCAGTACAATGCAACAAGAAAAACTTATTAATACCTTATATACACTATAACATACATATATTGAACTATACATGCAACCATACATATAATGAACCAATGAATCAAACAAATTTGAAAGGATATATAAAAAAGTTGCTATTAAAAAAGGTGAAATTAAAAAAAATTGAATTGGGAATTTTTTCTTTTTTTCCTTTTCAAATTAAAATTTTTTTGGGCCCCCAACATTCGAGGGCCCGTAGGCCCGGGCCTACTGGGCCTAATGGAAAATCAGGGCCTGCCTTCAACAAATAAATAACATCAGCGATGGAGTAATTGTCTATTTGAACTTAAATCTGACATGTTCCTGATATAGATTCCGCTTTGAATAAATATTTAAAATATTGAAATAACTAAAATTCCGAGAAGAGCGCCGAGGTTATAATCTCGTCCCCAGGGGTGCCGCAAATGTAAAAAGGCTGGGAATCCCTCCTCTAATTCTATGCACTAAACTTGCTCGAATATTATAATGCTAAAAATTCTAGTCTAGGAATTATAACATTCTTCAATGGAGATGCTTTGGATCTGACATGAACGAACCGACATGTAACTTCATCCAGATATTCCATCCCCGGAAATAAGAAACTTCCACAGGCATTTCCGAATTAATTAACTAGTTTATTATCAATTGCTGATAAATAATCGACAATTTAATTATAATAGATAGGAAATTTGTCTAAGATTTTACTTGATCCAGATAAATTATAACATTCATTATCATAGCAGGGATACTATCAATAAAAAATTTACGAGAAAGGTCCCGAGGGTGGATATTTATGGGAAAAAGAAAAATACTCGTAGAGTAAGAAAAATTCATTAAAAGGGCTCATGAAATTTCTAATTCGATCCGAGGGTTAGTTTATATTCGATCTGAAAAGAAATCTTAAGTTAATGATGATGGACTGTAATAGACATTTTGATCAGTAATAAATAGGGGTAGGTAAATTTCGCATAATTACCTAATTATTACCTAATTTCGCTTAAAAAGCCGTCTAACACCGAGTTTTCACCGAAAAGTAGTAAAAAAAAATCATTTTCGCATTTATTCGCTCATATCGGCAAATTTCACATTTATTCGCATCTATTTCGTAAATACGAAAATTACGTATCCCTAGTCATAAATTCAGTATGAAATTTTTTAAAGCGTTCTTGATATATAAATAAATAGGGGAAAGTAGGGTAAGATGACGAAGCGGAAAAAGATGACGAACTCGGTATTTATCCGACGCAATCATAGATAGTATCACCTGTCCAGGCAATTCTTAAGACTCTAGTATTGGGTAATGGTGCCCACTACAAGTAATATAAGTTGAGATCGTTTTGTGAGTAGTGGCGACTCAAATGTATTTCTTTAATCTGTGTTTGTAAATTTTGGACTTCACAGCGCAAGGAATTACCCGACTACGGTAAGTTATTTTTTCTCCTCCATTTTTCTCTCTCAAAATACATACAACTCGTAACGTTAAAAATCATGTATGTTATAGATTATTTACGATAAGCTTGGATGCTGATAAAAAAGTTGAAATCGAAAATGGCGTTGTGGGGTAAGATGACGAGGAGCCTACCTTAGAATTAGTACTGTCCAGATTGCTGTGAACGGATTCATAGCTACTGGCATTGAGCCTCTAGACAGCAATATTTTCACAGACGAAGATTTTCACGCTTCATACACCAGTGATGTTGTTGAAAACAACCAATTAGATTATCCTACCATTTGTCAGCAGCACATTTCATCGGCCTTTCCTCCTGCACATACCATTTCATCAACTCTCTCCACAGCCACGAACTTCCTCAGCTCCTCCACTTCCTCCACTTCCGATGGACAGCAAGAAATCAACCAGGAAACCAAGGAAGAAACTGCCTTCTTACCACATTTCTGGATCTCCTGTAAAACAAGCTATTGAAAAAAAAAAGAAGAAAGAAAAACAATTGATGGAACTGAAACGATAGGAAAGATTGAAAAGGAAAGCTGAAACATTAGCGTCAAAGAAAGTTAAATGTTTACCGAAAGCACCTAGAAAAAGAAGGAAAACTAGAATGCGTCAACGGGATTACTAGTCATATGATGAGTCATAACAAGAAGTTCCATATGTGAAGGACGACGACTATGATACTGAAACATTATTGGAAAAAGACTGCATTATTTGCGGGGAGGAGGGAAAGGACGAATTATGGTATCAGTGCTTCAGGTGCAAATCTTGGGCACATGCTCAATGTTCCGGCTGGGATGATAATGAAGCGAAAGACAGACTCTGGAAATGCGATTTTTGTATATGAACTTTATTACCTATTACCTATGTTTTTTCTTAATTTTTGTATCTGATTCTTTAAGTTTTTGTTTCATTATGGTTAATCTGTCATTGAATTTTTAGTGTTATCTGTGCCTTTTTCACGAAGTACCTAAGTGAAACTGTTTCTCTGCATTTTTGAAAATAAACTTTTATATCTTGATTTATATTGTTATCGATTCGTCATCTTACCCACCGTCCTTAGTCATCTTACCCCACCTAATGGGTAAGATGACAAAAATTACTTTCTTGGGGGAAAGGGAATATTTTGCTATCTTCCAAGAGGAGATGAAATTGTTTCAATTTTTTTTATAAAACATAAAGGTTGAAAGAAGTCTTTCTGTAAATTTCAGGTTTTTAAATCACTTCCACCTTCGCCTATAAAATTCCCTTTCGCGGTAAGAATTCCACGTAAAAAAAGTCCTTCTGAAAAAGAAGTTTAATTTTTCGATAATGGATAAATAATCGACAACTCGGTCAATAATAGATGAGGACAACAGGGAAGTTTTTATTTGATTGAAAAAATATTAAATTCTTTATGTCGACAGAGATACCACGTACAAAAATTTCACGAAACAGTTTTCAGTGACGGTAAACATGGGAAAGGAAAATTGAACGAAAAAAAGAAAAAACTTGTACTAAAAAATTCATAATAAGGGCTCATGAAATTTCTAGTTCAGTCCGGGAGATCACCGTATTTGCTGGCCTATAGGTCGAACTTTTTTTCCCATCGGAATACGCTTAAAATATGCGGTGCGTCTTATGAACCGGTAATCAAAATTATGGACTAGCATTTCGCAGATATGTGAATGGGTCAAAACTATATGGAATTCTGTAAAACATGAGACAGTTGTAAAGTCGTTTAAGAAATTTGGAATTAGTAACTTATTTGTCGGAACAGAGGATGATTTGTTATACGAAGACTCAGTTTCTGAAGTCTCTAAATAATTTTTCATTTAGCTCTGAGGATGAATTTTTGGGTTTTCAGAATTCTGATTAAAAGGTACCTAATTTCAATGTTCCCTTGTTACATTTTTTATGGACATAATAATTATAAAATTAGTACAGTAAATCATTGTGGAAATTCGTGAAAAATATGAAGAATTTTTTTTCCTTAAAAATGTGTATTGTAACAACTTTTGGCGGGTAACTGGAGGCGTTTGATTGATTTCAGGGAAAATAGCAAGCAATGTCCGGGTCGTTTCTAAAGATTAAATAAACACGCCATAATCTTCTAAATCTTAACGAATTTAATATTGAACAAAACTTAACAGGTTGAACGTTGAATTGAACAGTTTACAGCTGAATGAGACGTCTGGTACAACAGATTTTAACAGCAGCTTCTCCTATCAACTAGTTTAGTCTTTAGGAGGCAAAAATTTGTATGGCTGCTCCAGGTCTCGATCTTGAGGGGACTCTCTCGAAACAGAGTCGCTAATATATCCTTAAAAATTCCTTAGTTGCGACGCCGAGGGTCTTCTCAGAAAAACGCCTGTTTCCGAGATAGGAGCATGGGATTAACTCTTCACGATAAGCCCCGCCGTGGGAACGATCCGATGGGTCGTTATGCGAAAACTGATTGCTTCTATAGCGTCAAGATATTTGAATAACAGCCACCAAATGATTGCTTTATGAGCATACAAGGTTGGTAGACGATTTTAAGCACACAGATTTCCCCAAACTTTCGGGAAAGACGAGACGCGTGGGCTTAAGACCCCAGACGAAAGAATGTTAAAATTTGATGGGGAGCTCACTGAATTTGATGGGGAACACACGGATCGTTTTTTAAGCCCGACAGATGTTTTCTTAAATTCCTCTGTTGCTAGGGATTGTCCCACGAGATTCTACGCGCCGCTACAGTGTAAAGAAGGTCTTATATGCGGCTACGTCCTATACGCCGGCAAATACGGTAATTAAATGTTAGTTTTGAAAATGAATCTTAAGTTTTAGAGCTAAGATTATATAATTATTACAGTTAGTCAGTTAATTAGTAGTGTCCATGAAGGAAAATGTACATTTTAATTACAATTAACAAATGAGGGGTTCACAACCATAGTGGACCAAGTCCGTATTTTTTTTAAATGGAGATAATTCATGTTGGAGTAACTTAAAAACATGTTCTATTCACTGCCATAGTGAATCAAGTGATTAATACGTTTTCACAAAAAACTCCGCTACACAAAACGTTACACTAACATTACACATACGTTACACAAAAAACTTCAAACCTTGATTTCTCCAATTTAGTTTAGATGGACTTGGTTCACTATGGTTGTGACCCCTTCAAATAATATTAGTTTAAGGATATATTTTACATTAGGGAGAAAACATGAAACATGGCATACGTTTCGATTACATCTTAACAAACATCAAATGCAAAAAGAAAAGAGCCAACAGCAAATAATGGCAAAGGACATGTTGCGAAAAGGCAAAACGAACCAATTCTGTTCTAAATAAATCAATTAAAGGTTCTGGGGGGAGTGAATTGCGTTGCGGTGGCAAATCGCAACCTATCGCAATCTACTGTCCTTACTCCTGAAAAGTTTATGCGGCTTTCGAGCTAGAAGTGCGCCAGCATCAAGCATAAAACCTTACTTATAAAACTTCGTTTCCCCATTCTCTTTCTCACTCTCTCACTCATGCTTTTGATGTGTTCCGTATCTGGCAAGTACCTGACTAGCTTTCTCATCATAATGCAAATCGTGACCGCTGGAGTAAAGTTCTTAGTTGTTTACAAGATACGCGTTTTTCTTATGTCATCTAATGTACTCTTCTACAACAAGACACCTGCAGTCTCTACAAGGTTCTCTCTTGCATAAAAGTTTTTTTTTAAACCACTTTAAAAAATAATATTGTTTAATATAACAAATAATCATCCTCAGTGCCAGATTGCAGGCTATATATTTTACCTGCTGTAATTTTAGTTTATACGATGCAATGCCTACAGCCGAAACTGACATAACATTAGAAAAGCAAGGACACTTATACATAGCATGCAACATAAGACGGTCATTTGATAAGCACGAAATCCGAGCAGTGGCGTCACTGCACAGAAATCATTTGTTCTCTCGCATTTAGCATGTTTCAAAGGCATGTACGTCAAATTGCAAACAGATTTGACGCTTAGTTTGTGAATGACAGCTATATAAATCGATCAAATCTCGTTACTGCTGACACAATGTAGAAAAATAAGGGAAGAGTTTCGCGTGTTATTGTAACCTTACTTAAAAATGGCAAAAAAAGGTAGCAGGCACTAAATCTAGGCTTAATAAATATTATGGACTGTTTGCATCTTTGTTTAGAATGATTTACAAGTGGTTTATTGATATTCGTTGAAGCCGAATGAGTACAAATGGCGCTAAACATTCTGGTTTTCCTACTGATACCACTATGCCAAAACTTTTCGACAACCCCCCCCCCCTCAAAAAAACAAAAACAAAAACAAAAACAAAAAAACACTGTGATATGGTGATGAAGGAGAGAAGATTAAAACTACGTGAGATTTCTGAGGCTGCTGGCATCTCATCACAGCGATAACATTATATTTTGCATAAATACACTCATGGACAAAAAAAATAGCGCACCAAGAAGGAGTCGTCAAAATGAAACGAAATTTTACATACGTAATGACTACTTTGATATAAGTAAATGATAAGAAAATCAAAGAAAAAGGATAATTTGTTTCAGAGAAAAAGGCAAAAGAACGGAGGAGTTAATACTCCGTTGGACCCCTCTAGCGCGAATGCACGATGCGATACGATCGGGCATTGAGTCATACAAGTTCTGTATGATGTCTTGAGACATTTCGTTCCATATTTGCTGTAACCTTGCCTCTAGTTCGTTCAAACTCGTGGGATGCCCAACTCGTCATCCCAAATGATCCCAGATATGCTCGATTGGAGACAAATCTGGGGATCGGGCAGGCCAAGGAAGGGTAGTAACAGTGCGGAGACAGTCTTGTGACACCCTTGCCGTATGAGGCCGAGCATTGTCTTGTTGAAAAATGACTCCTGGGAGCCGTTGCATGAGTGGCAACACATGTGGTTGCAGGATTTCATGAACATACCGCTGGGCTGTCATGGTGCTACGGAACAATACTAGGGGTAACCGTGTATTGTAGGCAATGGCACCCCATACCATCACATCAGCTGTGGGAGCGATGTGTCGCTGTACAGCAAAGGCAGGATTGAAGCGTCCACCACGGGCTCTCCACACACGAACACGATTGTCATCACTGACGAGACTGAATCTGGATTCGTCGCTAAAGACGACCTGGTTCCATTCCGCTGCAGTCCAGTTTCCTCGTGCGCGGCAAAACTCCAAACGGAGGCGTCGATGGGTGGGCGTCAAGGGCAGCACACGTAATGGGCGCCGCGATACCAACTGTCCTTCAGCCAGGCGCCTTCGTATGGTTCGAGAAGACACAGAGGCCCCTAGTGAAGGTACTACCTGTGCCTGGATGGCGGCCGATGAAGCAGTTGGCTGTACGCGTGCATTTCTTACGATGTGGCGGTCTTCTCGACGACTGATCTGTCGAGGGCGTCCTGAGCCTGGTCGTCGTGTACATGACATCACTCGGGTCCACTGGTCCCAACACCTCCTCACAACACAATCAGAGCGGCCTAATTGACGAGCTACTCGCCTAGCTGACCACCCAGCTTCCATCATCCCGACGATTCTCCCCCTCTCAAACTGCGACAACTGCTTATATTGTCTTCGAACACGGCGTAATGGCATGTCTATCTCAGCTCTTCCTTTGTAAATGATTCAACACACTCAAACAAGCTTTGGTTACCTGTTTTATACTCCACAGAGTACGATGTTCAACGCCCTCTACCGGCTATACGTAATGCGCTATCACGCTGAATTTCTAATCATTTGCATATCTCCCCGACATGTACCTTCATTGCAAGTTTCGTTACGATCCCGCAATTATTTCTTGGTGCGCTAATTTGTTTGTCCATGAGTGTATTTGGATATGAGAAAGCTGACGGTAAACTGGGTGCCGCATTTGCTAACAATCTATTATAAACGTGAACGAGTGAACACTTCGAAGCTGTTTCAAACAAATCTAAATGATTTTTTGCGTCGTTTCCTAACATTCCATGCAACATAGATACATCAGTACAAGCCAGAAACAACAGAACAGTCAAAACAGTGGTTTGAACTAAGAGAACCTGAACCATCGAAAGATGAAACGTTTCCATCAGTAGGAAAGGTTATAGCATCGTTTTTTTAGGGTGCCCACAGTATAATAGTTATTGACTATTTAGAAAAGGGCAAAACAATCAACAGAAAGTACTATGCATTATTACTGGCTCATTTTAAATAGTGAAATTAAGACAAAAATCCACATTTAGCGAAAAAAAGTTCTTTTCGGTTTAATATGTGCGATTGCGGTAGTAAAACATTAGGAATGACGTTACAAAATTGTTCCGCACGATCTGTATTCACCAGATTTGACTCCTTTAAACTATTGGTCGCTCCTAAATACGAAAAAAATTTCCTCCAGAGCAGAAATTTTCTTGGAATTCCGAAGTGATTAGTGAAATAAACGTTTATTTGGTAGAGTTGGACTGACCTGACTCTATGGAGAAAATAATAATAAAAAAAAAGCTTGAAAATCGTAGGACGAAATGTATCGATCTTATGGGAGATTATGCAAAAAAATAAATATAATCTTTCTGAAAAGAAAAAAAAGAGCCGTTTTAATTATTTTTTCGCGAGTTTATTGTACGTGCACATTAATATGATACTACAGCGCTGACTTAATTCAAATGACTAAACATGTATGTATGGATATTCTGAGTATCAGAATACTCAGAATATCCATACATACCTAATATATATATATATATATATATATATATATATATATACTAATCTAATTATTCGTAGGAATTTATTTATTAAGTCATAAGATTGATTTATAATTAGATCCCCCAAAAGTTAATTCAGTATTGGTGACATAATGTGCTTATATAGCGGATAATCTTTTCCCTTTTTTAATATACGTAATTTTTATTACTACTCTCATAACTTTAAGTTATATCAGACTGAAAAAAAAGATGTTTTATTACGTTATCCCTATTCGAATCTTACGTGGAATTCTACGACTAATATAAAAATAACATTGTGTACTAATAACATTGTATTAATTTTTTAAAGAGAGAGATACCGTTAGGAAAATGTTTATAATTATTCTGATTATTAGGGTAAAGTTATCATCTATACTTTACCGTTTATCTATATAGAGTAATAGTTTATTAGCGGTAATGTGTTGTATAATTTCTCTGTTCTATATTTTAATGATATACATTTAGGCTTTCATTCCATGTTGTTGCTGTTTCTAGTACCTCCTGGCCGGAATCCATTCTATGTGAAGGAATCCATCTGGTCAACATTGACTCGATAGTAGTTTCTTTTCTTGGGACATAGATGGCGCCACCTATCTAGGACCTCAATTGGTTAATTTTTCGTTATCTCATTCAGAAACAGCTGTTAGGGATGCGCCTCCAAAAGACGTTTAGAATATAATTTCTAAAAAACATCAAATTTCTTAGCTCAGATTAATATATCACAGTTACTGCTAAAAAATATAAAAATTAACGAGCAAATTGAAAATTTCCTGATACACTTATTTAAGATTTAATGAGGAAAATATAAGATGGACTTGAGACGATTTCAATTTTACCCTGAGTTAACCGCCATATTTATGGTTAAATAATAGATTAAAATTCTAGCTTTAGTACATCGTATTGATGAAGGAAGAAACGTTCATTTTTAAAATGCTGATTTGAGCCTGGTTGTTGTTATGCATGAGATGGATATTTTACCAGATTTTTTTCATTTATACAATTAAATTGAGTCGTAAATATGTATGCCATGGACACACACACACACACACCAAAAAAACAAAAAAACAAACAAACAAACAAAAAAATAACAGCAAACTTTTCTAGATTTCTGGTTATGAAGAAAACTTGGTATTCCTTTAGAAAGAACTAATTTTGAAGGTTGAAAATAATACTTAATTTAAGAAAGTAAAATATGTTTCAAATATATATTTTTAACAGTTTATTTCGATGCGAAACATCTATATATTGATTGTAGTCTAAAATTAGAAAACTTAGAATGGTTTGGTATTGTATATACTTTTTATTTTTTATATTTTAAACGAAAATTAATACTGAGCCTTGAAGCTAGGTTAATAGCATTCCAATTTAACGCTCTTTCACAGAAAATAATATAGATGGTTTAAACCAACATTCATTTAAAGGAATAAATCCTTTAATCCTGTTTTAATCATGGAATTCCAAATTTAAAGATCAAAACTGTAGGATTTTTTCAAATCTTTGCTCATCTTCTTTTGTTATATTTGGATGTCAAAACTGGTAACTGAAGAATTGTCAAATAATTATTTCATGAGTTTGACCGTTCTCTAGAACCGAAAGGGTTTAGAAATTTTTGCCACAATTGTAAATTTTATGCATGCTTTTTTCACTAACTTGTGAAATATCAACTCACAGCATTTAAGGGACTTTCACATAGATTAGTTTCTTCAGGCAATATATTCAGGTTGAAGTTTAAATGCCAGTATTTTTAGGGGAAGTTCTTTATTCAAGATTGTGCATGTTGTTGTTGGTATATAATATCAGAATAATTAATACGAAAAATAGTATATTTTTGTAAATAGGGTAGTTATATGTATGTTTTTGCTGCACTGAATTACAGACAAGCGAATTAAAGAGATTGAAAGTACTATATAGCTATCATTGCAAGCAATTAATATATTTTGGAAGCCTTTCATGCACCTTAAGTAATTCCGGTAATTATAATATCAAAATACAGCTCACGCGCGAGCAAATCATTCCGATGGAGTTCCACTGTAGGTAGCCGGTTAAGTATTATGCATGAATTGAATCTATTTATAGCACTCCGTCTCGTTATAAATTATAACCCCTGAAAGCCATTCCCGTAGTCATTTAATACGCCAATATACGCCAGCATGCAAATTTGGTTCACTTCAGAATTGATGAGACGATCACCGGGAAGTTATCGAGCCACCGAGTGTGAGGAAAATTGCTAATTATCAGGCTGTAGTTACAGACAGGGGTTGCGTCAAGGTATCTGGTAACAGCACCTCTCAACAGCAGGGGAATAATCCTTTGATAGGGAGGATGAATTGGACCCACCGACGAAATGATTGATTAGTTATTAAAGCTATGATTTCGAAAGAGTTAAAGAGGGAATTTCAGTACTCTACAGTGGCGTAGCGAACATAACTGGCGCCCGGGGCACGATACCTTTGTGGCGCCCCCCCCCCTGAAAAACATATAGTAATATAATATATAGACCCTATATTGGCGCCTCCGATAAACATATAATAACATAATATATAGACCTTATATTGGCACTCCCCTCGAAAAGCATATAGTAACATAATATATAGACCTTATGTTGGTGCCCTCCCCTAAAAACATATAGTAATATAATATATAGACCTTATATTGGGGCCCTCCCCTGAAAAACATATAGAAGTTATATTGGCATCCACCTCGAAAACATATAGTAATATAATATATAGATCTTACATTGGCGCCCCTCTGCGAGTGGCTCCCGGGGCATGATAGACCCCTTTGCTACGCCACTGGTACTCTAAATGTATGACTATCTCAGAGAAAGAAGAAAAGTAAATCTTGTCGTAGAAGTCTTCAGGTTTGGAATTTTTGTTTGGGGATTTTTTTTAAATTTTTTTATTTATTTATTTATTTAATTTATTTATTTTTTTTGGGGGGGGGGTAGAGAATCACAGAATAAAATTAATAAGGTTGTTATAGTCCTAGTTTCTATAAACCAAATTAATAATTATAATATTTATTATATATTTGCATTCTCTAATAGTAATGATTATTATATACTTGCAATCTCTAATAATA